>CM059813.1:9000663-9345663 GCA_030435695.1 Brachymystax lenok tsinlingensis
ATCGCACACTGTGGTATTTCACCCAATAGATATTTTCTAATTCTTTGTGGGTCCGTGTAATCTGAGGGAAAAACGTGTCTCTAATATGGTCATACATTTGGCAGGAGGTTAGGAAGTACAACTCAGTTTCCACCTCATTTTGTGGGCAGTGTGCACGTAGCCAGTTTTCTCTTAAGAGCCAGGTCTGCCTACGGCGGCCTTTCTCAATAGCAAGGCTATGCTCACTGAGTCTGTACATAGTCAAAGCTTTCCTTAAGTTTGGGTCAGTCACAGTGGTTAGGGATTCTTCCACTGTGTACTCTCCGTTTAGGGACAAATAGCATTCCAGTTTGCTCAATTCTTTTGGTAAATGCTTTCCAATGTGTCAAGTAATTACCTTTTTGTTTTCTCATGATTTAGTTGGGTCTAATTATGTTGCTGTCCTGGGGCTCTGTGGGGTCTGTTTGCCCCAGGACCAGCTTGCTTAGGGGACTCTTCTCCAGGTTAGTCTCTCTGTAGGTGATGTCTTTGTTATGGAAGGTTTGGGAATCGCTTCCTTTTAGGTGGTTGTAGAATTGAACGGCTCTTTTCTTCTTTTTGATAATTAGTGGGTATCGGCCTGCTCTGAATGCATTATTTGGTGTTCTATGTTGTACACAGAGGATATTTTCTGCAGAATTCTGCAAGAAGAGCCTCAATTTGATATTTGTTCCGTTTTGTGAATTCTTGGTTGGTGAGCGGACCCCAGACCTCACAACCATAAAGGGCAATGGGTTCTATAACTGATTCAAGTATTCTTAGCCAGATCCTAATTGGGATGTCGAATTGTATGTTCCTTTTGATGGCGTAGAAGGCCCTTCTTGCCTTGTCTCTCAAATCGTTCACAGCCAACCTCTGCTGATGTTTAGGCCGAGGTAGGTATAGTTTTTTGGGTGCTCTAGGGCAGTGGTTCCCAAACTTTTTATAGTCCCGTACCCCTTCAAACATTCAACCTCCAGCTGCGTACCCCCTCTAGCACCAGGGTCAGCGCACTCTGAAATGTTGTTTTTTGCCATCATTGTAAGCCTGCCACACACACACAATACGATACAATACATTTATTAAACATAAGAATGAGTGTGAGTTTTGGGAAGTGGGAAGTGACAAAGAGCTCTTATAGGACCAGGGCACAAATAATAATATAATAATAATCATTTTTATCTTTATTTAGCCATTTTACATATAAAACTTTATTTGTTCATTGAAAATTGTGAATAACTCCCCACAGGTTAATGAGAAGGGTGTGCGTGAAAGGATGCACATAACTCTGCAATGTTGGGTTGTATTGGAGAGTGTCTCAGTCTTAAATAATTTTCCACACACATCCTGTGCCTGTATTTAGTTTTTATGCTTGTGAGGGACGATAATCCACTCTCACATAGGTACATGGTTGCAAAGGGCATCAGTGTCTTAACAGTACGATTTGCCAAGGTGTTATTTTTTATTTAACTAGGCAAGTCAGCTAAGAGCAAATTCTTATTTACAATGACGGCCTAGGAACAGTGGGTTAACTGCCTTTTTCAGGGGCAGAATGACAGATTTTTACCTTGTCAGCTCGGGGATTGGATCTAGCAACCTTTCAGTTACTGGCCCAACGCTCTAACCACTAGGCTACCTGCCGATACTCTGAGCACAGCCCAATCCAGAAATCTGTCAGTGGCTTCTGATTCAATAAAATGTTCACACAACAGCTTGTTGCAATTTCGAAGAGGCTCTCTTGTTCAAGTATTGGTAAGTGGACTGGAGGCAGGGCATGAAAGGGATAATGAATCCAGTTGTTTGTGTCGTCCGTTTTGGGAAAGTACCTGCGTAATTGCGCACCCAACTCACTCAGGTGCTTCGCTATATCACATTTGACATTGTCCGTAAGCTTGAGTTCATTTGCACACAAAAAGTCATACAATGAGGGAAAGACCTGTGTGTTGTTCTTGTTAATGCAGACAGAGAAGAGCTCCAACTTCTTAGTCTTAGCCTCAATTTTGTCCCGCACATTGAATATAGTTGCGGAGAGTCCCTGTAATCCTAGATCCAGATCATTCAGGCGAGAAGAAACATCACCCAGATAGGCCAGTCGTGTGAGAAACTCATCATTATGCAAGCGGTCAGACAAGTGAAAATGATGGTCAGTAAAGAAAACTTTAAGCTCGTCTCTCAATTTAAAAAAATGTGTCAATACTTTGCCCCTTGATAACCAGCGCACTTCTGTATGTTGTAAAAGCGTTACATGGTCGCTGCCCATATCATTGCATAGTGCAGAAAATGCACGAGAGTTCAGGGGCCTTGCTTTAACAAAGTTAACCATTTTCACTGTAGTGTCCAAAACATCTTTCAAGCTGTCAGGCATTCCCTTGGCAGCAAGAGCCTCTTGGTGGATACTGCAGTGTACCATCCAGTGGTGTCGGGAGCAACTGCTTGCACGCGCGTTACCACTCCACTATGTCTCCCTGTCATGGATTTTGCGCCATCAGTACAGATACCAACACATCTTGACCACCAAAGTCCATTTGATGTCACAAAGCTGTCCAGTACTTAAAAAATATCCTGTCCTAGTTTCCAGTGGTTTCCTGAAGAGGATGTCTTCCTTAATTGATCCCCCAATAAACGTAACGGACATATACCAGGAGCTGTGCCAGGCCCGCCACGTCTGTTGACTCATCCAGCTGTAACGCAAAGAATTAACTGGCTTGTATGCGAAGCAGTAATTGTTTCAAAACATCTGCTGCCATGTCACTGATGCGTTGTGAAACTGTGTTGTTTGTATAGGTTTTTGAGCCTGTCTGTAGGGTTTTTGAGCCTGTCTGTAGGGTTTTTGGCCTTTTCCCCCAGCATTGTCCCAGCCATATCCACGGCAGCAGGAAGAATGAAGTCCTCCACAATAGTATGTGGCTTGCCTGTCCTAGCCACTTGGCAGCTCACCATACAGTATACACTTGAATAAGAGCAGTATCACTATTCCTGTTCTGTAGTATTAGTATAGTAGCATTGGTAATGTAGTAGTGGTAGTGGGATATACCACAATGACTGAAGCTACACAGCTAGCTCAGCTAGACATTAGGTACGATGACACCAGAAAAATCCTCTCTCTTTCTCCCTCCTCTCTCGCTCTCCTTTCTTTCTCTCGGTCTCTCTCGCTCTTTCTCTCTCTCGCTCTTTCTCTCTCTCGCTCACTCTTTCTCTCGCTGCAGTCCTTCGTGCCTGCTGTATTTAGCCTAGCCAACACTTAATCTCTCCTAGGACCTAGGCAGGTACACTTTATTCTCTCCTAGGACCTAGGCAGGTACACTTTATTCTCTCCTAGGACCTAGGCAGGTACACTTTATTCTCTCCTAGGACCTAGGTAGATACACTCTGTGGCAGACTATATGAGTGCTGAGAATAATCCAGCCCTCTGATTCACCGTAGAACCAATTATGCGTTCAATTGAACTAACTGCCTATATGTAAGGAAACAGTAGATGGGTATCTCTCCATGGCTCACGTTTCCGTGCTGTAAATACAGTGGGGCAAAAAAGTATTTAGTCAGCCACCAATTGTGCAAGTTCTCTCACTTAAAAAGATGAGAGAGGCCTGTAATTTTCATCATAGGTACACTTCAACTATGACAGACAAAATGAGGGAAAAAAAATCAGAAAATCACATTGTAGGATTTTTAATGAATTTATTTGCAAATTATGGTGGAAAATAAGTATTTGGTCACATACAAACAAGCAAGATTTCTGGCTCTCACAGACCTGTAACTTCTTCTTTAAGAGGCTCCTCTGTCCTCCACTCGTTACCTGTATTAATGGCACCTGTTTGAACTTGTTATCAGTATAAAAGACACCTGTCCACAACCTCAAACAGTCACACTCCAAACTCCACTATGGCCAAGACCAAAGAGCTGTCAAAGGACACCAGAAACAAAATTGTAGACCTGCACCAGGTTGGGAAGACTGAATCTGCAATAGGTAAGCAGCTTGGTTTGAAGAAATCAACTGTGGGAGCAATTATTAGGAAATGGAAGACATACAAGACCACTGATAATCTTCCTCGATCTGGGGCTCCACGCAAGATCTCACCCCGTGGGGTCAAAATGATCACAAGAACGGTGAGCAAAAATCCCAGAACCACACAGGGGACCTAGTGAATGACCTGCAGAGAGCTGGGACCAAAGTAACAAAGCCTACCATCAGTAACACACTACGCCGCCAGGGAATCAAATCCTGCAGTGCCAGACGTGCCCCCCTGCTTAAGCCAGTACATGTTCAGGCCCGTCTGAAGTTTGCTAGAGAGCATTTGGATGATCCAGATGAGGATTGGGAGAATGTCATATGGTCAGATGAAACCAAAATATAACTTTTTGGTAAAAACTCAACTCGTCGTGTTTGGAGGACAAAGAATGCTGAGTTGCATCCAAAGAACACCATACCTACTGTGAAGCATGGGGTGGAAACATCATGCTTTGGGGCTGTTTTTCTGCAAAGGGACCAGGACGACTGATCCGTGTAAAGGAAAGAATGAATGGGGCCATGTATCGTGAGATTTTGAGTGAAAACCTCCTTCCATCAGCAAGGGCAATGAAACGTGGCTGGGTCTTTCAGCATGACAATGATCCCAAACACACCGCCGAACAGCGAAAGAGTGGCTTCAGAAGAAGCATTTCAAGGTCCTGGAGTGGCCTAGCCAGTCTCCAGATCTCAACCCCATAGAAAATCTTTGGAGGGAGTTGAAAGTCCGTGTTGCCCAGCGACAGCCCCAAAACATCACTGCTCTAGAGGAGATCTGCATGGAGGAATGGGCCAAAATACCAGCAACAGTGTGTGAAAACCTTGTGAAGACTTACAGAAAACGTTTGACCTCTGTCATTGCCAACAAAGGGTATATAACAAAGTATTGAGATATTTTTGTTATTGACCAAATACTTATTTTCCACCATAATTTGCAAATAAATTCATTAAAAATCCTACAATGTGATTTTCTGGATTTTTTTCCTCATTTCGTCTGTCATAGTTGAAGTGTACCTATGATGAAAATTACAGGCCTCTCTCATCTTTTTAAGTTGGAGAACTTGCACAATTGGTGGCTGACTAAATACTTTTTTGCCCCACTGTATGTGACTGACGGACTGATGGAGGAGATGATAGGATTCCTATGTATCCAGTTAGGTCTGTTAGCAAGCCTGCCTTTGATTCCTGGATGTTGGTTAGGAAAATGTAAGGTGTGTGTGTGTCTGTGCTTTTGTCTAATAAAATCACATTTTATTTTTCACATACACATATTTAGCAGATGTTATTGCTGGTGTAGTGAAATGCTTGTGTTCCTAGCTCCAACAGTGCAGTAATATCTAACAATACACAACAATACACACAAATCTAAAAGTAAAAGAATGGAATTAAGAAATATATAAATATTAGGACGAACAATGTCAGAGTATTTACACTACCAGTCAAAAGTTTGGACACACCTACTCATTCAAGAGTTTTTGTTTATTTTTTACTATTTTCTACATTGTAAAATAATAGTGAAGACATCAAAACTATGAAATAACACATCACCTATACACTTCCTGATGAACTCCGTCACCGTGTCATTGTATACGTCTATGTTATTCTCTGAGGCAACCCGGAACATACCCCAGTCCGCGTGATCAAAACAATCTTGAAGCATGGATTCCGATTGGTCAGACCAGTGTTAAATAGAACTTAGTATGGGTACTTCCTGTTGTAGTTTCCACCTATAGGAAAGGAGGAGCAGAATGGAGTCTATCTGATTTGCCGAAGGGAAAGCGGGGGAGGGATTGTAGCCATCCCGGAAGGGAGAGTAACAGTGGTCGAGTGTTTTTGAAGCGCGAGTACTACAGGCGATGTGTTGATAGAACTTCGGTAGCAGGTTCCTCAGATTTGCTTTCTTTGTTAAAGTCCCCAGCTACTATACTGTAAATGCGGCCTTTGTGCTGCTGTGTGTGTGCGTTCATGCCTTTGTGTGTGTGTGTGTGAGCCCTGTCTGCTGTGGTCAGCAGTGTTCTTGTAAACAGTGAGGGCTAAAGACAGGCCAGGGCCTTAGAGACAGGATCCTGGTGACCCTTACCACTGGCTTTCTTGGAACTACAGTCTTCAGTCTACAGTGCTACGCAGACATCTACCCAAGACCTTTAGTCCCAGAGCTGCAGTCACCAGTCCACTGGGATGCCGAGACCTCCACTCCCATGTGCACTGGGCCTTATGTTCCTCTATTTTTACAAGGCTACACAAACCTCCACTCCAGACCTGAATACTTACTTTTAATGTTTTCAAAAGTAATTTAGATATTTGAAATATTATTTAAATCCTGGTCTGACACTTAGACTTCTAGACCCAGAGCTCCGGTCCCTTGTCAAAATCAAATCAAATTTTATTTGTCACATACACATGGTTAGCAGATGTTAATGCGAGTGTAGCGAAATGCTTGTACTTCTAGTTCCGACCATGCAGTAGTATCTAACAAGTAATCTAACAATTTCACAACAACTACCTTATACACACAAGTGTAAAGGAATTAATAAGATTATGTACATATAAATATATGGATGAGGGATGGCCGAACGGCATGGGCAAGATGCAGTAGATGGTATAGAGTACAGTATATACATATGAGATGAGTAATGTAGGATATTTAAACATCATATAAAGTGGCATTGTTTAAAGTGGCTAGTGATACATTTATTACATTATTAAAGTGGCTAGAGATTTGAGTCAGTATGTTGGCAGCAGTCACTCAATGTTAGTGATGGCCGTTTAACAGTCTGATGGCCTTGAGATAGAAGCTGCTTTTCAGTTTCTCAGTCCCAGCTTTGATGATAGCGTGGTGAACAGGCAGTGGCTCGGGTGGTTGTTGTCTTTGATTATCTTTTTGGCCTTCCTGTGACATCGGGTGGTGTAGGTGTCCTGGAGGGCAGGTAGTTTACACCCGGTGATGCGTTGTGCAGACCTCGCTACCCTCTGGAGAGCCTTACGGTTGTGGGCGGAGCAGTTGCCATACCAGGCGGTGATACAGCCCGACAGGATGCTCTCGATTGTGCATCTGTAGAAGTTTGTGAGTGTTTTTGGTGACAAGCCGAATTTCTTCAGCCTCCTGAGGTTGAAGAGGCGCTGTTGCGCCTTCATCACCACGCTGTCTGTGTGGGTGGACCATTTCAGTTTGTCCGTGATGTGTACGCCTAGGAACTTAAAACTTTCCACCTTCTCCACTACTGTCCCGTCGATGTGGATAAGGGGGTGCTCCCTCTGCTGTTTCCTGAAGTCCACGATCATCTCCTTTGTTTTGTTGACGTTGAGTGAGAGGTTATTTTCCTGACACCGCACTCCGAGGGCCCTCACCTCCTCCCTGTAGGCTGTCTCGTCGTTGTTGGTAATCAAGCCTACCACTGTAGTGTTGTCTGCAAACTTGATGATTGAGTTGGATGCGTGCTTGGCCACGCAGTCATGTGTGAACAGGGAGTACAGGAGAGGGCTGAGAACGCACCCTTGTGGCGCCCCAGTGTTGAGGATCAGCGGGGTGGAGATGTTGTTTCCTACCCTCACCACCTGGGGGCTGGCCCGTCAGGAAGTCCAGGACCCAGTTGCACAGTGTGGGGTCGAGACCTAAATCTCGAGCTTAATAACAAGTTTGGAGGGTACTCTGGTGTTAAATGCTGAGCTGTAGTCGATGAACAGCATTCTTACATAGGTATTCCTCTTGTCCAGATGGGTTAGGGCAGTGTGCAGTGTGATTGCGTGGTCTGTGGACCTATTGTAGTATCCTATTCCATGGCCGAGCAGCTGGGTTTGGCGGATGCCAGGAGAACGCTACCTGCCCCAATGCATAGTGCCAACTGTAAAGTTTGGTTGAGGAGGATTAATGGTCTGTGTCTGTTTATCATGGTTCGGGCTAGGCCCCTTCGTTCCAGTGAAGGGAAATCTTAACGCTACAGCATGCAATTACATTCTAAACCAGGGCTCTCCAACCCTGTTCCTGGAGAGATACCAGCCTGTAGGTTTTTACTCCAACCCTAATCTAGCCCACCTGATTCTAATAATTAGCTGGTTGATAAGCTGAACCAGGTTAGTTACAACTGGGGTTGGAGGGAAAACATACAGGAAGGTAGCTCTCCAGGAACAGGGTTGGACAGCCCTGTTTTAAACGATTCTGTGCTTCCAACCTTCCAACAGTTTGGGGAAGGCTCTTTCCCTGTTTAAGCATGACAATGCCCCGGTGCAGAAAGCGAGGTCCAGCAGGTGTCCACATATCTTTGGTCATGTAGTGTATTCTACCTGCATTTTACTGATTTCTCTATGCTCATAACACAATGTCGAATCTTTTAAGTGTATTGTGTTTTTTGAGACAGAACTTCTGTAATCTCAAGTGCCTGACTCATAGCTACTGCTAGTGGTTGACTAGCTGGTATTGAACGATACCAAGAATGAACCATCTTACTTTGCTGTCCACGCAGGAAAATAACAAATTAACACCCTGTAACAGCAAAAACCAATAGTCGTCTGTCTGTGTAGTAGCTGTTCTCAGGTGGCAGAGTGGAGTGGTAGGCTAGCGTTAAGACAAATGTACACAGCCATGTGTGTGTGTGTGTGTGTGTGTCTGCGTAGCCACACATCAGCAGGTCCAATGACAGTGCCTGTCAGACATGGACAATAAAGATCTCTTGTTGGTTGGATTTATAGACAGAGGTTTTTCTCCTCTCAGGGTGAAGCTTAGGACCTGTCAGCCTGACAAACAGCCTGCTGTAAACCCTCCTGTATAGGCTACTACACCTTCCTGCATCCGGCTGCAGTGGTACTATCTACACCCTCCTGCATCCGGCTGCAGTGGTAATATCTACACCCTCCTGCATCCGGCTGCAGTGGTACTATCTACACCCTCCTGCATCCGGCTGCAGTGGTAATATCTACACCCTCCTGCATCCGGCTGCAGTGGTAATATCTACACCCTCCTGCATCCGGCTGCAGTGGTACTATCTACACCCTCCTGCATCCGGCTGCAGTGGTACTATCTACACCCTCCTGCATCCAGCTGCAGTGGTAATATCTACACCCTCCTGCCTGCCTCTGGCCATGGTGTTACGTGTTCATATCAACAAGCCTCCTCAAAACTGTTATGCTGTTCTGTCAATCAACACTGAGGGAATGAAAGGACAAGAGGTGTCCACTGCTTCTAGACTTTGGGAACATTTTGTTTCGATCACAATCTGAATTTTTGTTTCTTTGACATATTCAGCTCTTCAAAAAAACAACTACTGAACAAAAATGTAAACGCAACATGCAACAATATCAAAGATTTTACTGAGTTACGGTTCATATAAGGAAATTAGTCAATTTAAATAAATTCATTAGGTCGCCATACACGCTGTCTGCCATCTGCCCGGTACAGTTCAAACCCGGGATTCATCTGTGAAGAGCACACTTCTCCAGTGTGCCAGTGGCCACCGAAGGTTAGCATTTGCCCACTGAAGTTGGTTACGAACTGCAGTCAGGTCAAGACCCTGGTGAGGTCAACGAGCACGCAGATGAGCTTCCTGAGACGGTTTCTGACAGTTTGTGCATGAAATTCTTCTGTAGCGCAAAGCCACAGTTTCATCAGGTGTCTGGGTGGCAGGTGTCAGACGATCCCGCAGGTGAAGAAGCCGGATGTGGAGTTTCTGGGCTGGTGTGGTTACACGTGGTCTGCGGTTGTGAGGCTGGTTGGATGTACTGCCAAATTCTTTAAAACAACATTGGAGGCGGCTTATGGTAGAGAAGTGAACAGTAAATTCTCCCATTCAACAGCTCTGGTGGACATTCCTGCAGTCAGCATGCCAATTGCACACTCCCTCAACTTGACACATCTGTGGCATTGTGCTGTGTGACATAACTGCACATTTTAGAGTGGCCTTTTATTGTCCCTAGAACAAGGTGCACCTATGTAATGATCATGCTGTTCAATCAGCATCTTGATATGCCACACCTGTCAAGTGGATGGATTATCTTGGCAAATGAGAAATGCTCACTAACAGGCACAATACATATGTGAACACAATTTGAGAGAAATATGCTTTTTGTTTGATGTTTAATGTTTAATGTTGCGTTTATTTTTGTTCAGTATATATGTGATGGACATAATTATTTAATTCATGATTTACTGGAGAAATGCACATTTCTGTTGGATCCCCATTCCTATCTGTCTCTGCTGTCCTTGCTTGTATGTGTCTGACAATGAGTGGGTACTAGCAGATAGGCCTAGTTACTAATAGCTTGTTGTTCCTTGTGCTCCAAACCATAGATGTCTATGTCTGTTGTTATTCAACATTATTCTGCTGTTCTTAACGCTATTCTGCTGTTCTTAACATTATTCTGCTGTTCTTAACGTTATTCTGCTGTTCTTAATGTTATTCTGCTACTCTTAACATTATTCTGCTGTTCTTTACATTATTCTGCTGTTCTTAACATTATTCTGCTGTTCTTAATGTTATTCTGCTACTCTTAACATTATTCTGCTGTTCTTAATGTTATTCTGCTACTCTTAACATTATTCTGCTATTCTTAATGTTATTCTGCTACTCTTAACGTTATTCTGCTATTCTTAACGTTATTCTGCTGCTCTTAACGTTATTCTGCTGTTCTTAATGTTATTCGTCTGTTCTCAATGTTCTAATGTCATTATTAATGTTATTATCCTGTTCTTAATGTTCTAATGTCATTATTAATGTTATTATCATGTTCTTAATGTTCTAATGTCATTATTAATGTTATTATCCCGTTCTTAATGTTCTAATGTCATTATTAATGTTATTATCCTGTTCTTAATGTTCTAATGTCTTTATTCATGTTATTATCCTGTTCTTAATGTTCTAATGTCATTATTAATGTTATTATCGTGTTCTTAATGTTCTAATGTCATTATTAATGTTATTATCCTGTTCTTAATGTTATAATGTCATTATTAATGTTATTATCCTGTTCTTAATGTTCTAATGTCATTATTAATGTTATTATCCTGTTCCTAATGTTCTAATGTCATTATTAATGTTATTATCCTGTTCTTAATGTTCTAATGTCGTTATTAATGTTATTATCCTGTTCTTAATGTTCTAATGTCATGATTAATGTTATTATCCTGTTCTTAATGTTCTAATGTCATTATTAATGTTATTATCCTGTTCTTAATGTTCTAATGTCGTTATTAATGTTATTATCCTGTTCTTAATGTTCTAATGTCATTATTAATGTTATTATCCTGTTCTTAATGTTCTAATGTCATTATTAATGTTATTATCCCATTCTTAATGTTCTAATGGCGTTATTAATGTTATTATCCTGTTCTTAATGTTCTAATGTCATTATTAATGTTATTATCCTGTTCTTAATGTTGTAATGTCATTATTAATGTTATTATTATTTTCTTAATGTTCTAATGTTGTTATTAATGTCATTATCCTGTTCTTAATGTTCTAATGTCTTTATTAATGTTATTATCGTGTTCTTAATGTTCTAATGTCGTTATTAATGTTATTATCATGTTCTTAATGTTCTAATGTCATTATTAATGTTATTATCATGTTCTTAATGTTCTAATGTCATTATTAATGTTATTATCCTGTTCTTAATGTTGTAATGTCATTATTAATGTTATTATTATTTTCTTAATGTTCTAATGTTGTTATTAATGTCATTATCCTGTTCTTAATGTTCTAATGTCTTTATTAATGTTATTATCCTGTTCTTAATGTTATAATGTCATTATTAATGTTATTATCCCATTCTTAATGTTCTAATGTCATTATTAATGTTATTATCCTTTTCTTAATGTTCTAATGTTGTTATTAATGTCATTATCCTGTTCTTAATGTTCTAATGTCTTTATTAATGTTATTATCGTGTTCTTAATGTTCTAATGTCGTTATTAATGTTATTATCATGTTCTTAATGTTCTAATGTCATTATTAATGTTATTATCATGTTCTTAATGTTCTAATGTCATTATTAATGTTATTATCCCGTTCTTAATGTTCTAATGTCATTATTAATGTTATTATCCTGTTCTTAATGTTCTAATGTCATTATTAATGTTATTATCCTTTTCTTAATGTTCTAATGTCGTTATTAATGTTATTATCCTGTTCTTAATGTTCTAATGTCATTATTAATGTTATTGTCCCGTTCTTAATGTTCTAATGTCATTATTAATGTTATTATCCTGTTCTTAATGTTCTAATGTCATTATTAATGTTATTATCCTTTTTTAATGTTCTAATGTTGTTATTAATGTCATTATCCTGTTCTTAATGTTCTAATATCGTTATTAATTTTATTATCCTCTTCTTAATGTTCTAATGTCATTATTAATGTTATTATCCTGTTCTTAATGTTATAATGTCATTATTAATGTTATTATCCTTTTCTTAATGTTCTAATGTTGTTATTAATGTCATTATCCTGTTCTTAATGTTCTAATGTCGTTATTAATGTTATTATCCTGTTCTTAATGTTCTAATGTCATTATTAATTTTATTATCCTGTTCTTAATGTTCTAATGTCACTATTAATGTTATTATCCTTTTCTTAATGTTCTAATGCCATTATTAATGTTATTATCCTGTTCTTAATGTTCTAATGTCTTTATTAATGTTATTATCCTGTTCTTAATGTTCTAATGTCATTATTAATGTTATTATCCTTTTCTTAATGTTCTAATGTAATTATTAATGTTATTATCCTGTTCTTAATGTTCTAATGTCATTATTAATGTTATTATCCTGTTCTTAATGTTCTAATGTCATTATTAATGTTATTATCCTGTTCTTAATGTTCTAATGTCATTATTAATGTTATTATCCTGTTCTTAATGTTCTAATGTCATTATTAATGTTATTATCCTGTTCTTAATGTTCTAATGTCATTATTAATGTTATTATCCCGTTCTTAATGTTCTAATGTCATTATTAATGTCATTATCCTGTTCTTAATGTTCTAATGTCGTTATTAATTTTATTATCCTGTTCTTAATGTTCTAATGTCATTATTAATGTTATTATCCTGTTCTTAATGTTCTAATGTCATTATTAATGTTATTATCATTTTCTTAATGTTCTAATGTTGTTATTAATGTCATTATCCTGTTCTTAATGTTCTAATGTCATTATTAATGTTATTATCCTGTTTCTAATGTTCTAATGTCATTATTAATGTTATTATCCTGTTCTTAATGTTCTAATGCCGTTATTAATGTTATTATCCTGTTCTTAATGTTCTAATGCCGTTATTAATGTTATTATCCTGTTCTTAATGTTCTAATGCCGTTATTAATGTTATTATCCTGTTCTTCCACTATTGTGCTACTGTGGTTGTGATAAGTCGAGATCAATGGGCTGGTATCACACATATACTGTATACACATACTGTACACACTTACTGTACACACTTACTGTACACACATACTGTATACAAATACTGTACACACATATTGTATACACATACTGTGCAGTCATACTGTACACACATACTGTATGTATACACATACTGTACACATACTGTACAGTCATACTGTACGTATACACATTCATTCAGGCTTCTTGTCTCTTTTTGTTGTGGTTTTTGATTCATTTAGAAATATCCAACCTGTTAATTCCTCGACTCAATGGTTGTCCAATGTTGTTAGAATCCTGATTGCAGTTATCAAAGGTTTGTCAGAAAGACTTGCTACCTAGTAGCAAATGCACATTGAGGCCCAAACATTGGTGGGAACTACTTACTCCCCCAAACTGTCCCTACTGCCCCAAACCTTCAGTCTGAATGTCTTTACAGTGGCAGGTTCTTCCCGGACATTGAACCATACAGTTATTTATGTTTACTGTCAACAGAAAAGCAACATCATGACAGACAGTCTGTACAGAGCATCTGTCCTTTTCCCAACACATGGCCAAATGCAGTATTTCCTTAATTTGTTCAAATGAAGACCTATTTACGGCAATATTACTGCACTACATGGCCAAAACTATGTGGACATCTCTTCAAATTAGTGGATTCCACTATTTCAGCCACACCTGTTGCTGCCAGGTGTATAAAATTGAGTACACTACTATGCAATCTCCATAGACAAACATTAGCAGTAGAATGGCGTTACTGATAAGATCTGTGACTTTCAACGTGGTACCGTCATAGGACGCCACCTTTCCAACGAGTCAGTTCGTCAAATTTCAAAGCCCTGCTAGAGCTGCCCCGGTCAACTGTAAGTGATGTTATTGTGAAGTGGAAACGTCTAGGAGCAACAACGGCTCAGCCGCGAAGTGGTAGGCCACACAAGTTCACAGACTGGGACCACCCAGTGCTGAAGTGCGTAGCGTGTAAAAATCTTCTGTCCTCGGTTGTAACACTCACTACCGAGTTCCAAACTACCTCTGGAAGCAACGTCAGCACAAGAACTGTTTGTCAGGAGCTTCATGAAATGGCTTTCCATCGCCGAGCAGCCGCGCACATGCCTAAGATAACCATATGCAATGCCAAGCGTCGGCTGGAGTGATGTAAAGCTCGCCGCCATTGTACTCTGGAGCAGTGGAAATGCGTTCTCTGGCGTGATGAATCACGCTTCACCATATGACAGATGAATCTGGGTTTGGCGGATGCCAGGACAACACTACCTGCCCCAATGCATAGTGCTAACTGTAAAGTTTGGTGGAGGAGGAATAATGGTCTGAGGATGTTTTTCATGGTTCGGTCTAAGCCCCTTAATTCCAGTGAAGGGCAATTTTAACGCTACAACATACAATGACATTCTAGACGATTCTGTGCTTACCACTTTTTGGCAACTGTTTGGGGAAGGCCCCTTTCTGTTTCAGCATGACAATGTCCCCATGCACAAAGCGAGGTCTATACCGCAACCCCATCGAACACCTTTGGGATGAATTGGAACGCCGACTGCGAGCCAGGCCTAATCGCCCAACATCAGTGCCCGACCTCATTAATGCTCTTGTGACTGAATTGAAGCAGGTCCCTGCAACAATGTTCCAACATCTAGTGGAAAGCCTTCCCAGAAGAGTGGTGGTTGTTATAGCAACAAAGGGGGGACCAACTCCATATGAATGTCCCTGATTTTGGAATGAGATGTTCGACGAGCAGGTGTCCACATACTTTTGGTCATGTAGTGTATTTCTGTAGAGACTGGGCTGTCAGGGTTGTTGGTTTATTTCAAGCCCTTTTGATGTCCTCCCTGCATCCATCCTCATCAATGAGTATCCCCTCAGGTAGCCAGGTAGCCTAGTGGTTAGAGCGTTGGACTAGTAACCGAAAGGTTGCAAGATCGAATCCCTGAGCTGACAAGGTATAAATCTGTTGTTCTGCCCCTGAACAAGGCAGTTAACCCACTGTTCCTAGGCCGTCATTGTAAATAAGAATGTGTTCTTAACTGACTTGCCTAGTTAAATAAATAAATAAAAAGAATGCTAGTAGACTTCCAGTCATTGTGCTAACGCTAGTTAGCATTGGCTCACAAAACTACCTCTAACTTCTTTCATACTGGACGCAGAGACATAGAAACGGTATCCATGATTTCACCTGACTCTGGGAAATAGATAAAGGGCATTGTTGACAAAAATCCTGAAGTATCCCTTTAAACAGCACACAATAAAGTCGTATTGCTGTCCAGACCATTTATCGTGAATCTGCTCTCTGTCAAATAGACTCTGCATAGCCACGCTGTATTGGCAATTCCTCTCCTCTCCTCTCTTGCCCCTATGCCTTTCTAGTGAACCTTGAGGGAAATGACAGTGCAACACACACAGGTGAGGGATGATTTGTGTGATGTAACAAATGGGGATCCAGCTAGGGGGAATGATATGCTAACTGAGGTGTGTGTGTGTGTGTGTGTGTGTGTGTGTGTGTGTGATGTTCATAGTAAAGGAACCTTAGGGGCAGGTTATTCATTGCAGATCTGACCTATTTGGATTCTCGTGGTCAGTCATGACAGTATGTAGTAGTTGTATTCATTAGGTGTGTCCTAGTTGTATTCATTAGGTGTGTCCTCATTGTATTCATTAGGAATGTCCTCATTGTATTCATTAGGTGTGTCCTAGTTGTATTCATTAGGTGTGTCCTAGTTGTATTCATTAGGTGTGTCCTCGTTGTATTCATTAGGTGTGTCCTAGTTGTATTCATTAGGTGTGTCCTAGTTGTATTCATTCGGTGTGTCCTAGTTGAATTCATTAGGTGTGTCCTAGTTGTATTCATTCGGTGTGTCCTAGTTGTATTCATTAGGTGTGTCCTAGTTGTATTCATTAGGTGTGTCCTAGTTGTATTCATTAGGTGTGTCCTAGTTGTATTCATTAGGTGTGTCCTAGTTGTATTCATTAGGTATAGTGTAGTTATATTCATTAGGTGTGTCCTAGTTGTATTCATTAGGTATGTCCTAGTTGTATTCATTAGGTATAGTGTAGTTATATTCATTAGGTGTGTCCTAGTTGTATTCATTAGGTGTGTCCTAGTTGTATTCATTAGGTGTGTCCTAGTTGTATTCATTAGGTGTGTCCTAGTTGTATTCATTGGGTGTGTCCTCATTGTATTCATTAGGTATGTCCTCATTGTATTCATTAGGTGTGTCCTAGTTGTATTCATTAGGTATGTCCTCGTTGTATTCATTAGGTGTGTCCTAGTTGTATTCATTGGGTGTGTCCTCATTGTATTCATTAGGTATGTCCTCATTGTATTCATTAGGTGTGTCCTAGTTGTATTCATTAGGTATGTCCTCGTTGTATTCATTAGGTATGTCCTAGTTGTATTCATTAGGTATAGTGTAGTTGTATTCATTAGGTATGTCCTCGTTGTATTCATTAGGTGTGTCCTAGTTGTATTCATTAGGTGTGTCCTAGTTGTATTCATTAGGTGTGTCCTAGTTGTATTCATTGTAATGATGGTGTTGGAGTCGTGCCTGGCCATGCAGTCGTGGGTGAACAGGGAGGACAGGAGGGGACTAAGCACACACCCCTGAGGGACCCTAGTGTCAAAGTCAAAAGTCACCATTATTAGTCAGTTGTACAACCAAATGCCTTCAACCGAAATGTGTCTTCCGCAATTTAACCCAACCTTTCTGAATCAGAGAGGTGCGGGGGCTGCCTTAATCGACATCCACGCCTTCGGCGCCCGGGAACAGTGGGTTAACTGCCTTGTTCAGGGCAGAACGACAGATTTTTACCTTGTCAGCTCGGGGATTCGAACTTGCAACCCTCCGGTTACAAGTCCAACGCTCTAACCACTAGGCTACCTGCCGGGTGTGTCCTAGTTGTATTCATTGGGTATATCCTAGTTGTATTCATTGGGTGTGTCCTAGTTGTATTCATTAGGTATAGTGTAGTTGTATTCATTAGGTATAGTGTAGTTGTATTCATTAGGTATGTCCTTGTTGTATTCATTAGGTGTGTCCTAGTTTTATTCTTTAGGTGTGTCCTCGTTGTATTCATTAGGTGTGTCCTAGTTGTATTCATTAGGTATAGTGTAGTTGTATTCATTAGGTATAGTGTAGTTGTATTCATTAGGTATAGTGTAGTTGTATTCATTAGGTATGTCCTTGTTGTATTCATCTTGTGGGCTATACTCGGCCTTGTCTCAGGATGGTAAGTTGGTGGTTGAAGATATCCCTCTAGTGGTGTGGGGCTGTGCTGGCAGAGTGGGTGGGGTTATATCCTGCCTGTTTGGCCCTGTCCGGGTTTCGTGGACGGGCCACAGTGTCTCCTTCGACTCTCCTGTCTCACCCCCAGTATTTATGCTGCAGTAGTTTATGTCGGGGGTGCTAGGGTCCGCCTGTTATATCTGAGTATTTCTTCTCTATCTGGTGTCCTGTGCAGATTTAAGTATGCTCGCTCTAATTATCTCTCTTTCTTTTTCTTCTTCTCTCTCTCTCTCTCTCTCTCTCTCTCTGGAGGACCTGAGCATTAGGACCATTCCTCAAGGGCTACCCGGATGTCTCCGAGTCCACCTGGCCGTGCTGCTTCTCCAGTTACAACTGTTCTGCCTGTTTTATGAACATTTTAAAATCTTGTCCATGTTCTGTTATAATCTGCACCTGCACAGCCAGAAGAGGACTGGCCACCCTCACAGCCTGGTTCCTCTCTAGGTTTCTTCCTAGGTTTTGGCCTTCTAGGGAGTTTTTCCTAGCCACCGTGCTTTACACCTGCATTGCTTGCTGTTTGGGGTTTTAGGCTGGGTTTCTGTACAGCACTCTCAGACATCAGCTGATGTAAGGGGGGCTTTATAAATAAATTTGATTTGATTTGATTTGATTTGATTAGGTGTGTCCTAGTTTTATTCTTTAGGTGTGTCCTCGTTGTATTCATTAGGTATGTCCTCGTTGTATTCATTAGGTATAGTGTAGTTGTATTCATATGTTATAGTGTAGTTGTATTCATTAGGTGTAGTGTAGTTGTATTCATTAGGTATGGTGTAGTTGTATTCATATGTTATAGTGTAGTTGTATTCATTATGTATAGTGTAGTTGTATTCATATGTTATAGTGTAGTTGTATTCATTAGGTATAGTGCAGTTGTATTCATATGTTATAGTGTAGTTGTATTCATATGTTATAGTGTAGTTGTATTCATTAGGTGTAGTGTAGTTGTATTCATTAGGTGTGTCCTAGTTGTATTCATTAGGTATAGTGTAGTTGTATTCATTAGGTGTGTCCTAGTTGTATTCATTAGGCATAGTGTAGTTGTATTCATTATGTATAGTGTAGTTGTATTCATATGTTATAGTGTAGTTGTATTCATTAGGTGTAGTGTTGTTGTATTCATTAGGCATGGTGTAGTTGTACCACATACGTACCTAATAGGGATGAATACAGGACTAGTACAACCCCAGTGCTGCAGCACCTTCAATACCTCTACTTAATGCAGCTACGCATGTACTGAGTTGACAAAACGTCTGCTCTGTCCATGACATAGACTGACCAGGTGAATCCAGGTGAACGCTATGATCCCTTATTGATGTCACTTGTTAAATCCACTTCAATCTGTGTAGATGAAGGGGAGGAGACAGGATAAAAAAGGATTTTAAAGCCTTGATGCAATTGAGACATGGATTGTGTATGTGTGCCATTCAGAGGGTGAATGGGCAAGATTTAAGTGCCTTTGAACAGGTTATGGTAGTAGGTGCCAGGCGCACCGGTTTGTGTCCAGAACTGCCACGCTGCTGGGTTTTTCACGCTCAACAGTTTCCTGTGTGTATCAAGAATGGTCCACCACCCAAAGGACATCCAGCCAACTTGACACAACTGTACAACTGTGCAACTCAATATTAGGAAGATGTTCCCAATGCTTTATACACTCAGTGTAGATCTTTCCTGCAGAATCCCATTGTAGAAAGTTAACGGTGACTGACTGTGTGGTGTCTTCTACTTGACTGAGAATAAATCAGTTTCAGTAGGTGGTGATGGAAATGGATTCTGTCTGAGCTGGGTCCTCACTATAGCCCTACATTACATTTTATTCATTTCCAAAAGAGATAAATGAATGGAGGCAGGTTAATCACCAGCTTCCTGTTTCAACCCCAATTTCTCACTATGTGAACCCCTTGACTGAGAGTAAACCCAGCCTAGTAGGGGCCTCAGTAGGAAGTAGTGAGTAAACCCAGCCCAGTAGGGGCCTCAGTAGGAGGTAGTGAGTAAACCCAGCCCAGTAGGGGCCTCAGTAGGAGGTAGTGAGTAAACCCAGCCCAGTAGGGTCCTCAGTAGGAGGTAGTGAGTAAACCCAGCCCAGTAGGGTCCTCAGTAGGTGGTAGTGTGTAAATCCATCCCAGTAGATGCCTCAGTAGGAGGTAGTGAGTAAACCCAGCCCAGTAGGGGCCTCAGTAGGAGGTAGTGAGTAAACCCAGCCCAGTAGGGGCCTCAGTAGGAGGTAGTGAGTAAACCCAGCCCAGTAGGGGCCTCAGTAGGAGGTAGTGAGTAAATCCAGCCCAGTAGAAGCCTCAGTAGGAGGTAGTGAGTAAACCCAGCCCAGTAGGGGCCTCAGTAGGAGGTAGTGAGTAAACCCAGCCCAGTAGGGTCCTCAGTAGGAGGTAGTGAGTAAATCCATCCCAGTAGGGGCCTCAGTAGGAGGTAGTGAGTAAATCCATCCCAGTAGGGGCCTCAGTAGGAGGTAGTGGAAATGGATCCTCTCTGCCTCGTCCAATAGCCCTAAATCATTTGTCCTTTTCCCCCCTATTTATTTAACAAAGGAGGATATTTAACAGGCTCCTCCAGGCCTTGTTGTTGAAGGGCCTGTCCCTATTGTAATGTATTGACGCACGCACACACACACGCGCACATGCCTGTTGTCACAAAGACTGACTGTCAGCTCTCAGGCAATCTCCCCTCTCTGATTACTACTTTGGGTTAGAAGAGAAACCAATAAATAGTGAATATGGGAGAATTCTTCACAGCATATTGTTCACTCTAATCAATTCAAGACTTTCTGCTGAAGGGAGGATTCTGCTGTGTCTGGCAGTTACTCAGAGTGTATTGGAATACTTTTAAAATAAACAAAATCATTCATTCAGTTGTTTGTACCTTTCTGTTCTGAGGTTGCCCTGCAGCAGCATTGGTAGAAAAGCTGTCTGTCTTTGTGTGTGTGATTCAATCAAACTGAATGTGCAGATGTTTTTCAATTAACTTACAAGCGCCAATAGTCAAGCAGAGATAAAATGGTAGAATCCAAGCACTTATTGTCGTGATTCATGATGGTTAATATATTTCCATTAACGGTGTAGGATCCTGATATTTGCTATCTCACGTTATTTCTATACCATATCATCAGGGTTGGCAGGCTGCTGCTTGCATTCTTAGTAAGTCCCTCCTGTTTGTGTGTGTTCGTGTGCACATGGCCGCATTTGTGTGTGTATGCATGTGTGTGTGTGTGTGTGTGTGTACGCTTGTGTGCGTGCATGCGTTCATGCATCAGTGCGTGTGCTCTCCTCCAGCGGGTGTACAGTGGTGCTTTAGGACACTGTGCTAGGCTAGCTCTGGCCTCTGCTGCCCTACAGCTGTGTTGTCATGCATGGATAACACTGGGCTGTTTCCCCATTCTACATGCTGCTGTCCACAATTATTCAGCCCACTGACACTCACACATCCAGACACTCGTCTGGACCAAGCGTAGCCCTCTTGTCCTCTGTAACTCTTTACCTACATAAAGGCTTCATAAGGGCTTCATAAACCATACGCACTACATAAGCAGTAGCCTACCAACAGGAAGCACTTCAAGTAAAGTGTTATGTCTTCTTCCTCCTCCATTTCCTGTGTTGTGTTCATCTTCCCAGTCATCTGCACCACCCATTGAACTAATCTAAACACGATAATGTGTCAGGTAGCGAGCTCTCCTGGATCTGCACTCCCTCCCTCCCTCGCTCCCTCTCCTGTCTTCTTCCCCGTCTGGTGTTATTCTACTTAACTGCCTGCCTTCACACGAAGGTGTCAGCATGGCTGGGTTTCCTCTGCTTCTTCCTCAATAGACATGTCACAACTAAAATGTCATTCATCGTGTGACGTAACAGACCACAGTCCGAGGTTAATGTGGAATGGGAGGCGAAGGCAGACGAGGACAGGCGAGTACCATGATAAACTACGGTTGATATTTTGGTATTTTGGCTGTATCCTTTTGTTTCCACAAAACCACAGTTCATACAATGAACCACTTTGGTAATAAGTGTTTAAGTTAATGCCTTCATGTGCTCTACCTCCTGATCATTTTGTTGATGTATATATATTTTTTCTACCCCAAAATAACATCCAATCTAATCCAACTCTTATCCAACTCATCAACTGCATTAGCTGGCTCTGTCCCTTCTAGAGGGAGGAAGGTGGGACGGAAAGCTGTGGTTCGGGAGCTAAATCTGGGTCATCCTATCAAACTCATAGCAAATCCTAGTAAGAATCTTTATCTTTGTGTGGGTGAAATAATAATTGCCATATTGTGTTTGTCCCAGCAGCATCTGCATAATAGCCATAATTCAGAGCAGACTACAAGTGTCTGAAGCTTCAGGGATAATGAGAGTGCCGTGGTGGTGGTGACAGTGCTCCTAATAATGCTTTACCCCAGAACCAATATGCAGTTTAACACTGAATTGGCAAATATGCAGCTCCCATTTGAGGTTTATGTGTGAAATGTTACCCTTGTTGACTATCACGTCTTCACCGTCACCACATCATGTAGCTTAAGTTCTTATGCTCCACCATCACATAGCCTTGCTAGCATTCTCAGAGTGCGCTAGCTATTGGCTCAATCTCAATTAGTCTTTCTGTGATCCTTTGCATCTTATCTCCTTGCCTACTTAATCGTATTGTTGGAGAGGTCCAAGGTCCCCCCCTACGGACCTCCTGCTCCTTATCGTATTGGAGGAGAGGTCCAAGGTCCCTCCCTACGGACCTCCTCCTTCTTATCGTATTGGAGGAGAGGTCCAAGGTCCCTCCCTACAGACCTCCTCCTTCTTATCGTATTGGAGGAGAGGTCCAAGGTCCACCCCTACGGACCTCCTTCATATTGTATTGGAGGAGAGGTTCAAGGTCCCTCCCTACGGACCTCCTCCTTCTTATTGTATTGGAGGAGAGGTCCAAGGTCCCTCCCTTAGTACCTTCTTCTCCAATCGTTGTGAGAAGGAAGCAAGGATCAAGGAAAGATTAACTGTGAAAGGGCCAGTGTAACTGGTTGTATATGTGAATGGGCCAGTGTAACTGGTTGTATATGTGAATGGGCCACAGTGTAACTGGTTGTATATGTGAATGGGCCAGTGTAACTGGTTGTATATGTGAATGGGCCACAGTGTAACTGGTTGTATATGTGAATGGGCCAGTGTAACTGGTAGTATATGCGAATGGGCCAGTGTAACTGGTTGTATATGTGAATGGGCCAGTGTAACTGGTTGTATATGTGAATGGGCCACAGTGTAACTGGTTGTATATGTGAATGGGCCAGTGTAACTGGTAGTATATGCGAATGGGCCAGTGTAACTGGTTGTATATGTGAATGGGCCAGTGTAACTGGTTGTATATGTGAATGGGCCAGTGTAACTGGTTGTATATGTGAATGGGCCAGTGTAACTGGTTGTATATGTGAATGGGCCAGTGTAACTGGTTGTATATGTGAATGGGCCAGTGTAACTGGTTGTATATGTGAATGGGCCAGTGTAACTGGTTGTGTATGTGAATGGCCAGTGTAACTGGTAGTATATGTGAATGGGCCAGTGTAACTGGTTGTATATGTGAATGGGCCACAGTGTAACTGGTTGTATATGTGAATGGGCCAGTGTAACTGGTTGTATATGTGAATGGGCCACAGTGTAACTGGTTGTATATGTGAATGGGCCAGTGTAACTGGTAGTATATGCGAATGGGCCAGTGTAACTGGTTGTATATGCGAATGGGCCAGTGTAACTGGTTGTATATGTGAATGGGCCAGTGTAACTGGTTGTATATGTGAATGGGCCAGTGTAACTGGTTGTATATGTGAATGGGCCAGTGTAACTGGTTGTGTATGTGAATGGCCAGTGTAACTGGTAGTATATGTGAATGGGCCAGTGTAACTGGTTGTACAGTGGGGCAAAAAAGTATTTAGTCAGCCACCAATTGTGCAAGTTCTCTCACTTAAAAAGATGAGAGAGGCCTGTAATTCTCATCATAGGTACACTTCAACTATGACAGACAAAATGAGGAAAAAAAATCCAGAAAATCACATTGTAGGATTTTTAATGAATTTATTTGCAGATTTTGGTGGAAAATAAGTATTTGGTCACATACAAACAAGCAAGATTTCTGGCTCTCACAGACCTGTAACTTCTTCTTTAAGAGGCTCCTCTGTCCTCCACTCGTTACCTGTATTAATGGCACCTGTTTGAACTTGTTATCAGTATAAAAGACACCTGTCCACAACCTCAAACAGTCACACTCCAAACTCCACTATGGCCAAGACCAAAGAGCTGTCAAAGGACACCAGAAACAAAATTGTAGACCTGCACCAGGTTGGGAAGACTGAATCTGCAATAGGTAAGCAGCTTGGTTTGAAGAAATCAACTGTGGGAGCAATTATTAGGAAATGGAAGACATACAAGACCACTGATAATCTTCCTCGATCTGGGGCTCCACGCAAGATCTCACCCCGTGGGGTCAAAATGATCACAAGAACGGTGAGCAAAAATCCCAGAACCACACGGGGACCTAGTGAATGACCTGCAGAGAGCTGGGACCAAAGTAACAAAGCCTACCATCAGTAACACACTACGCCGCCAGGGACTCAAATCCTGCAGTGCCAGACGTGTCCCCTGCTTAAGCCAGTACATGTTCAGGCCCGTCTGAAGTTTGCTAGAGAGCATTTGGATGATCCAGATGAGGATTGGGAGAATGTCATATGGTCAGATGAAACCATAATAGAACTTTTTGGTAAAAACTCAACTCGTCGTGTTTGGAGGACAAAGAATGCTGAGTTGCATCCAAAGAACACCATACCTACTGTGAAGCATGGGGGTGGAAACATCATGCTTTGGGGCTGTTTTTCTGCAAAGGGACCAGGACGACTGATCCGTGTAAAGGAAAGAATGAATGGGGCCATGTATCGTGAGATTTTGAGTGAAAACCTCCTTCCATCAGCAAGGGCATTGAAGATGAAACGTGGCTGGGTCTTTCAGCATGACAATGATCCCAAACACACCGCCCGGGCAACGAAGGAGTGGCTTCGAAGAAGCATTTCAAGGTCCTGGAGTGGCCTAGCCAGTCTCCAGATCTCAACCCCATAGAAAATCTTTGGAGGGAGTTGAAAGTCCGTGTTGCCCAGCGACAGCCCCAAAACGTCACTGCTCTAGAGGAGATCTGCATGGAGGAATGGGCCAAAATACCAGCAACAGTGTGTGAAAACCTTGTGAAGACTTACAGAAAACGTTTGACCTCTGTCATTGCCAACAAAGGGTATATAACAAAGTATTGAGATAAACTTTTGTTATTGACCAAATACTTATTTTCCACCGTAATTTGCAAATAAATAAATTAAAAATCCTACAATGTAATTTTCTGGATTTCTTTTTCTCATTTTGTCTGTCATAGTTGAAGTGTACCTATGATGAAAATTACAGGCCTCTCTCATCTTTTTAAGTTGGAGAACTTGCACAATTGGTGGCTGACTAAATACTTTTTTGCCCCACTGTATATGTGAATGGGCCAGTGTAACTGGCTGTATATGTGAATGGGCCAGTGTAACTGGTTGTATATGTGAATGGGCCAGTGTAACTGGTTGTATATGTGAATGGGCCAGTGTAACTAGTAGTATATGTGAATGGGCCAGTGTAACTGGTTGTATATGTGAATGGGCCAGTGTAACTGGTTGTATATGTGAATGGGCCAGTGTAACTAGTAGTATATGTGAATGGGCCAGTGTAACTGGTTGTATATGTGAATGGGCCAGTGTAACTGGTTGTATATGTGAATGGGCCAGTGTCAGGATGAGCCTGCAGGAAGGGTACCACATGAGGGAGGAGGATGTCTTCCCTGTAACGCACAGCATTGAGATTGCCTGCAATGACAACAAGCTCAGTCCAATGATGCTGTGACACACCGCCCCAGACCATGACGGACCCTCCACCTCCAAATCGATCCCGCTCCAGAGTACAGGCCTCGGTGTAACGCTCATTCCTTCGACGATAAATGCAAATCTGACCATCACCCCTGGTGAGACAAAACCGCGACTTGTCAGAGAAGAACACTTTTTGCCAGTCTTGTCTGGTCCAGCGACGGTGAGTTTGTGCTCATAGGCGACGTTGTTGCCAGTGATGTCTGGTGAGGACCTGCCTTACAACAGGCCTACAAGCCCTCAGTCCAGCCTCTCTCAGCCTATTGCGGACAGTCTGCGCACTGATGGAGGGATTGTGTGTTCCTGGTGTAACCCGGGCAGTTGTTGTTGCCATCCTGTACCTGTCCCGCAGGTGTGATGTTCGGATGTACCGATCCTGTGCAGGTGTTGTTACACGTGATCTGCCACTGCGAGGACGATCAGCTGTCCGTCCTGTCTCCCTGTAGCACTGTCTTAGGCGTCTCACAGTACGGACATTGCAATGTATTGCCCTGGCCTCATCTGCAGTCCTCATGCCTCCTTGCAGCATGCCTAAGGCACGTTCACGCAGATGAGCAGGGATCCTGGGCATCTTTCTTTTGGTGTTTTATAGAGTCAGTAGAAAGGCCTCTTTAGTGTCCTAAGTTTTCATATCTGTGACCTTAATGGCCTACCGTCTGTAAGCTGTTAGTGTCTTAACAACTGTTCCACAGGTGCATGTTCATTAATTGTTTATGGTTCATGGAACAAGCTTGGGAAACAGTCTTTAAACCCTTTACAATGAAGATCTGTGAAGTTATTTAGATTTTTGAAAAAGGGACGTTTCTTTTTTTGCTGAGTTTATATCTTGCATTTTCCTTTTTCCGAATGGGCGGTTATTAGAATGCATAAGATTCTGTATTTACGTCAGCATAGCTTCTCAAGGTCCGATAGAGACCCAATCTCCTTTGTCCCTCAGTCTTCCCGCTCTTTCATTCAAACCCAACCCCCTTTCTTTGTGTAACCAGCCATCATGTCGGTTTCGTCAGCTTGGGACTTTTATGACATGATTAGTAATCAATGTATGATCCATCCTGTTTATATGTAATTCTGTGTGATTGTTTAGGTATTTAGTAAATAAGGGAAACTCTCGGCTGGGTTTCCCTTTGTAATCCATGATAGTTTGCAAGCCCTGCCACATCTGACGAGCATCAGATTCAATCTTGATTCTGTATTGTTCATCGGAGGGCCTGGCGGTATTTCTTATAATCCTGCTGAAGTCTGCAGCTCTAGCCTTTAGCTGAGTGCGGATGTTGCCTGTAATCCATGGCTTCTATGTACGTACAGTCACTTTGGGGAAGCCGGTGACTGCTCTGTTAAACTCCTCAATGCCTTTTTTATTAATCCTGGAACAAATTCCTATCTGTGCGAGTAAAACAGTCTTGTAGCTTTGCATCCGCTTCATCGGACCACTTCCATATTGAGCTCGTCACTGGTACTTCCTGTTTGAGTTTTTGCTTATAAAGAGGATAGAGTTATGGTCAGATTTGCCAAATGGAGGGCGAGCTTTGTATGCATCTCTGTTGTGTGGAGAAAAGGTGATCTAGATTTTATTCACCTCTAGTTGCACAGGTGACATGCTGGTAGAAATGAGGTCAAAAGGATTTCAGTTTTCCTGCATTAAAGTCACTGGCCATTAGGAGCGCCACCTCTGGGTGAACATTTTCTTTTTGGCTTATGGCCTTATACAGCTTGTTGAGTGGGGTCTTAGTGCCAGCATCAGTTTGTGGTGGTAAATAGACAGCTACGAATAATATAGACAACTCTCTTGGTAAATAGTGTGGTCTACAGCTTATCATGAGGTATTATAACTCAGGTGAGCAGAACCTGAGACTTCCTTAATATTAGAGATGAAGCATCAGCTGTTGTTATTAAAGAGACACACGCCCCCTACCCTGAGCTTCCCCGACGTCACCGTTCTGTCCTGCCGATGTATAGATAAACCAGCTAGATTTCTATTAGGATATTACAGTTCTTTAGGTCCTGTTGATAGGATAGTCTCGTCACCGTTCTGTCCTGCCGATGTATAGATAAACCAGCTAGATTTCTATTAGGATATTACAGTTCTTTAGGTCCTGTTGATAGGATAGTCTCGTCACCGTTCTGTCCTGCCGATGTATAGATAAACCAGCTAGATTTCTATTAGGATATTACAGTTCTTTAGGTCCTGTTGATAGGATAGTCTCGTCACCGTTCTGTCCTGCCGACGTATAGATAAACCAGCTAGATTTCTATTAGGATATTACAGTTCTTTAGGTCCTGTTGATAGGATAGTCTCGTCACCGTTCTGTCCTGCCGATGTATAGATAAACCAGCTAGATTTCTATTTACCATGTCCTTGTTCAGCAACGACTCGGAGAAACATAGGATATTATAGTTCTTCAGATTACGTTGATGGGATAGTCTCGAACAGAGTTCATCCAGTTTATTCTCCAATGATTGCACATTCGCCAATAGAACGGATGGTAGCGGTGGTGTATCCACTCTCCGACGTAGTCTCGTCAGGTATCCCGCACGCCGGCCTCTATAGTGCCGTCTTTTTCATGTGTCTGGTCCGGGGATAATCAACATGTCTTTTGCCTCCGACTCATTGAAGTAGAAGTCCTCGTCGAAAACAAGGTTAGTGGTTATTGTCCAGAAGGTCTTTTTAGGAAATGATGGTGGAAACATTATGTACAAAACATTTCAAGATCAGCGCAGAACCCCCCCAGCTCCATTCTACTTTGCGTAATGTCAACCCAAATAATTAGCAGAGATTGTTTTCCTCTTCAGTCAAAGATTTCTCCAGACACTTTCGGTCAGACGAAAAGTTACACAATATACAGTATATTGTTATATTATATTGTTATATTATCCCATCCCGCATGATTAGCCTCTTCTGTCTTCTAACGGTGGTCTGTAGTGAACATGGTAATGATGAACAGATATCAGAGAACAGAGCAGAGCATGGAGAAGCAGTGTTGTACAGTGTTGCACAGCATTGTGCAGAGGCATGTGCAGCTGCTCGTGGGCTGCTGTCAGGACGACTCATGTCCCACTATGACGGCTTAGGATCACTGTATCCTCCAGCCCCTGGCCTGGCGCTCAACTCTTCTTCCTCCTTTTTCTGCTCCCCCTCCTTCTCAACCGTCCTCCTACTTCTCTTCCTCCTCTTCATCTTTTGTTTCATAATGTTTCCTTTATAAACTTTCTGTCTGCGTATGCATTTTATATTTTATCTGAATATTACATCCTCCCCAGTGAAGTCGGAACTATTACAAACATTAACTTTGCAATTTCAATTAATTAAGAAAGCTAATCTTACCATGACAATGTCATTCAGCAGTGGAATATGTAATGTGTGAATTGTCATCCTTATCCGCACTTATAAAATGAATTACTTTACTAAATAAATGACTTAACAGAATTCTCAAATTTTTCCATTAATTTAAAAGATTGACTGACTGTGTCTGTGGCTGAGACAAAGGACATAAAATAAGCTCATTCATTCAATTAGGCTTAATTTAAAAAGTAACATAGCAGTTTACCTCCTGCAGCTATTCACATTTATTTTATTTGTATGAATTGACATAATTGGAAACATAATGAAATTATATTGGGATAAAACTCTGTGTTGTGTTTATCATCTGAGGACATTGGAGAAGTGTGAGTATGTGAGGTCATTTTGGAGATTGCAGAGGCTTTTTTCCACATAGGTTATTTTTATGGCAGCTTTGCTGCTTTTCTCCACCATAGGCTGGTTATATTCTGGAGCTATATAGCCAGTCAGCTTTGCTGAGCTGTGCACCTGGGATTGAGGATTTGTCCCTTTTGCTCTGATAAATACTGTAGAAATACAACTATTTTCAGTATAGAAGGTGGTAGGTACACAAGGAGAATGTCAAGGACAACCTGTATATAAGACATTTTAAATGAAAGATTTACAAGACTTTTGAAACTTACTGTACATGTTTTTTTCTGGTCGCCAGATCATTGGGCCGCTTGTTTATCGTCTCTGTAAAAGTTTGAAGTGGATCATTTTGATCCAGAGTCTTGCTAACATCAGTATCTCTGCTGTGAGGTCCAAAGTGGACATAAGTATCTCTGTTGTGAAGTCCAGTGTGGACATAAGTATCTCTGTTGTGAAGTCCAATGTGGACATAAGTATCTCTGTTGTGAAGTCCAGTGTGGACATACGTATCTCTGTTGTGAAGTCCAATGTGGACATCAGTATCTCTGTTGTGAAGTCCAATGTGGACATCAGTATCTCTGTTGTGAAGTCCAATGTGGACATAAGTATCTCTGTTGTGAAGTCCAATGTGGACATAAGTATCTCTATCGTGAAGTCCAATGTGGACATAAGTATCTCTGTTGTGGAGTCCAATGTGGACATCAGTATCTCTGTTGTGAAGTCCAGTGTGGACATAAGTATCTCTGTTGTGAAGTCCAATGTGGACATAAGTATCTCTGTTGTGAAGTCCAATGTGGACATCAGTATCTCTGTTGTGAAGTCCAATGTGGACATCAGTATCTCTGTTGTGAAGTCCAGTGTGGACATAAGTATCTCTGTTGTGAAGTCCAATGTGGACATAAGTATCTCTGTTGTGAAGTCCAATGTGGACATAAGTATCTCTGTTGTGAAGTCCAATGTGGACATAAGTATCTCTGTTGTGAAGTCCAATGTGGACATCAGTATCTCTGTTGTGAAGTCCAATGTGGACATCAGTATCTCTGTTGTGAAGTCCAATGTGGACATAAGTATCTCTGTTGTGAAGTCCAATGTGGACATCAGTATCTCTGTTGTGAAGTCCAATGTGGACATAAGTATCTCTGTTGTGAAGTCCAATGTGGACATAAGTATCTCTATCGTGAAGTCCAATGTGGACATAAGTATCTCTGTTGTGAAGTCCAATGTGGACATCAGTATCTCTGTTGTGAAGTCCAGTGTGGACATAAGTATCTCTGTTGTGAAGTCCAATGTGGACATCAGTATCTCTGTTGTGAAGTCCAATGTGGACATCAGTATCTCTGTTGTGAAGTCCAGTGTGGACATAAGTATCTCTGTTGTGAAGTCAAATGTGGACATAAGTATCTCTGTTGTGAAGTCCAAAGTGGACATAAGTATCTCTGTTGTGAAGTCCAATGTGAACATAAGTATCTCTGTTGTGAAGTCCAATGTGGACATAAGTATCTCTGTTGTGAAGTCCAATGTGGACATAAGTATCTCTGTTGTGAAGTCCAATGTGGACATCAGTATCTCTGTTGTGAAGTCCAATGTGGACATCAGTATCTCTGTTGTGAAGTCCAATGTGGACATAAGTATCTCTGTTGTGAAGTCCAATGTGGACATCAGTATCTCTGTTGTGAAGTCCAATGTGGACATAAGTATCTCTGTTGTGAAGTCCAATGTGGACATAAGTATCTCTATCGTGAAGTCCAATGTGGACATAAGTATCTCTGTTGTGAAGTCCAATGTGGACATCAGTATCTCTGTTGTGAAGTCCAGTGTGGACATAAGTATCTCTGTTGTGAAGTCCAATGTGGACATCAGTATCTCTGTTGTGAAGTCCAATGTGGACATCAGTATCTCTGTTGTGAAGTCCAGTGTGGACATAAGTATCTCTGTTGTGAAGTCCAATGTGGACATAAGTATCTCTGTTGTGAAGTCCAAAGTGGACATAAGTATCTCTGTTGTGAAGTCCAATGTGGACATAAGTATCTCTGTTGTGAAGTCCAATGTGGACATCAGTATCTCTGTTGTGAAGTCCAGTGTGGACATAAGTATCTCTGTTGTGAAGTCCAATGTGGACATCAGTATCTCTGTTGTGAAGTCCAATGTGGACATAAGTATCTCTGTTGTGAAGTCCAATGTGGACATAAGTATCTCTATCGTGAAGTCCAATGTGGACATAAGTATCTCTGTTGTGAAGTCCAATGTGGACATCAGTATCTCTGTTGTGAAGTCCAGTGTGGACATAAGTATCTCTGTGGTGAAGTCCAATGTGGACATAAGTATCTCTGTTGTGAAGTCCAATGTGGACATAAGTATCTCTGTTGTGAAGTCCAATGTGGACATAAGTATCTCTATCGTGAAGTCCAATGTGGACATAAGTATCTCTGTTGTGAAGTCCAATGTGGACATAAGTATCTCTGTTGTGAAGTCCAATGTGGACATCAGTATCTCTGTTGTGAAGTCCAATGTGGACATCAGTATCTCTGTTGTGAAGTCCAGTGTGGACATAAGTATCTCTGTTGTGAAGTCAAATGTGGACATAAGTATCTCTGTTGTGAAGTCCAAAGTGGACATAAGTATCTCTGTTGTGAAGTCCAATGTGAACATAAGTATCTCTGTTGTGAAGTCCAATGTGGACATAAGTATCTCTGTTGTGAAGTCCAATGTGGACATAAGTATCTCTGTTGTGAAGTCCAATGTGGACATCAGTATCTCTGTTGTGAAGTCCAATGTGGACATCAGTATCTCTGTTGTGAAGTCCAATGTGGACATAAGTATCTCTGTTGTGAAGTCCAATGTGGACATCAGTATCTCTGTTGTGAAGTCCAATGTGGACATAAGTATCTCTGTTGTGAAGTCCAATGTGGACATAAGTATCTCTATCGTGAAGTCCAATGTGGACATAAGTATCTCTGTTGTGAAGTCCAATGTGGACATCAGTATCTCTGTTGTGAAGTCCAGTGTGGACATAAGTATCTCTGTTGTGAAGTCCAATGTGGACATCAGTATCTCTGTTGTGAAGTCCAATGTGGACATCAGTATCTCTGTTGTGAAGTCCAGTGTGGACATAAGTATCTCTGTTGTGAAGTCCAATGTGGACATAAGTATCTCTGTTGTGAAGTCCAAAGTGGACATAAGTATCTCTGTTGTGAAGTCCAATGTGGACATAAGTATCTCTGTTGTGAAGTCCAATGTGGACATCAGTATCTCTGTTGTGAAGTCCAGTGTGGACATAAGTATCTCTGTTGTGAAGTCCAATGTGGACATCAGTATCTCTGTTGTGAAGTCCAATGTGGACATAAGTATCTCTGTTGTGAAGTCCAATGTGGACATAAGTATCTCTATCGTGAAGTCCAATGTGGACATAAGTATCTCTGTTGTGAAGTCCAAAGTGGACATAAGTATCTCTGTTGTGAAGTCCAATGTGAACATAAGTATCTCTGTTGTGAAGTCCAATGTGGACATAAGTATCTCTGTTGTGAAGTCCAATGTGGACATAAGTATCTCTGTTGTGAAGTCCAATGTGGACATCAGTATCTCTGTTGTGAAGTCCAATGTGGACATCAGTATCTCTGTTGTGAAGTCCAATGTGGACATAAGTATCTCTGTTGTGAAGTCCAATGTGGACATCAGTATCTCTGTTGTGAAGTCCAATGTGGACATAAGTATCTCTGTTGTGAAGTCCAATGTGGACATAAGTATCTCTATCGTGAAGTCCAATGTGGACATAAGTATCTCTGTTGTGAAGTCCAATGTGGACATCAGTATCTCTGTTGTGAAGTCCAGTGTGGACATAAGTATCTCTGTTGTGAAGTCCAATGTGGACATCAGTATCTCTGTTGTGAAGTCCAATGTGGACATCAGTATCTCTGTTGTGAAGTCCAGTGTGGACATAAGTATCTCTGTTGTGAAGTCCAATGTGGACATAAGTATCTCTGTTGTGAAGTCCAAAGTGGACATAAGTATCTCTGTTGTGAAGTCCAATGTGGACATAAGTATCTCTGTTGTGAAGTCCAATGTGGACATCAGTATCTCTGTTGTGAAGTCCAGTGTGGACATAAGTATCTCTGTTGTGAAGTCCAATGTGGACATCAGTATCTCTGTTGTGAAGTCCAATGTGGACATAAGTATCTCTGTTGTGAAGTCCAATGTGGACATAAGTATCTCTATCGTGAAGTCCAATGTGGACATAAGTATCTCTGTTGTGAAGTCCAATGTGGACATCAGTATCTCTGTTGTGAAGTCCAGTGTGGACATAAGTATCTCTGTGGTGAAGTCCAATGTGGACATAAGTATCTCTGTTGTGAAGTCCAATGTGGACATAAGTATCTCTGTTGTGAAGTCCAATGTGGACATAAGTATCTCTATCGTGAAGTCCAATGTGGACATAAGTATCTCTGTTGTGAAGTCCAATGTGGACATAAGTATCTCTGTTGTGAAGTCCAGTGTGGACATAAGTATCTCTGTTGTGAAGTCCAATGTGGACATAAGTATCTCTGTTGTGAAGTCCAATGTGGACATAAGTATCTCTGTTGTGAAGTCCAATGTGGACATAAGTATCTCTATCGTGAAGTCCAATGTGGACATAAGTATCTCTGTTGTGAAGTCCAATGTGGACATAAGTATCTCTATCGTGAAGTCCAATGTGGACATAAGTATCTCTGTTGTGAAGTCCAATGTGGACATAAGTATCTCTATCGTGAAGTCCAATGTGGACATAAGTATCTCTGTTGTGAAGTCCAATGTGGACATCAGTATCTCTGTTGTGAAGTCCAATGTGGACATAAGTATCTCTGTTGTGAAGTCCAGTGTGGACATAAGTATCTCTGTTGTGAAGTCCAATGTGGACATAAGTATCTCTGTTGTGAAGTCCAATGTGGACATAAGTATCTCTGTTGTGAAGTCCAATGTGGACATAAGTATCTCTGTTGTGAAGTCCAATGTGGACATAAGTATCTCTATCGTGAAGTCCAATGTGGACAGCGGACATATTCGTTTTGGCATGACACATGAGGTGATAGAGATGTTGCGTTGACCTGTGTGATCCCTCCCTCGCCAGACATAGCGTTGACAATGTATAATAACCCTCCAGTTTCTACATCTGCATTGCTTTGCTGTTTGGGGTTTTAGGCTGGGTTTCTGTATACCACTTTGTGACATTGGCTGATGTAAAAAGGGCTTTATAAATACATTTGATTGATTTCTCTGCTACCCGTAGCCTGCTTATCTCAGAATAAAACTTGAGAACTGTCCTGACATTCTATCAGTGACCTGTAGCTAGAACCTTACCTTCACCCTGCTAGAGTTACCTACTACGGACAGCACATAGGACTCAATAATAACTTGGTCTGACACACTCCTCCACAGTTTCTCCTTCTGTTTCTCTCTCTCCCTGCTACACATCGTACTCCTTTCATTCAATGCAAATGTATTTCACTTGATAGTACCTGTCTTGACGCTGCGAGAGCTCCCTCTCTCTCTTTCTCTCTCCTCTCCCTCTTCTCTCTCTCTTTCTCTCTCTACCTGCACATCTTACTCCTTTCATTTTAAACACTTAATTGTAGCCTATGTGGTTGAACCTAGCCAGCATTAAGCCATCTCTCTCGATGTGTGTGGTGCGTGCGTGTGTGTATTTTCTTCCTCCTCTTGCTGTTCTTTGCTGCCTGGTCAGTCAGTGCTTGGGGCCTATTGTCATTGACTGTCAACCCCATCAGGGTGGATGTTAACTGGGGAAGACAAGCAGCCAGCTCCCCTATCTCACCCAGCTGCCGAGGTAGTAAGAGGCTTCTCCGAGCCCTCATAGACTACAGAGAAATAAAATACATTGCACTGGAATACTTATGATTAGACTTTATTTGAATGATAAACAGGAGTACATTTGTAGAGGTTCAAGCAGCAAAGCTGGTGAAACCTTATTGTATTTGTTGGCGTTCATCATTATTATTATACCAATTCCTCCAATTTGTTGGAAGAAAATGCAAATTCCGTCAGATAATAATGCCTAGAAGGATGCAAAGTTTCATGATGGTAAAGGGCTATGGGCCACACCCTCTCATGCCATGCCAATTGGCCACAAGGTGGAGCTATAACAATAATTTGAAAATAAAAACTTTGAAAGTACACAACCCTCACCCCGTGTGACCTAGAATCCTGAAATGTACTACTTGGATCTCTCTCCTCACAAGGAACAAATTTGCCTGATATTGTCTGATATTTGGCAAGTGTGGTCAGGAGTACAGAAGTAGCTCATCCTAGGGCGATGTGGGCCATTTGTCCTGATGGTGGTGCTACAGGGCCAAAGCTTTGAACCCCGGCATGGCTGCTTGCAGCTATACTTATCTTTATAACAGCATAGCCAAGGCCTACAAAATGGTGCGCATAACTGAAAGTGCTATCTGGGATCTTCGGGACGTACCTACCCTAAACCCTACCCCTAGCCTTAACCCCTACACTTACCCTAAACCTAACAATAACCCTTACCTAACCCTAACCTAAACACTTACCTTAACTCTTTTAAATTTCAACTTCAGTGGGTTGACGTGAGAGTTGGGACATCCCAAGTATCCTACCATAACAGAAAATCGACCTGTAAGACTGATGTAGGAGAGATCAGAGGAAGCAGCTCCTGCGCAACCTCGGTTCATTAGTTATCTAATTAGAGTTTGTCTGTCAATGTGTTTTCACGCCTCATCGTCCTTCCTCTCACCTGGGGCAGTGAGTTGCATTTAACAGGATAGCAAATTGGTTTGATTGGGCTGAATGCTTAATCGAAGAAAACAATCAATTAGCAGCGAATCATCCTGTGTCACTGCAGTTTTTGCACATTTCTGCACATGTCACATGGCAGGCTGTCATCTGATTGATTGATAGACTTGTTGATCCAAGGACAACAAACTAAAGATGTTCCAGTAACATGTACCACTTGGAGAAATCAGAATGCTTGCAGAATACAAGTGTTGAATGTGCAAAACGAATGGGCAGCCGGGCGACGAATGAATTACGCAGCACTGCTGCCAAGCCAACTTGTCAGGACTGTGCCAATCAAACCCAAACCACAGGCGGTATAATCATCTTGTCCAGCCTGTTTTAATACAGCTGAGAAGTCCTCTCTCCTCTCACTATCCAGCTCTCCAGCCCCTTGTACTGAGCCAGGTTTTATAATAGAGCAGATTTTAGAATTGGCTTGGATTTGGATTTACCTCTCAAAGAATGTACTATAGTAGCCTTCCTCTTCAGCGGTCATACAATGGCCTGAACCCCGTAGTTAACCTTAACTGTGTGCTAGATGTCCTCCTCTCCTGCCTGCCTGAATATCCCCCTGCCTTTCTGCCAGACCTGGTTCAAATACTACTATAAATCATTTCAGGTACTGTATCTGTGCTTGATTTAGTTTACCTGTTGCAATAGAACCAATAGAACAGTCTTAAAAGTACAAACCACGCCCACCTGGCCCTCCGAGCAGGCTAAAGCCAACGCTCAAAAGTATTTGAAAGATTTTGAATAGTATTTAAACCCAGGTCTGCCTGCTTGCCTGCCTATCCTGCCTGCCTCCCTCTGTTTCTTTCAATGGGGATTGAGCCAGAGTGGGCTTATCGTCCTCCACACACTCCTCACCCAGTAAGTGGAATGGATTCTGTGCCTCTAGGATTAGTCTCTGAAATATCTACAACAATGCCCGCAGGAAACTGTAATATCTACAACAATGCCTGCAGGAAATAGTTCGGAAAAAGAAGCTCCTACTTTATACTAGAACTTTTTCCTTTTTTTTATATTCCTGAGGTTGTGGTTTCCTAGAAGTGGAGGGAAAACTGTGTTCACCAAATGGGGGTGTCCCAAATGGCACCCTATAAAGTGTATAGTATACAGGGAATAGGGTATGGTACACATGGAATAGGCTATAGTATACAGGGATTAGGGTATAGTATACAGGGAGTAGGGTATAGTATACAGGGAATAGGGTATAGTATACAGGGAATAGGGTACAGTATACAGGGAATAGGGTATAGTATACAGGGAATAGGGTACAGTATACAGGGAATAGGGTACAGTATACTGGGAATAGGGTATAGTATACAGGGAGTAGGGTATAGTATACAGGGAGTAGGGTATAGTATACAGGAAATAGGGTACAGTATACAGGGAATAGGGTGCAGTATACAGGGAATAGGGTACAGTATACTGGGAATAGGGTATAGTATACAGGGAGTAGGGTATAGTATACAGGGAATAGGGTACAGTATACAGGGAATAGGGTACAGTATACAGGGAATAGGGTACAGTATACAGGGAATAGGGTACATTATACTGGGAATAGGGTATAGTATACAGGGAGTAGGGTATAGTATACAGGGAATAGTGTATAGTATACAGGGAGTAGGGTATAGCATACAGGGAATAGGGTATAGTATATAGGGTATAGTATACAGGATTAGGGTATAGTATACAGGGAGTAGGGTATAGTATACAGGAATATGGTATAGTATACAGGAATAGGGTATAGTATACAGGGAGTAGGGCATAGTATACAGGGAATAGGGCATAGTATACAGGGAATAGGGTATAGTATACAGGGAGTAGGGTATAGTATATAGGAATAGGGTATAGTATACAGGGAGTAGGGTATAGTATATAATAATAGGGTATAGTATACAGGGAATAGGGTATAGTTTACAGGGAATAGGGTATAGTAATATATAGGGTATAGTAATATACATTGAATAGGGTATAGTAATATATAGGGTATTGTAATATACAGGGTATAGGGTATAGTAATATACAGGGAATAGGGTATAGTAATATATAGGGTATAGTAATATACAGGGTATAGGGTATAGTAATATACATTGAATAGGGTATAGTAATATATAGGGTATAGTAATATACAGGGAATATGGTATAGTAATATACAGGGAATAGGGTATAGTAATATATAGGGAATAGGGTATAATAATATATACGGAATAGGGTAAAGTATACAGGGAATAGTGTATAGTATACATGGAATAGAGTATAGTAATTATAGGGTATAGGGTATAGTAATTAACAGGGAATAGGGTATAGTAGTATACAGGGAATAGGGTATAGTAATATAAAGGCTATAGTAATATACAGGGAATAGGGTATAGTAATATATAGGGAATATGGTATAGTAAAATACAGGGAATAGGGTATAGTAATATATAGGGAATAGGGTATAATAATATATACGGAATAGGGTAAAGTATACAGGGAATAGTGTATAGTATACATGGAATAGAGTATAGTAATTATAGGGTATAGTAATTAACAGGGAATAGGGTATAGTAGTATACAGGGAATAGGGTATAGTAATATAAAGGCTATAGTAATATACAGGGAATAGGGTATAGTAATATATAGGGAATATGGTATAGTAAAATACAGGGAATAGGGTATAGTAATATATAGGGAATAGGGTATAGTATACAGGGAATATGGTATAGTATACAGGGAATAAGGTATAGTAATATATAGGGAATAGGGTATAGTATACAGGGAATATGGTATAGTATACAGGGAATAAGGTATAGTAATATATAGGGAATAGGGTATAGTATACAGGGAATATGGTATAGTATACAGGGAATAAGGTATAGTAGTATACTGTATAGGGAATAGGGTATAATGCTGTATAGGGAATAGGGTATAATGCTGTTTAAGGAATGGGGTATAGTATACGGTGAATATGGTATAGTAAAATATAAGGATTAGGGTATAGTATACGACCGCAATTGATTCGAATGTGCTCAGACTTGCTTCGCTGTGTTAAAACACAATGACAGTGAGTGACTGTGTGACGAATGCACTGTATGATACTTTGGTATTTATGTTGTTGTTAATGTTGTTGTTTGTGTTGTTGTTAATGTTGTTGTTTGTGTTGTTGTTAATGTTGTTGTTTGTTGTTGTTGTTGTTTGTGTTGTTGTTTGTGTTGTTGTTAATGTTGTTGTTGTTTGTGTTGTTGTTGTTTGTTGTTGTTGTTTGTGTTGTTGTTAATGTTGTTGTTTGTGTTGTTGTTATTGTTGTTGTTAATGTTGTTGTTTGTTGTTTGTGTTGTTGTTTGTGTTGTTGTTAATGTTGTTGTTGTTGTTTGTGTTGTTGTTTGTTGTTGTTGTTTGTGTTGTTGTTAATGTTGTTGTTGTTTATGTTTGTGTTATTAATGTTGTTGTTTATGTTGTTGTTTTGATAAGAGGGGTGATGATTTAGAGGCCAATCGCATATCCAGGTTTTTCATTGGTTCACTATGTAAAATAATGATGATTATTTAAACAATGAATCAACTCCTAAACAGTCTGTTAGAGGCAGTTTATTTAGTTTTGTGTCATGTTTTTATGTATTTTTCTAACATAATGGATTCCTTTGGGATATACAGTGCATTCGGAAAGTATTCAGACCCCTTGACTTTTTCCACACTTTGTTACGTTACAGCCTTATTCTAAAATGGATTGGATTGTTTTTTCCCCTCATCAATCTACACAAAATACCCCATATTGACAAAACAAAAACAGATTTTTAGAAATTTTTGCTAATTTATTAAAAATAAAAAATGGAAATATCACATTTACATCGGTATTCAGACCCTTTATTCAGCACCTTTGGCAGTGATTACAGCCTTGAGTGTTCTTTGGTATCACACTACAAGCTTGGCACACTTGTATTTGGGGAGTTTCTCCCATTCTTCTCTGAGGATCTTCTCAAGCTCTGTCAGGTTGGATGGGGAGGGTTGCTGCACAGCTATATTCAGGTTTCACTATAGATATTCGATCAGGTTTAAGTCCGGGCTCTGGCTGGGCCACTCAAGAACATTCAGAAACCACTCCTGCGTTGCCTTGGCTGTGTGCTTAGGGTCGTTGTCCTGTTGGAATGTGAACCTTCGCCCCAGTCTGAGGTCCTGAGCGCTCTGGGGCAGGTGGTCATCAAGGATCTCTCTGTTCTGTGCTCTGTTCATCTTTCCTTCGATCCTGACTAGTCTCCCAGTCCCTGCCGCTGAAAAACGTACCCACAGCATGATACTGCCACCACCATGCTTCACCGTTGGGATGGTGCCAGGTTTCCTCCAGACGTGACTCTTGGCATTCAGGCCAAAGAGTTCAATCTTGGTTTCATGAGACCAGATAATCTTGTTTCTCATGGTCTGAGAGTCCTTTAGGTGCCTTTTGGCAAACTCCAAGCGGGCTGTCATGTGCCTTTTGCTGTGGAGTGGCTTCCGTCTGGCCACTCTACCATAAAGGCATGATTGGTGGAATGCTGCAGAGATAGTTGTCTTTCTGGAAGGTTCTTCTAGCTCCACAGCTTCTAGCTCCTGTCAGAGTAATCATCGGGTTCTTGGTCACCTCCCTGACCAAGGCCCTTCTCCCCCGATTGCTCTAGGAAGAGTCTTGGTGGTTCCAAACTTCTTCCATTTAAGAATGATAGAGGCCTGGGGAAGGGTACAAAAATATTTTTGCACCCTTCCCCAGATCTGTGCCTCGACCCAATCCTGTCTCAGAGCTCTGTGGACAATTCCTTTGACTTCATGGCTTGGTTTTTGCTCTGACATGCACTGTCAACTGTGGGACCTTATATAGACAGGTGTGTGCCTTTCCAAATCATGTCCAATCAATAGAATTTACTACAGGTGGACTGCAATCAAGTTGTAGAAACATCTCAAGGATGATCAATGGAAATAGGATGCACCTGAGCTCAATTTCGAGTCTCATAGCAAAGGGTCTGAATACTTAATAACGTATTTCTGTTTTTTTATGTTTAATACATTTGCAAAAATGTCTAAAAACCTGTTTTCGCTTTGTCATTATGGGGTATTGTGATGTCATTATGGGGTGTTGTGTGTAGATTGATGAGTGGAAAAAATGATTTAATTCATTTTAGAATAAGGCTGCAACGTAACAAAATGTGGAAGGGTCAATGTGTCTGAATACATGCATGAATAGCATTCAAATTGGTGTTACACACAAAATAACATGCAAAAACAGACCTCGGACAGCTCGGATTTAAAAGGATCTACATACTTGTATGGATGCATAACAATAATTTATACACAAGGCTGATTTTCTGGACCCATATTACGCCAACTCCTTGACTAAAAACTGAGGAAGAATCTCAAATGGATGTGCTTTTAAATCCAGGAATAGTCTTAATCTGGGCCGGAGAAGTGGCACCCAATCATCTTTCAACTCACCTTGGTGTATTTAGGCAGAAACTCTTACAGTAACAGCTTGTCAGTGGGAATCTGTGCAGACGACTGTAGTGAGAGTCTATGCCTAGACAGTCTGAGCCTGTTGCACTAAAAGGCCCATGAATTTTTGAATAGATCAGAGTGGTTACAGTAGGCTAGACCTCATAACCCCAGGCTGGTTCATATTTGAAGTAAATCGCTGACTGAGATAGTACTCGAGAGGCCCTTTCACCTGTTCTGTTCTCCTTGTCTCACTGAGCGCACATGAACAAGCAGACAGACACGCACACACACACACACACACACACACACACACAAACACACATACACACACAAACACACATTGTCAGATACAATAAACATTACCCTCTCGTTGGCATTCAAGTGGATTATGTCACGATTTTCCTCCGTTCTTTTAACTACCCTCCTCTCCAAGAAGCTGCTCTGTTTGCCATTATCTCAGATATAATGTGAAATCAGTCAGAAATTCCAGGGAGCGCCGAGTGGTGCGGTATTATAATGTGAAGTGTGGCACATAACCTATCCATCTTTCTTTATCTCTGTGGCTTCGTCCCAAACTACTTCCTTATGGGCGCTGGTCAAAAGTAGTGCACTATATAGGGAATAGGGTTCCATTTGGAATGCTAACCTTTAACTCTGGTCTAATTAAATGATTTTCAACAGGTAACTCATCCTGGCATTTTGGCATTCAGCAGACGGGGTGTGTGTGTCTCGAGCAAGGCACTTGGATCGTATTGCTTCTGTAAGTCGCTCTGGATCAGTGAATATGCTTAATTGTAAATGCCTGTTATGCGTGCCAGACTTGGGTTCAAATACTATTTCATTATCTCGATTACTTTTCTAGACAAAGCAAATATAAAGAACAACTAGTTGAATATTGGAATGTATTTGAAAATAGTATTAGGAAAATGTTGGCATGTGTTTACAATTACTTCAATTACATATCGCTGGAAGTATTTGAAAGACAGTATTATTTGTTATGTATTTGAAAATGGTTGTGAACGTACTTCATGGTTTAGTTTGAGATAACAAACAACTTAACACGTATCTATTAGCTTTATTATTGTGACTGTGTTCACAGTATGCAGCTCCTACTTTACTGTCTCACGAAAGAGAACAAGATACCTTGTTACATAAAAAACAACAACATCAGTTTCAAAAAGCTTGTTGAACATTGATCTGGTCTGAAGATATGCCCTCCAATGCTGAAAAAATGCTCCACAGCTGCTGAGGATGCTGGGACGTGTACCCAGCAAACGGGACATCCTAAGGACATTCAGCATTCAGTTTCCATTAGGTCCCTTAAGGGTTTCAGTGTGACCTTATCCCTCTGATGTTCTGAGTACACTCTAAGGGAATGTTTTCTGTAAGTTCACAGGACTAAGGATCATGTCAGGACCATCTCAGGACATAAATTTTTACTAGTTCTTTGAATGTCGTGTGATGGTCCCATTTTACTAGGCAAGTCAGTTAAGAACAAATTCTTATTTTCAATGACGGCCTAGGAAAAGTGGTTTAACTGCCTGTTCAGGGGAATTGAACTTGCAACCTTTCAGTTACTAGTTCAACACTCTAACCACTAGGCTACCCTGGTATCAGGGGTTCAAGGTAAGTGATACGCTGTTCAGATTAAATAGTGTTCAACTCTTTAAACAATGACAACATGATCACTTAGTACTGACTTTTCAATATGACACCCCGCCCTGGGATTTGAACTCACAACCTCAGAATTTGGGATATTGCTGATTTTTCTGCTGTGCAACAGTCTGTAGAATTTCACAAGTCTCCTACACATCCATTACCTATAATACATCTCCCCACTTAGCAAAAGAGTGCCGTCTGCACTGCTATTTTAATTATCAGTTGATTGGACTATTCTCTCATTGATTTCATTTACTTATTTTAACAATTTAAGTTTTTTGTTTTCTGTCTAGTTGTCTAATGTTGTTGGGGCATATTAACCTGTTTTAATGTTACTCCGGAATCACTATGATAAATATAGTAAAATGACTTTGAAGTGTGAAGTGTAGGAATAGGCCTACCGGTGAAAGCAGTCGTTGATACAGTCGTTGATACAGACATGGTGCAGGATGTTCTCCATTGCTGGTAGGGCAACCTGAGTGAAAAGGTTTGGGAACCCTTGGTCTAATGCATTATCCAGCCTGTCCTCTGGAGTTGTTGTTAACTTTAATCTTTCAATGAATCAGCCTGAAGATAAAGACCTGGGCTGACTTATTTTCTCTGTATTTTCTGTGAACCCTGCATTTGAAGATACGGGTTGACACTGTGGATGATTACAGTAGAGATTCTTTTTAGAACCCGGAACATAATGTAACGTTAGCATTAGAATCCCTGTACGTTCCGGAACACTAATGAAGGCTGACAAGGAAATATGCTTCCGCTACTAACTGATTTTCCACAGTATTGCATTTTTGCTGAATGTTTCCTAAGTTCACTAAGAAACTCCGCTCTTGAATGAGGGCTTAATTTACTGTCAAAAAAGGGTTCCCACTCAATTATGTATTTTTGGACCCTGAACTGATAGAAAAAAGGCAATTTAGCTACCGATCAGTGAGTCCCACTATTTGTGAGAAAGGAGGAATAGCCTCTCAGCGCATGGAGAAGTCTCCAAATGAGATGCGTGGTGCTGTATAGAGATTAATGGCACCTCTGAACCATTCAATTGCCTTATAGCCCAAAATAATCTCCAGTCAGAGAGACAGAGACAGAGAGGGTCTAATCTCTTCTAGCTAGATGGTTTTCCTTCCTGAATGGGGAGTCTGCACTGTGACTGACTTCTACACTTCAGTGCCCACAGAGTTACAGAGTAGAGAGAGGTATGGTAGGACGGGTGACAGAGTAGAGAGAAGCCTGCTATCAATAGGTTCTGCTGTGTACTGTGCAGGGCTGATGGTTGGATGGGTGACAGAGTAGAGAGAAGCCTGCTATCAGTAGGTTATGCTGTGTACTGTGCAGGGCTGATGGTTGGACGGGTGACAGAGTAGAGAGAAGCCTGCTATCAATAGGTTCTGCTGTGTACTGTGCAGGGCTGATGGTAGGACGGGTGACAGAGTAGAGGTCTGTTATCTATTAGGTTCTGCTGTGTACTGTGCAGGGCTGATGGTAGGACGGGTGACATTGCTGAGAGGCTCTGCAGAGACAGACAGTGATATAACTCAGTCCATTTTAGCATACTGTCACACGTGCATTCCAAGTACAGCGTACAGCAGTTATTGAATGTAAGGTTGCAGCTACTTTTTCACACAGGGGCGTTGGATGTTGCATGACTTTCTTAATTAAATAAATAAAATAAGTATCAATATGTTGTGTTATTTGTTATCCTGTTATCCTTTGTTATCCTCCTCCCGTTAGTTAATATAATGAACAGTGAAATTATGTGAATATATTAATAGCCAACAAGGCAAATAATGAGCACCACACAATTCTACTACTGCATCAGTTAGCCGGCAGTAGAGAGGGAGAGATAGAGGGAGAACAAGAGCAACCAAGAGGGAGAGAAAGTTTGTCTATTCCATTTGCTTTGGCAATGTAAACAAATGTTTCCCATGACAATAAAGCCCATTGAATTGAATTGAAAGAAAGACAGAAAGAGAATGAGAAAGATAGAGCGAGAGAGGCTGAGAGAGAGAGACAGAGAGAAAGATAGAGAGTGAGTGGCCGAGAGAGTGGCCGAGAGAGAGAGATAGGGAGAGAGAGACCGAGGTATTTAAGTGTAGGTCCTACAAATAGCAGCAGAGCCCTGCAGGTAGGGGGAAATGTCACACAGAGGCTGAGTTCCGAATGGCAACCTATTCCCTATTCTGCACTACCTTTAACCAGGGCCCATAGAGAATAGGGTGCCGTTTGGGATTCATGCAGAGAGAGACTATCTATAAGGAACTGTCAGCAGAATCAACCCTTAAAGGCTTAGACCTCACCAGCAATGATATGGTATCAAAGAGATCAGCCACTGACAATGCAGAGGCAATGATTCAGCATTTCAAGAATTGCACTTTTAAACTATTATAGCACAGTAAGTGTTAATGTATTAAACTAGCATAGCACAGTAAGTGTTAATGTATTAGACTATTATAGCACAGTAGGTGTTAATGTATTAAACTATTATAGCACAGTAGGTGTTCATGTATTAAACTATTATAGCACAGCAAGTGTTAATGTATTAAACTATTATAGCACAGTAAGTGTTAATGTATTAAACTAGCATAGCACAGTAAGTGTTCATGTATTAGACTATTATAGCACAGTAGGTGTTAATGTATTAAACTATTATAGCACAGCAAGTGTTAATGTATTAAACTATTATAGCACAGCAAGTGTTAATGTATTAAACTATTATAGCACAGTAGGTGTTAATGTATTAAACTATTATAGCACAGTAGGTGTTAATGTATTAAACTAGCATAGCACAGTAGGTGTTAATGTATTAAACTATTATAGCACAGCAAGTGTTAATGTATTAAACTATTATAGCACAGCAAGTGTTAATGTATTAAACTATTATAGCACAGTAGGTGTTAATGTATTAAACTAGCATAGCACAGTAGGTGTTAATGTATTAAACTATTATAGCACAGTAAGTGTTAATGTATTAAACTAGCATAGCACAGTAAGTGTTAATGTATTAGACTATTATAGCACAGTAGGTGTTAATGTATTAAACTAGCATAGCACAGTAAGTGTTAATGTATTAAACTATTATAGCACAGCAAGTGTTAATGTATTAAACTATTATAGCACAGCAAGTGTTAATGTATTAAACTATTATAGCACAGTAGGTGTTAATGTATTAAACTATTATAGCACAGTAGGTGTTAATGTATTAAACTAGCATAGCACAGTAGGTGTTAATGTATTAAACTAGCATAGCACAGCAAGTGTTAATGTATTAAACTATTATAGCACAGCAAGTGTTAATGTATTAAACTATTATAGCACAGTAGGTGTTAATGTATTAAACTAGCATAGCACAGCAAGTGTTAATGTATTAAACTAGCATAGCACAGCAAGTGTTAATGTATTAAACTAGCATAGCACAGTAAGTGTTAATGTATTAGACTATTATAGCACAGTAGGTGTTAATGTATTAAACTAGCATAGCACAGTAAGTGTTAATGTATTAAACTATTATAGCACAGCAAGTGTTAATGTATTAAACTATTATAGCACAGCAAGTGTTAATGTATTAAACTATTATAGCACAGTAGGTGTTAATGTATTAAACTATTATAGCACAGTAGGTGTTAATGTATTAAACTAGCATAGCACAGTAGGTGTTAATGTATTAAACTAGCATAGCACAGCAAGTGTTAATGTATTAAACTATTATAGCACAGCAAGTGTTAATGTATTAAACTATTATAGCACAGTAGGTGTTAATGTATTAAACTAGCATAGCACAGCAAGTGTTAATGTATTAAACTAGCATAGCACAGCAAGTGTTAATGTATTAAACTAGCATAGCACAGTAGGTGTTAATGTATTAAACTAGCATAGCACAGCAATTGTTAATGTATTAAACTATTATAGCACAGCAAGTGTTAATGTATTAAACTATTATAGCACAGCAAGTGTTAATGTATTAAACTATTATAGCACAGTAGGTGTTAATGTATTAAACTAGCATAGCACAGCAATTGTTAATGTATTAAACTATTATAGCACAGCAAGTGTTAATGTATTAAACTATTATAGCACAGTAGGTGTTAATGTATTAAACTAGCATAGCACAGCAATTGTTAATGTATTAAACTAGCATAGCACAACAAGTGTTAATGTATTAAACTAGCATAGCACAGCAAGTGTTATCTTGTGTTTTATGGTTTTGTCTTTGTCTTTTTATATGCTATTTTATTTCTCCTGTATCTGTCTTTAAAGTCTATCCAGGATCAGTATTAAAGGGCGAATCATGTACTGATTAGTAAAAACATCTCAAAGTGGGACTTTTTGTATTCTGTCATAGCTCCAGTTATCAAATCAAATGTTATACACATGGTTAGCAGATGTTAATGCGAGTGTAGCGAAATGCTTGTGCTTCTAGTTCCGACCATGCAGTAATATCTAACAAGTAATCTTACAATTTCACAACAACTAACTTACACACACAAGAGTAAAGGAATGAATACGAGTATGTACATATAAATGTATGGATGAGCGATGGCTGACCGGCGTAGGCAAGATGCAGTAGATGGTATGGAGTACAGTATATACATATGAGATGAGTAATGTAGGATATGTAAACATTATATAAATGGCATCGTTTAAAGTGGCTAGTGATACATTTATTTCATCCAATTATAATTATTAAAGTGGCTAGAGATTTGAGTCGATGGCCGAACGGCATAGGAAAGATTTAGTAGATGGTTTAGAGTACAGTGTATACATTTGATATGAGTAATGTCGGATATGTAAACATTATATACAAAATTGTTTAAAGTGGCTGGTGATACATTTGTTACATCTAATTCCTATTATTTAAAGTGGCTAGAGATTTAAGTCAGTATGTTGGCAGCAGCCACTCAATGTTAGTGATGGCTGTTTAACAGTCTGATGGCCTTGAGATAGAAGCAGTTTTTCAGTCTCTCGGTCCCAGCTTTGATGCACCTGTACTGACCTCGCCTTCTGGATGATAACGGGGTGAACAGGCAGTGCCTCGGGTGGTTGTTGTGGGTGAACAGGGAGTACAGGAGAGGGCTGAGAACGCACCCTTGTGGGGCCCCAGTGTTGAGGATCAGAGGGGTGGAGATGTTGTTTCCTACCCTCACCACCTGGGGCCGGCCCGTCAGGAAGTCCAGGACCCAGTTGCACAGGACCCTAGGTTAATCATAAGACACACACCCCCGCCCTTCTCCTTACCAGATAGATGTTTGTTTCTGTCGGCGTGATGCGTGGAGAAACCATGTGGCTGTACCGACTCAGATAACCATGACACTATGGGGCCAATTTCCCAGAGGTACAGTAATCCTGGACTAGGCAGAGAATGTGTATATTCTCAAAGATTCTGTTACTGTAGAGGTGATGGTGTATCCTTACTGCTGTGTTACTGTAGAGGTGATGGTGTATCCTTACTGCTGTGTTACTGTAGAGGTGGTGGTGTATCCTTACTGCTGTGTTACTGTAGATGTGGTGTATCCTTACTGCTGTGTTACTGTAGAGGTGGTGGTGTATCCTTACTGCTGTGTTACTGTAGAGGTGGTGGTGTATCCTTACTGCTGTGTTACTGTAGAGGTGGTGTATCCTTACTGCTGTGTTACTGTAGAGGTGGTGTATCCTTACTGCTGTGTTACTGTAGAGGTGGTGGTGTATCCTTACTGCTGTGTTACTGTAGAGGTGGTGGTGTATCCTTACTGCTGTGTTACTGTAGAGGTGATGTATCCTTACTGCTGTGTTACTGTAGAGGTGGTGGTGTATCCTTACTGCTGTGTTACTGTAGAGGAGGTGATGTATCCTTACTGCTGTGTTACTGTAGAGGTGGTGGTGTATCCTTACTGCTGTGTTACTGTAGAGGTGGTGTATCCTTACTGCTGTGTTACTGTAGAGGTGGTGTATCCTTACTGCTGTGTTACTGTAGAGGTGGTGTATCCTTACTGCTGTGTTACTGTAGAGGTGGTGTATCCTTACTGCTGTGTTACTGTAGAGGTGGTGGTGTATCCTTACTGCTGTGTTACTGTAGAGGTTGGTGTATCCTTACTGCTGTGTTACTGTAGAGGTGGTGTATCCTTACTGCTGTGTTACTGTAGAGGTGGTGTATCCTTACTGCTGTGTTACTGTAGAGGTGGTGTATCCTTACTGCTGTGTTACTGTAGAGGTGGTGTGTATCCTTACTGCTGTGTTACTGTAGAGGTGGTGGTGTATCCTTACTGCTGTGTTACTGTAGAGGTGGTGTATCCTTACTGCTGTGTTACTGTAGAGGTGGTGGTGTATCCTTACTGCTGTGTTACTGTAGAGGTGGTGTATCCTTACTGCTGTGTTACTGTAGAGGTGGTGGTGTATCCTTACTGCTGTGTTACTGTAGAGGTGGTGTATCCTTACTGCTGTGTTACTGTAGAGGTGGTGGTGTATCCTTACTGCTGTGTTACTGTAGAGGTGGTGGTGTATCCTTACTGCTGTGTTACTGTAGAGGTGGTGGTGTATCCTTACTGCTGTGTTACTGTAGAGGTGGTGTATCCTTACTGCTGTGTTACTGTAGAGGTGGTGGTGTATCCTTACTGCTGTGTTACTGTAGAGGTGGTGGTGTATCCTTACTGCTGTGTTACTGTAGAGGTGGTGTATCCTTACTGCTGTGTTACTGTAGAGGTGGTGTATCCTTACTGCTGTGTTACTGTAGAGGTGGTGGTGTATCCTTACTGCTGTGTTACTGTAGAGGTGGTGTATCCTTACTGCTGTGTTACTGTAGAGGTGGTGGTGTATCCTTACTGCTGTGTTACTGTAGAGGTGGTGGTGTATCCTTACTGCTGTGTTACTGTAGAGGTGGTGGTGTATCCTTACTGCTGTGTTACTGTAGAGGTGGTGGTGTATCCTTACTGCTGTGTTACTGTAGAGGTGGTGGTGTATCCTTACTGCTGTGTTACTGTAGAGGTGGTGGTGTATCCTTACTGCTGTGTTACTGTAGAGGTGGTGGTGTATCCTTACTGCTGTGTTACTGTAGAGGTGGTGGTGTATCCTTACTGCTGTGTTACTGTAGAGGTGGTGGTGTATCCTTACTGCTGTGTTACTGTAGAGGTGGTGGTGTATCCTTACTGCTGTGTTACTGTAGAGGTGGTGGTGTATCCTTACTGCTGTGTTACTGTAGAGGTGGTGGTGTATCCTTACTGCTGTGTTACTGTAGAGGTGGTGGTGTATCCTTACTGCTGTGTTACTGTAGAGGTGGTGGTGTATCCTTACTGCTGTGTTACTGTAGAGGTGGTGGTGTATCCTTACTGCTGTGTTACTGTAGAGGTGGTGGTGTATCCTTACTGCTGTGTTACTGTAGAGGTGGTGGTGTATCCTTACTGCTGTGTTACTGTAGAGGTGGTGTGGTGTATCCTTACTGCTGTGTTACTGTAGAGGTGGTGGTGTATCCTTACTGCTGTGTTACTGTAGAGGTGGTGGTGTATCCTTACTGCTGTGTTACTGTAGAGGTGGTGGTGTATCCTTACTGCTGTGTTACTGTAGAGGTGGTGGTGTATCCTTACTGCTGTGTTACTGTAGAGGTGGTGGTGTATCCTTACTGCTGTGTTACTGTAGAGGTGGTGGTGTATCCTTACTGCTGTGTTACTGTAGAGGTGGTGGTGTATCCTTACTGCTGTGTTACTGTAGAGGTGGTGGTGTATCCTTACTGCTGTGTTACTGTAGAGGTGGTGGTGTATCCTTACTGCTGTGTTACTGTAGAGGTGGTGGTGTATCCTTACTGCTGTGTTACTGTAGAGGTGGTGGTGTATCCTTACTGCTGTGTTACTGTAGAGGTGATGGTGTATCCTTACTGCTGTGTTACTGTAGAGGTGGTGGTGTATCCTTACTGCTGTGTTACTGTAGAGGTGGTGGTGTATCCTTACTGCTGTGTTACTGTAGAGGTGGTGTATCCTTACTGCTGTGTTACTGTAGAGGTGGTGGTGTATCCTTACTGCTGTGTTACTGTAGAGGTGGTGGTGTATCCTTACTGCTGTGTTACTGTAGAGGTGGTGGTGTATCCTTACTGCTGTGTTACTGTAGAGGTGGTGGTGTATCCTTACTGCTGTGTTACTGTAGAGGTGGTGGTGTATCCTTACTGCTGTGTTACTGTAGAGGTGGTGGTGTATCCTTACTGCTGTGTTACTGTAGAGGTGGTGGTGTATCCTTACTGCTGTGTTACTGTAGAGGTGGTGGTGTATCCTTACTGCTGTGTTACTGTAGAGGTGGTGGTGTATCCTTACTGCTGTGTTACTGTAGAGGTGGTGGTGTATCCTTACTGCTGTGTTACTGTAGAGGTGGTGGTGTATCCTTACTGCTGTGTTACTGTAGAGGTGGTGGTGTATCCTTACTGCTGTGTTACTGTAGAGGTGGTGGTGTATCCTTACTGCTGTGTTACTGTAGAGGTGGTGGTGTATCCTTACTGCTGTGTTACTGTAGAGGTGGTGGTGTATCCTTACTGCTGTGTTACTGTAGAGGTGGTGGTGTATCCTTACTGCTGTGTTACTGTAGAGGTGGTGGTGTATCCTTACTGCTGTGTTACTGTAGAGGTGGTGGTGTATCCTTACTGCTGTGTTACTGTAGAGGTGGTGGTGTATCCTTACTGCTGTGTTACTGTAGAGGTGGTGGTGTATCCTTACTGCTGTGTTACTGTAGAGGTGGTGGTGTATCCTTACTGCTGTGTTACTGTAGAGGTGGTGGTGTATCCTTACTGCTGTGTTACTGTAGAGGTGGTGGTGTATCCTTACTGCTGTGTTACTGTAGAGGTGGTGGTGTATCCTTACTGCTGTGTTACTGTAGAGGTGGTGGTGTATCCTTACTGCTGTGTTACTGTAGAGGTGGTGGTGTATCCTTACTGCTGTGTTACTGTAGAGGTGGTGGTGTATCCTTACTGCTGTGTTACTGTAGAGGTGGTGGTGTATCCTTACTGCTGTGTTACTGTAGAGGTGGTGGTGTATCCTTACTGCTGTGTTACTGTAGAGGTGGTGGTGTATCCTTACTGCTGTGTTACTGTAGAGGTGGTGGTGTATCCTTACTGCTGTGTTACTGTAGAGGTGGTGGTGTATCCTTACTGCTGTGTTACTGTAGAGGTGTGGTGTATCCTTACTGCTGTGTTACTGTAGAGGTGGTGGTGTATCCTTACTGCTGTGTTACTGTAGAGGTGGTGGTGTATCCTTACTGCTGTGTTACTGTAGAGGTGGTGGTGTATCCTTACTGCTGTGTTACTGTAGAGGTGGTGGTGTATGCTTACTGCTGTGTTACTGTAGAGGTGGTGGTGTATCCTTACTGCTGTGTTACTGTAGAGGTGGTGGTGTATCCTTACTGCTGTGTTACTGTAGAGGTGGTGTATCCTTACTGCTGTGTTACTGTAGAGGTGGTGGTGTATCCTTACTGCTGTGTTACTGTAGAGGTGGTGGTGTATCCTTACTGCTGTGTTACTGTAGAGGTGGTGGTGTATCCTTACTGCTGTGTTACTGTAGAGGTGGTGTATCCTTACTGCTGTGTTACTGTAGAGGTGGTGTATCCTTACTGCTGTGTTACTGTAGAGGTGGTGGTGTATCCTTACTGCTGTGTTACTGTAGAGGTGGTGGTGTATCCTTACTGCTGTGTTACTGTAGAGGTGGTGGTGTATCCTTACTGCTGTGTTACTGTAGAGGTGGTGGTGTATCCTTACTGCTGTGTTACTGTAGAGGTGGTGGTGTATCCTTACTGCTGTGTTACTGTAGAGGTGGTGGTGTATCCTTACTGCTGTGTTACTGTAGAGGTGGTGGTGTATCCTTACTGCTGTGTTACTGTAGAGGTGGTGGTGTATCCTTACTGCTGTGTTACTGTAGAGGTGGTGTATCCTTACTGCTGTGTTACTGTAGAGGTGGTGGTGTATCCTTACTGCTGTGTTACTGTAGAGGTGGTGGTGTATCCTTACTGCTGTGTTACTGTAGAGGTGGTGGTGTATCCTTACTGCTGTGTTACTGTAGAGGTGGTGTATCCTTACTGCTGTGTTACTGTAGAGGTGGTGTATCCTTACTGCTGTGTTACTGTAGAGGTGGTGGTGTATCCTTACTGCTGTGTTACTGTAGAGGTGGTGGTGTATCCTTACTGCTGTGTTACTGTAGAGGTGGTGTATCCTTACTGCTGTGTTACTGTAGAGGTGGTGGTGTATCCTTACTGCTGTGTTACTGTAGAGGTGGTGGTGTATCCTTACTGCTGTGTTACTGTAGAGGTGGTGGTGTATCCTTACTGCTGTGTTACTGTAGAGGTGGTGTATCCTTACTGCTGTGTTACTGTAGAGGTGGTGGTGTATCCTTACTGCTGTGTTACTGTAGAGGTGGTGGTGTATCCTTACTGCTGTGTTACTGTAGAGGTGGTGGTGTATCCTTACTGCTGTGTTACTGTAGAGGTGGTGGTGTATCCTTACTGCTGTGTTACTGTAGAGGTGGTGGTGTATCCTTACTGCTGTGTTACTGTAGAGGTGGTGGTGTATCCTTACTGCTGTGTTACTGTAGAGGTGGTGGTGTATCCTTACTGCTGTGTTACTGTAGAGGTGGTGGTGTATCCTTACTGCTGTGTTACTGTAGAGGTGGTGGTGTATCCTTACTGCTGTGTTACTGTAGAGGTGGTGGTGTATCCTTACTGCTGTGTTACTGTAGAGGTGGTGGTGTATCCTTACTGCTGTGTTACTGTAGAGGTGGTGGTGTATCCTTACTGCTGTGTTACTGTAGAGGTGGTGGTGTATCCTTACTGCTGTGTTACTGTAGAGGTGGTGGTGTATCCTTACTGCTGTGTTACTGTAGAGGTGTGGTGTATCCTTACTGCTGTGTTACTGTAGAGGTGGTGGTGTATCCTTACTGCTGTGTTACTGTAGAGGTGGTGGTGTATCCTTACTGCTGTGTTACTGTAGAGGTGGTGTATCCTTACTGCTGTGTTACTGTAGAGGTGGTGGTGTATCCTTACTGCTGTGTTACTGTAGAGGTGGTGGTGTATCCTTACTGCTGTGTTACTGTAGAGGTGGTGGTGTATCCTTACTGCTGTGTTACTGTAGAGGTGGTGGTGTATCCTTACTGCTGTGTTACTGTAGAGGTGGTGGTGTATCCTTACTGCTGTGTTACTGTAGAGGTGGTGGTGTATCCTTACTGCTGTGTTACTGTAGAGGTGGTGGTGTATCCTTACTGCTGTGTTACTGTAGAGGTGGTGGTGTATCCTTACTGCTGTGTTACTGTAGAGGTGGTGGTGTATCCTTACTGCTGTGTTACTGTAGAGGTGGTGGTGTATCCTTACTGCTGTGTTACTGTAGAGGTGGTGGTGTATCCTTACTGCTGTGTTACTGTAGAGGTGGTGGTGGTGTATCCTTACTGCTGTGTTACTGTAGAGGTGGTGGTGTATCCTTACTGCTGTGTTACTGTAGAGGTGGTGGTGTATCCTTACTGCTGTGTTACTGTAGAGGTGGTGGTGTATCCTTACTGCTGTGTTACTGTAGAGGTGGTGGTGTATCCTTACTGCTGTGTTACTGTAGAGGTGGTGGTGTATCCTTACTGCTGTGTTACTGTAGAGGTGGTGGTGTATCCTTACTGCTGTGTTACTGTAGAGGTGGTGGTGTATCCTTACTGCTGTGTTACTGTAGAGGTGGTGTATCCTTACTGCTGTGTTACTGTAGAGGTGGTGGTGTATCCTTACTGCTGTGTTACTGTAGAGGTGGTGGTGTATCCTTACTGCTGTGTTACTGTAGAGGTGGTGTATCCTTACTGCTGTGTTACTGTAGAGGTGGTGGTGTATCCTTACTGCTGTGTTACTGTAGAGGTGGTGTATCCTTACTGCTGTGTTACTGTAGAGGTGGTGGTGTATCCTTACTGCTGTGTTACTGTAGAGGTGGTGGTGTATCCTTACTGCTGTGTTACTGTAGAGGTGGTGGTGTATCCTTACTGCTGTGTTACTGTAGAGGTGGTGGTGTATCCTTACTGCTGTGTTACTGTAGAGGTGGTGGTGTATCCTTACTGCTGTGTTACTGTAGAGGTGGTGGTGTATCCTTACTGCTGTGTTACTGTAGAGGTGGTGGTGTATCCTTACTGCTGTGTTACTGTAGAGGTGGTGGTGTATCCTTACTGCTGTGTTACTGTAGAGGTGGTGGTGTATCCTTACTGCTGTGTTACTGTAGAGGTGGTGGTGTATCCTTACTGCTGTGTTACTGTAGAGGTGGTGGTGGTGTATCCTTACTGCTGTGTTACTGTAGAGGTGGTGGTGTATCCTTACTGCTGTGTTACTGTAGATGTGGTGTATCCTTATTGCTGTGTTACTGTAGAGGTGGTGTATCCTTACTGCTGTGTTACTGTAGAGGTGGTGTATCCTTACTGCTGTGTTACTGTAGAGGTGGTGGTGTATCCTTACTGCTGTGTTACTGTAGAGGTGGTGGTGTATCCTTACTGCTGTGTTACTGTAGAGGTGGTGTATCCTTACTGCTGTGTTACTGTAGAGGTGGTGGTGTATCCTTACTGCTGTGTTACTGTAGAGGTGGTGTATCCTTACTGCTGTGTTACTGTAGAGGTGGTGGTGTATCCTTACTGCTGTGTTACTGTAGAGGTGGTGTATCCTTACTGCTGTGTTACTGTAGAGGTGGTGGTGTATCCTTACTGCTGTGTTACTGTAGAGGTGGTGGTGTATCCTTACTGCTGTGTTACTGTAGAGGTGGTGGTGTATCCTTACTGCTGTGTTACTGTAGAGGTGGTGGTGTATCCTTACTGCTGTGTTACTGTAGAGGTGGTGGTGTATCCTTACTGCTGTGTTACTGTAGAGGTGGTGGTGTATCCTTACTGCTGTGTTACTGTAGAGGTGGTGGTGTATCCTTACTGCTGTGTTACTGTAGAGGTGGTGGTGTATCCTTACTGCTGTGTTACTGTAGAGGTGGTGGTGTATCCTTACTGCTGTGTTACTGTAGAGGTGGTGGTGTATCCTTACTGCTGTGTTACTGTAGAGGTGGTGGTGTATCCTTACTGCTGTGTTACTGTAGAGGTGGTGGTGTATCCTTACTGCTGTGTTACTGTAGAGGTGGTGGTGTATCCTTACTGCTGTGTTACTGTAGAGGTGGTGGTGTATCCTTACTGTAGAGGTGTATCCTTACTGCTGTGTTACTGTAGAGGTGGTGTATCCTTACTGCTGTGTTACTGTAGAGGTGGTGTATCCTTACTGCTGTGTTACTGTAGAGGTGGTGGTGTATCCTTACTGCTGTGTTACTGTAGAGGTGGTGTATCTACTGCTGTGTTACTGTAGAGGTGGTGGTGTATCCTTACTGCTGTGTTACTGTAGAGGTGGTGTATCCTTACTGCTGTGTTACTGTAGAGGTGGTGGTGTATCCTTACTGCTGTGTTACTGTAGAGGTGGTGGTGTATCCTTACTGCTGTGTTACTGTAGAGGTGGTGGTGTATCCTTACTGCTGTGTTACTGTAGAGGTGGTGGTGTATCCTTACTGCTGTGTTACTGTAGAGGTGGTGTATCCTTACTGCTGTGTTACTGTAGAGGTGGTGGTGTATCCTTACTGCTGTGTTACTGTAGAGGTGGTGGTGTATCCTTACTGCTGTGTTACTGTAGAGGTGGTGGTGTATCCTTACTGCTGTGTTACTGTAGAGGTGGTGGTGTATCCTTACTGCTGTGTTACTGTAGAGGTGGTGGTGTATCCTTACTGCTGTGTTACTGTAGAGGTGGTGTATCCTTACTGCTGTGTTACTGTAGAGGTGGTGTATCCTTACTGCTGTGTTACTGTAGAGGTGGTGGTGTATCCTTACTGCTGTGTTACTGTAGAGGTGGTGGTGTATCCTTACTGCTGTGTTACTGTAGAGGTGGTGTATCCTTACTGCTGTGTTACTGTAGAGGTGGTGGTGTATCCTTACTGCTGTGTTACTGTAGAGGTGGTGGTGTATCCTTACTGCTGTGTTACTGTAGAGGTGGTGTATCCTTACTGCTGTGTTACTGTAGAGGTGGTGGTGTATCCTTACTGCTGTGTTACTGTAGAGGTGGTGGTGTATCCTTACTGCTGTGTTACTGTAGAGGTGGTGTATCCTTACTGCTGTGTTACTGTAGAGGTGGTGGTGTATCCTTACTGCTGTGTTACTGTAGAGGTGGTGGTGTATCCTTACTGCTGTGTTACTGTAGAGGTGGTGTATCCTTACTGCTGTGTTACTGTAGAGGTGGTGGTGTATCCTTACTGCTGTGTTACTGTAGAGGTGGTGGTGTATCCTTACTGCTGTGTTACTGTAGAGGTGGTGGTGTATCCTTACTGCTGTGTTACTGTAGAGGTGGTGTATCCTTACTGCTGTGTTACTGTAGAGGTTGGTGTATCCTTACTGCTGTGTTACTGTAGAGGTGGTGGTGTATCCTTACTGCTGTGTTACTGTAGAGGTGGTGGTGTATCCTTACTGCTGTGTTACTGTAGAGGTGGTGGTGTATCCTTACTGCTGTGTTACTGTAGAGGTGGTGGTGTATCCTTACTGCTGTGTTACTGTAGAGGTGGTGGTGTATCCTTACTGCTGTGTTACTGTAGAGGTGGTGTATCCTTACTGCTGTGTTACTGTAGAGGTGGTGGTGTATCCTTACTGCTGTGTTACTGTAGAGGTGGTGGTGTATCCTTACTGCTGTGTTACTGTAGAGGTGGTGGTGTATCCTTACTGCTGTGTTACTGTAAAGTGGTGTATCCTTACTGCTGTGTTACTGTAGAGGTGGTGGTGTATCCTTACTGCTGTGTTACTGTAGAGGTGGTGTATCCTTACTGTGTGTTACTGTAGAGGTGGTGGTGTATCCTTACTGCTGTGTTACTGTAGAGGTGGTGGTGTATCCTTACTGCTGTGTTACTGTAGAGGTGGTGGTGTATCCTTACTGCTGTGTTACTGTAGAGGTGGTGGTGTATCCTTACTGCTGTGTTACTGTAGAGGTGGTGGTGTATCCTTACTGCTGTGTTACTGTAGAGGTGGTGGTGTATCCTTACTGCTGTGTTACTGTAGAGGTGGTGGTGTATCCTTACTGCTGTGTTACTGTAGAGGTGGTGGTGTATCCTTACTGCTGTGTTACTGTAGAGGTGGTGGTGTATCCTTACTGCTGTGTTACTGTAGAGGTGGTGGTGTATCCTTACTGCTGTGTTACTGTAGAGGTGGTGGTGTATCCTTACTGCTGTGTTACTGTAGAGGTGGTGGTGTATCCTTACTGCTGTGTTACTGTAGAGGTGGTGGTGTATCCTTACTGCTGTGTTACTGTAGAGGTGGTGGTGTATCCTTACTGCTGTGTTACTGTAGAGGTGGTGGTGTATCCTTACTGCTGTGTTACTGTAGAGGTGGTGGTGTATCCTTACTGCTGTGTTACTGTAGAGGTGGTGGTGTATCCTTACTGCTGTGTTACTGTAGAGGTGGTGGTGTATCCTTACTGCTGTGTTACTGTAGAGGTGGTGGTGTATCCTTACTGCTGTGTTACTGTAGAGGTGGTGGTGTATCCTTACTGCTGTGTTACTGTAGAGGTGGTGGTGTATCCTTACTGCTGTGTTACTGTAGAGGTGGTGGTGTATCCTTACTGCTGTGTTACTGTAGAGGTGGTGGTGTATCCTTACTGCTGTGTTACTGTAGAGGTGGTGGTGTATCCTTACTGCTGTGTTACTGTAGAGGTGGTGGTGTATCCTTACTGCTGTGTTACTGTAGAGGTGGTGGTGTATCCTTACTGCTGTGTTACTGTAGAGGTGGTGTAGTATCCTTACTGCTGTGTTACTGTAGAGGTGGTGGTGTATCCTTACTGCTGTGTTACTGTAGAGGTGGTGTATCCTTACTGCTGTGTTACTGTAGAGGTGGTGTATCCTTACTGCTGTGTTACTGTAGAGGTGGTGGTGTATCCTTACTGCTGTGTTACTGTAGAGGTGGTGGTGTATCCTTACTGCTGTGTTACTGTAGATGTGGTGTATCCTTACTGCTGTGTTACTGTAGAGGTGGTGGTGTATCCTTACTGCTGTGTTACTGTAGAGGTGGTGTATCCTTACTGCTGTGTTACTGTAGAGGTGGTGGTGTATCCTTACTGCTGTGTTACTGTAGAGGTGGTGTATCCTTACTGCTGTGTTACTGTAGAGGTGGTGGTGTATCCTTACTGCTGTGTTACTGTAGAGGTGGTGGTGTATCCTTACTGCTGTGTTACTGTAGAGGTGGTGGTGTATCCTTACTGCTGTGTTACTGTAGAGGTGGTGGTGTATCCTTACTGCTGTGTTACTGTAGAGGTGGTGGTGTATCCTTACTGCTGTGTTACTGTAGAGGTGGTGGTGTATCCTTACTGCTGTGTTACTGTAGAGGTGGTGGTGTATCCTTACTGCTGTGTTACTGTAGAGGTGGTGGTGTATCCTTACTGCTGTGTTACTGTAGAGGTGGTGGTGTATCCTTACTGCTGTGTTACTGTAGAGGTGGTGGTGTATCCTTACTGCTGTGTTACTGTAGAGGTGGTGGTGTATCCTTACTGCTGTGTTACTGTAGAGGTGGTGGTGTATCCTTACTGCTGTGTTACTGTAGAGGTGGTGGTGTATCCTTACTGCTGTGTTACTGTAGAGGTGGTGGTGTATCCTTACTGCTGTGTTACTGTAGAGGTGGTGGTGTATCCTTACTGCTGTGTTACTGTAGAGGTGATGGTGTATCCTTACTGCTGTGTTACTGTAGAGGTGGTGGTGTATCCTTACTGCTGTGTTACTGTAGAGGTGGTGGTGTATCCTTACTGCTGTGTTACTGTAGAGGTGATGGTGTATCCTTACTGCTGTGTTACTGTAGAGGTGGTGTGTATCCTTACTGCTGTGTTACTGTAGAGGTGGTGTATCCTTACTGCTGTGTTACTGTAGAGGTGGTGGTGTATCCTTACTGCTGTGTTACTGTAGAGGTGGTGGTGTATCCTTACTGCTGTGTTACTGTAGAGGTGGTGGTGTATCCTTACTGCTGTGTTACTGTAGAGGTGGTGGTGTATCCTTACTGCTGTGTTACTGTAGAGGTGGTGGTGTATCCTTACTGCTGTGTTACTGTAGAGGTGGTGGTGTATCCTTACTGCTGTGTTACTGTAGAGGTGGTGGTGTATCCTTACTGCTGTGTTACTGTAGAGGTGGTGGTGTATCCTTACTGCTGTGTTACTGTAGAGGTGGTGGTGTATCCTTACTGCTGTGTTACTGTAGAGGTGGTGGTGTATCCTTACTGCTGTGTTACTGTAGAGGTGGTGGTGTATCCTTACTGCTGTGTTACTGTAGAGGTGGTGGTGTATCCTTACTGCTGTGTTACTGTAGAGGTGGTGGTGTATCCTTACTGCTGTGTTACTGTAGAGGTGGTGGTGTATCCTTACTGCTGTGTTACTGTAGAGGTGATGGTGTATCCTTACTGCTGTGTTACTGTAGAGGTGGTGGTGTATCCTTACTGCTGTGTTACTGTAGAGGTGGTGGTGTATCCTTACTGCTGTGTTACTGTAGAGGTGGTGTATCCTTACTGCTGTGTTACTGTAGAGGTGATGGTGTATCCTTACTGCTGTGTTACTGTAGAGGTGGTGGTGTATCCTTACTGCTGTGTTACTGTAGAGGTGATGGTGTATCCTTACTGCTGTGTTACTGTAGAGGTGGTGGTGTATCCTTACTGCTGTGTTACTGTAGAGGTGGTGTATCCTTACTGCTGTGTTACTGTAGAGGTGGTGGTGTATCCTTACTGCTGTGTTACTGTAGAGGTGATGGTGTATCCTTACTGCTGTGTTACTGTAGAGGTGGTGGTGTATCCTTACTGCTGTGTTACTGTAGAGGTGGTGGTGTATCCTTACTGCTGTGTTACTGTAGAGGTGGTGGTGTATCCTTACTGCTGTGTTACTGTAGAGGTGGTGGTGTATCCTTACTGCTGTGTTACTGTAGAGGTGGTGGTGTATCCTTACTGCTGTGTTACTGTAGAGGTGGTGGTGTATCCTTACTGCTGTGTTACTGTAGAGGTGGTGTATCCTTACTGCTGTGTTACTGTAGAGGTGGTGGTGTATCCTTACTGCTGTGTTACTGTAGAGGTGGTGGTGTATCCTTACTGCTGTGTTACTGTAGAGGTGGTGGTGTATCCTTACTGCTGTGTTACTGTAGAGGTGGTGGTGTATCCTTACTGCTGTGTTACTGTAGAGGTGGTGGTGTATGCTTACTGCTGTGTTACTGTAGAGGTGGTGGTGTATCCTTACTGCTGTGTTACTGTAGAGGTGGTGGTGTATCCTTACTGCTGTGTTACTGTAGAGGTGATGGTGTATCCTTACTGCTGTGTTACTGTAGAGGTGGTGGTGTATCCTTACTGCTGTGTTACTGTAGAGGTGGTGGTGTATCCTTACTGCTGTGTTACTGTAGAGGTGGTGTATCCTTACTGCTGTGTTACTGTAGAGGTGGTGGTGTATCCTTACTGCTGTGTTACTGTAGAGGTGGTGGTGTATCCTTACTGCTGTGTTACTGTAGAGGTGGTGTATCCTTACTGCTGTGTTACTGTAGAGGTGGTGGTGTATCCTTACTGCTGTGTTACTGTAGAGGTGATGGTGTATCCTTACTGCTGTGTTACTGTAGAGGTGGTGGTGTATCCTTACTGCTGTGTTACTGTAGAGGTGGTGTATCCTTACTGCTGTGTTACTGTAGAGGTGGTGTATCCTTACTGCTGTGTTACTGTAGAGGTGGTGGTGTATCCTTACTGCTGTGTTACTGTAGAGGTGGTGGTGTATCCTTACTGCTGTGTTACTGTAGAGGTGGTGGTGTATCCTTACTGCTGTGTTACTGTAGAGGTGGTGGTGTATCCTTACTGCTGTGTTACTGTAGAGGTGGTGGTGTATCCTTACTGCTGTGTTACTGTAGAGGTGATGGTGTATCCTTACTGCTGTGTTACTGTAGAGGTGGTGGTGTATCCTTACTGCTGTGTTACTGTAGAGGTGGTGGTGTATCCTTACTGCTGTGTTACTGTAGAGGTGGTGGTGTATGCTTACTGCTGTGTTACTGTAGAGGTGGTGGTGTCCTTACTGCTGTGTTACTGTAGAGGTGGTGGTGTATCCTTACTGCTGTGTTACTGTAGAGGTGGTGGTGTATCCTTACTGCTGTGTTACTGTAGAGGTGATGGTGTATCCTTACTGCTGTGTTACTGTAGAGGTGGTGGTGTATCCTTACTGCTGTGTTACTGTAGAGGTGGTGGTGTATGCTTACTGCTGTGTTACTGTAGAGGTGGTGGTGTATCCTTACTGCTGTGTTACTGTAGAGGTGGTGGTGTATCCTTACTGCTGTGTTACTGTAGAGGTGGTGGTGTATCCTTACTGCTGTGTTACTGTAGAGGTGGTGGTGTATCCTTACTGCTGTGTTACTGTAGAGGTGGTGGTGTATCCTTACTGCTGTGTTACTGTAGAGGTGGTGGTGTATCCTTACTGCTGTGTTACTGTAGAGGTGATGGTGTATCCTTACTGCTGTGTTACTGTAGAGGTGGTGTATCCTTACTGCTGTGTTACTGTAGAGGTGGTGGTGTATCCTTACTGCTGTGTTACTGTAGAGGTGGTGGTGTATCCTTACTGCTGTGTTACTGTAGAGGTGGTGGTGTATCCTTACTGCTGTGTTACTGTAGAGGTGGTGTATCCTTACTGCTGTGTTACTGTAGAGGTGGTGGTGTATCCTTACTGCTGTGTTACTGTAGAGGTGGTGGTGTATCCTTACTGCTGTGTTACTGTAGAGGTGGTGTATCCTTACTGCTGTGTTACTGTAGAGGTGGTGTATCCTTACTGCTGTGTTACTGTAGAGGTGATGGTGTATCCTTACTGCTGTGTTACTGTAGAGGTGGTGTATCCTTACTGCTGTGTTACTGTAGAGGTGATGTATCCTTACTGCTGTGTTACTGTAGAGGTGGTGGTGTATCCTTACTGCTGTGTTACTGTAGAGGTGGTGGTGTATCCTTACTGCTGTGTTACTGTAGAGGTGGTGGTGTATCCTTACTGCTGTGTTACTGTAGAGGTGGTGGTGTATCCTTACTGCTGTGTTACTGTAGAGGTGGTGGTGTATCCTTACTGCTGTGTTACTGTAGAGGTGGTGGTGTATCCTTACTGCTGTGTTACTGTAGAGGTGGTGGTGTATCCTTACTGCTGTGTTACTGTAGAGGTGATGGTGTATCCTTACTGCTGTGTTACTGTAGAGGTGGTGGTGTATCCTTACTGCTGTGTTACTGTAGAGGTGGTGGTGTATCCTTACTGCTGTGTTACTGTAGAGGTGGTGTATCCTTACTGCTGTGTTACTGTAGAGGTGATGGTGTATCCTTACTGCTGTGTTACTGTAGAGGTGGTGGTGTATCCTTACTGCTGTGTTACTGTAGAGGTGATGGTGTATCCTTACTGCTGTGTTACTGTAGAGGTGGTGGTGTATCCTTACTGCTGTGTTACTGTAGAGGTGGTGTATCCTTACTGCTGTGTTACTGTAGAGATGGTGGTGTATCCTTACTGCTGTGTTACTGTAGAGGTGGTGGTGTATCCTTACTGCTGTGTTACTGTAGAGGTGGTGGTGTATCCTTACTGCTGTGTTACTGTAGAGGTGGTGGTGTATCCTTACTGCTGTGTTACTGTAGAGGTGGTGTATCCTTACTGCTGTGTTACTGTAGAGGTGGTGTATCCTTACTGCTGTGTTACTGTAGAGGTGGTGGTGTATCCTTACTGCTGTGTTACTGTAGAGGTGGTGGTGTATCCTTACTGCTGTGTTACTGTAGAGGTGGTGTGTCCTTACTGCTGTGTTACTGTAGAGGTGGTGGTGTATCCTTACTGCTGTGTTACTGTAGAGGTGGTGGTGTATCCTTACTGCTGTGTTACTGTAGAGGTGGTGGTGTATCCTTACTGCTGTGTTACTGTAGAGGTGATGTATCCTTACTGCTGTGTTACTGTAGAGGTGGTGGTGTATCCTTACTGCTGTGTTACTGTAGAGGTGGTGGTGTATCCTTACTGCTGTGTTACTGTAGAGGTGGTGGTGTATCCTTACTGCTGTGTTACTGTAGAGGTGGTGTATCCTTACTGCTGTGTTACTGTAGAGGTGGTGGTGTATCCTTACTGCTGTGTTACTGTAGAGGTGGTGTATCCTTACTGCTGTGTTACTGTAGAGGTGGTGTATCCTTACTGCTGTGTTACTGTAGAGGTGGTGGTGTATCCTTACTGCTGTGTTACTGTAGAGGTGGTGGTGTATCCTTACTGCTGTGTTACTGTAGAGGTGGTGGTGTATCCTTACTGCTGTGTTACTGTAGAGGTGGTGGTGTATCCTTACTGCTGTGTTACTGTAGAGGTGATGGTGTATCCTTACTGCTGTGTTACTGTAGAGGTGGTGGTGTATCCTTACTGCTGTGTTACTGTAGAGGTGGTGGTGTATCCTTACTGCTGTGTTACTGTAGAGGTGGTGTATCCTTACTGCTGTGTTACTGTAGAGGTGGTGGTGTATCCTTACTGCTGTGTTACTGTAGAGGTGGTGGTGTATCCTTACTGCTGTGTTACTGTAGAGGTGGTGTATCCTTACTGCTGTGTTACTGTAGAGGTGATGTATCCTTACTGCTGTGTTACTGTAGAGGTGGTGGTGTATCCTTACTGCTGTGTTACTGTAGAGGTGGTGGTGTATCCTTACTGCTGTGTTACTGTAGAGGTGGTGGTGTATCCTTACTGCTGTGTTACTGTAGAGGTGGTGGTGTATCCTTACTGCTGTGTTACTGTAGAGGTGATGGTGTATCCTTACTGCTGTGTTACTGTAGAGGTGGTGGTGTATCCTTACTGCTGTGTTACTGTAGAGGTGATGGTGTATCCTTACTGCTGTGTTACTGTAGAGGTGGTGGTGTATCCTTACTGCTGTGTTACTGTAGAGGTGGTGTATCCTTACTGCTGTGTTACTGTAGAGATGGTGGTGTATCCTTACTGCTGTGTTACTGTAGAGGTGATGGTGTATCCTTACTGCTGTGTTACTGTAGAGGTGGTGGTGTATCCTTACTGCTGTGTTACTGTAGAGGTGGTGGTGTATCCTTACTGCTGTGTTACTGTAGAGGTGGTGTATCCTTACTGCTGTGTTACTGTAGAGGTGGTGGTGTATCCTTACTGCTGTGTTACTGTAGAGGTGATGGTGTATCCTTACTGCTGTGTTACTGTAGAGGTGGTGGTGTATCCTTACTGCTGTGTTACTGTAGAGGTGGTGTGTCCTTACTGCTGTGTTACTGTAGAGGTGGTGGTGTATCCTTACTGCTGTGTTACTGTAGAGGTGGTGGTGTATCCTTACTGCTGTGTTACTGTAGAGGTGGTGTATCCTTACTGCTGTGTTACTGTAGAGGTGATGTATCCTTACTGCTGTGTTACTGTAGAGGTGATGTATCCTTACTGCTGTGTTACTGTAGAGTTGGTGGTGTATCCTTACTGCTGTGTTACTGTAGAGGTGGTGTATCCTTACTGCTGTGTTACTGTAGAGGTGGTGTATCCTTACTGCTGTGTTACTGTAGAGGTGGTGGTGTATCCTTACTGCTGTGTTACTGTAGAGGTGGTGGTGTATCCTTACTGCTGTGTTACTGTAGAGGTGGTGTATCCTTACTGCTGTGTTACTGTAGAGGTGGTGGTGTATCCTTACTGCTGTGTTACTGTAGAGGTGGTGGTGTATCCTTACTGCTGTGTTACTGTAGAGGTGGTGGTGTATCCTTACTGCTGTGTTACTGTAGAGGTGGTGGTGTATCCTTACTGCTGTGTTACTGTAGAGGTGGTGGTGTATCCTTACTGCTGTGTTACTGTAGAGGTGGTGGTGTATCCTTACTGCTGTGTTACTGTAGAGGTGGTGGTGTATCCTTACTGCTGTGTTACTGTAGAGGTGGTGGTGTATCCTTACTGCTGTGTTACTGTAGAGGTGGTGGTGTATCCTTACTGCTGTGTTACTGTAGAGGTGGTGGTGTATCCTTACTGCTGTGTTACTGTAGAGGTGATGTATCCTTACTGCTGTGTTACTGTAGAGGTGATGTATCCTTACTGCTGTGTTACTGTAGAGGTGGTGGTGTATCCTTACTGCTGTGTTACTGTAGAGGTGATGGTGTATCCTTACTGCTGTGTTACTGTAGAGGTGGTGGTGTATCCTTACTGCTGTGTTACTGTAGAGGTGGTGGTGTATCCTTACTGCTGTGTTACTGTAGAGGTGGTGGTGTATCCTTACTGCTGTGTTACAAGTTATTTTCCTCTCCTCTTCTCCTCCTCCCCTCTTCTCCTCCTCCCCTCTTCTCCTCCTCTCCTCCTTCTTTCCTCTCCTCCTCTCCTCCTCTCCTCCTCTCCTCCTCTCCTCCTCCTATCCACTAATCTCTCCTCCTCTCCTCCTCCTATCCACTCATCTCTCCTCTTCCTCCTCCTCCTCCTCCACCCCCATCCTCCCCTAGAAGCCTCCTCCCTAAGTTTGTTTTATTCACTGCCCTAGCACACTCTGCCAACCCGGATGTCCTAGCCGTGCCTGAATCGTGGCTTAGGAAGACCACCAAAAACCCTGACATTTCCATCCCTAACTTTAACATTTTCCGACAAGATAGAACTGCCAAAGGGGGCGGTGTCGCAATCTACTGCAGAGAGTTCTGTCTTACTGTCCAGGTCTGTACCCAAACAATTCAAGCTTCTACTCTTAAAAATCCACCTTTCCAGAAACACCGTTGCCGCTTGCTATAGACCACCCTCTGCCCCCAGCTGTGCTCTGGACACCATATGTGAACTGATTGCCCCCCATCTATCTTCAGAGTTCGTGCTGCTAGGTGACCTAAACTGGGACATGCTTAACACCCCGGCCATCCTACAATCTAAGCTTGATGCCCTCAATCTCACACAAATTTTCAATGAACCCACCAGGTACAACCCCAAATCAGTTAACACAGGCACCCTCATAGATATCATCCTAACCAACTTGCCCTCTAAATACACCTCTGCTGTTTTCAACCAAGATCTCAGGGATCACAGCCTCATTGCCTGCATCCGTAATGGGTCTGCGGTCAAATGACCACCCCTCATCACTGTCAAACGCTCCCTAAAACACTTCAGCGAGCAGGCCTTTCTAATCGACCTGGCCCGGGTATCCTGGAAGGATATTGACCTCATCCCATCAGTCGAGGATGCCTGGTCATTCTTTAAGAGTGCCTTCCTCACCATCTTAAATAAGCATGCCCCTTTTAAAAAATGTAGAACCAGGAACAGATATTGCCCTTGGTTCACTCCAGACTTGACTGCCCTTGACCAGCACAATAACATCCTGTGGCGTTCTGCATTAGCATCGAATAGCCCCCGCGATATGCAACTTTTAAGGGAAGTCAGGAACCAATATACACTGGCAGTTAGTAAAGCTAAGGCTAGCTTTTTCAAGCAGAAATTTGCATCCTGTAGCACAAACTCAAAAAAGTTCTGAGACACTGTAAAGTCCAGGGAGAATAACAGCACCTCCTCCCAGCTGCCCACTGCACTGAGGCTAGGAAACACTATCACCACCGACAAATCCACTATAATTGAGAATTTCAATAAGCGTTTTTCTACGGCTGGCCATGCTTTCCACCTGGCTAGCCCTACCCCGGTCAACAGCCCTGCACTCCCCACAGCATCTCGCCAAGTTAACAAACAGATTATCGACCATTTCGAATCCCACCGTACCTTTTCCGCTATGCAATCTGGTTTCAGAGCTGGTCATGGGTGCACCTCAGCCACACCCAAGGTCCTAAACGATATCATAACCGCCATCGATAAGAGACATTACTGTGCAGCCGTATTCATTGACCTAGCCAAGGCTTTCGACTCTGTCAATCACCACATTCTTATTGGCAGACTCAACAGCCTTGGTTTCTCAAATGATTGCCTCGCCTCGTTTACCAACTACTTCTCTGATAGAGTTCAATGTGTCAAATCGGACGGCCTGTTGTCCGGACCTCTGTCAGTCTCTATGGGGGTGCCACAGGGTTCAATTCTCGGGCCGACTCTCTTCTCTGTATACATCAATGATGTTGCTCTCGCTGCCGGTGATTCTCTGATCCACCACTACGCAGACGACACCATTCTGTATACTTCTGGCCCTTCTTTGGACACTGTGTTAACTAAACTCCAGACGAACTTCAATGCCATACAACTCTCATTCCGTGGCCTCCAACTGCTCTTAAATGCAAGTAGAACTAAATGCATGCTCTTCAACCGATCACTGCCCAGACCTGCCCGCCCATCCAGCATCACTACTTTGGACGGTTCTGACTTAGAATTTTTGGACAACTACAAATACCTAGGTGTCTGGCTATACTGTAAACTCTCCTTCCAGACTCACATTAAATATCTCCAATCCCAAATTAAATCTAGAATCGGCTTCCTATTTTGCAACAAAGTGTCACGACTTCCACCGACGGTGGCTCCTCTGCCTGTTCGGGCGGCGTTCGGCGGTCGTCGTCACCGGCCTATTAGCTGCCACCGATCCTCCTTTCTTTATATTGATTTTCTTATTGTTTGCACCTGTTTTGTGTTTTGTGTTTTGCTAGGGCTATTTAAGCCGGTCAAGCCCGCCTCCTTTTGTGCGGGCTTGTTTCTCTGTTTGTTTGGTGGACGTTCGGCTGACGTGTATGTTGGCATGTTCTCTCGTTCCTGTTTTGGGCCGCATTTGTATTGTGTGCGCCTGTTGTGTTTGGGGCGTTATATTTACGCGCCACATTAAAAAATGAATAATTTTCCCTACACCCTGCTCTCTGCGCCTGACTCCACACCCACCACTCCTAGCTGTCGTGACACAAAGCATCCTTCACTCATGCTGCCAAACATACCCTCGTAAAACTGACCATCCTACCGATCTTCGACTTCGGCGATGTCATTTATAAAATTGCCTCCAACATTCTACTCAACAAATTGGATGCAGTCTATCACAGTGCCATTTGCTTTGTCACCAAATCCCCATATACTACCCACCACTGCGACCTGTACACTCTTGTTGGCTGGCCCTCGCTTCATACTCGTCGCCAAACCCACTGGCTCCAGGTCATCTACAAGTCTTTGCTAGGTAAAGCCCCGCCTTATCTCAGCTCACTGGTCACCATAGCAGCACCCACCCGTAGCACGCGCTCCAGACGGTGTATCTCACTGGTCACCTCCAAATCCAATTCCTCCTTTGGCCGCCTTTCCTTCCAGTTCTCTGCTGCCAATGACTGGAACGAACTACAAAAATCACTGAAGCTGGAGACTCATATCTCCCTCACTAGCTTTAAGCACCAGCTGTCAGTGCAGCTCACAGATCTCTGCACATAGCCCATCTGTAAACAGCCCATACTACTACCTCATCCCCATACTGTATTTATTTATTTATCTTGCTCCTTTGCACCCCAGTAACTTGCACATTTATCTTCTGCACATCTACCATTCCAGTGTCTAATTGCTATATTGTAATTACCTCTCCACCATGGCCTATTTATTGCCCTACCTCCCTTATCTTACCTCACTTACATCATCGACGTCACCGGTCTTCTAGCCATCACCGATCCACTTTTCATTTTCCATTTGTTTTGTCTGTGTTTTCCACACCTGGTTTCAATTCCCTCATTACATGTTTTGTATTTCACCCTCTGTTCCCCCCCATGTCTTTGTGTGGGATTGTTCTTTGTAGTGCTTGTGCACATTATGTACTGGTGCGTTACGGGCTATTTTGTGCCCATGTACTCTCGTGTTTTTTGAATCATTGTTATTGTTTATTAAACGTCTAAGTTCATTACCCAGTTTTGCTCTCCTGCGCCTGACTTCTCTGCAACCAGTTACGCAACCCCTTCAGTATCAAACTGCTGTGCTTTATCTTGGCCAGATCGCAGTTGTAAATGAGAACTTGTTCTCAACTAGCCTTCCTGGTTAAATAAAGGTAAAATAAATAAATAAAAATCCTCCTCTCCTCCTACCCCTCTCCTCTTCCCCTCCTCTCCTCCTCTCCTCCTCTCTCCTCCTCCTCCTCCTCCTCCTCCTCCTCCTCCTCCTCCTCCTCTCCTCCTCCCCTCCTCCTCTCCTCCTCCTATCCACTTATCTCTCCTCCTCCTCCACCCTCCTCCTCCTCTCTTCTTCTCCTCCTCCCCTTCTCCTCTCCTCCTCCTATCCACTCATCACTCCTCCTCCTCTCCTCCTCTCCTCCTCTTCTCCTCTCCTCCTCCTATCCATTCATCTCTCCTCCTCCTCTCATACACTCCTCCTCTCCTCCTCTCCTCCTCTTCTCCTACTCCCTCTGCCTGAGTGCTAATCCTTCCTGCCATGTTGATCAGAGAAACAAGCCTTCCTTATCCTTCCTTCCTGTTGGCTGCATCTGCTCATTCAACCAATCTGTATTTTATTCCATTGTTTGAATAGCTGTGGACAGATTGGCCTCATGTTGTAGTAGAGTGAACCATATTTGCCCTATGAATGTATATTTATTAGGTTGTGATTGTCTGAGAGAGCAGGAGAGTCACACACACACACACACACACACACACACACACACACACACACACACACACACACACACACACACACACACAGTTATATCCCTTAATGTCACTAGGATAGAGAGTACATCATCAAACCACTGTGTGTGCCTGTGTGTGTGTTAGTGTGTGTGTGTTAGTGTGTGTGTGTGTGTGTTTGTGTTTGTATGTGTGTTTGTTTGTGTGTGTGTTAGTGTATGTATGTGTGTGTGTTTGTATGTGTGTTTGTATGTGTGTGTCTGTGTGTGTGTGTGCAGCCACAGTATAATTGGTCATGTTTTTGAAACAAGGTTTGCTAACTAACAGATGGCCTCATAGAATAAAAGTTTATTAACAATTTATCTACACTGAACAAAAATATAAATGCAACATGCAACAATTTCAATGATTTTACTGAGTTACAGTTCGTTGAAGGAAATCAGTCAATTGAAATAAATTCATTAGGTCCTAATCTATGGATTTCAGATAACTGGGAATACAGATATGCATCTGTTGGTCACAGATACCTTTCAAAAAAGGTAGGGGTGTGGATCAGAAAACCAGTCAGTATCTGATGTGACACATCTCCTTCGCATAGAGTTGATCAGGCTGTTGATTGTGGCCTGTGGAATGTTGCCCCACTCCTCTTCAATGACTGTGCAAGGTTATTGGATATTGGCGGGAACTGGAACACGCTGTCGTACAAGTTGATTCAGAGCATCCCAAACATGCTCAACGGGTGACATGTCTGCTGAGTATTCAGGCCTTGGAAGAACTGGGACATTTTCAGCTTCCAGGAATTGTGTACAGATCCTTGCCACATGGGGCTGTGCATTATCATGCTGAAACATGAGGTGATGACGGCGGATGAATGGCACGACAATGGGCCTCAGGATCTCATCACGGTATCCATGTGCATTCAAATTGCCATTGATAAAATGCACTTGTGTTTGTTGTATGTGGCTTATGCCTGCCCATACCATAACCCCACTGCCACCATGGGGAACTCTGTTCACAATGTTGACATCAGCAAACCGCCATACACGCTGTCTGCCATCTGCCCGGATCAGTTCAAACCGGGATTCATCTGTGAAGAGCACACTTCTCCAGCAAAACTCTCACCCTCATGACACCATACACGTGGTCTGTGTTTTTGAGGCCATTTGGACATACTGCCTATTACTTTAAAAGGTACAGGCGACTTATGTTAGAGAAATAAAGCTCTGGTGAACATTCCTGTAGTCAGCATGCCAATTACACGCTCCCTCAAAACTTGAGACGTCTGTGGCATTGTCTGAGAGTGTGTCTGTGTATTAGAGACAATGTATTCTATTTTAAGTAGATGATCTCCTCACCAATTGGTAGCAGACCTTGGTTCAAAACTATTTGGCATCTTTCAAATATTTTAAACCTTTTCTCTAGCCTGCCTAGAGTGCCAGATCTTGCACATTTCTGACTTTCCCATTGGTTCCATTGAGCCAGGCACGCTCAATGAAGCCCAGATAATGTATTATAAATTATTTCAAATAGTATTTGAACCCATGTGTTATTAGCAGCTAGGAGCCACATCTGTCTGGGGGTCTCAGGTGGGCTGTGTTTCTTTCTGCCTGGCCAGGCTCTCCTTAGGCCCTAGGGACCCCACTCTGCTCGGTTCTACTCTGCCCTGCTGGCCCACCAAATCTCTATCTCTCTCTCTCTCTCTCTCTCTCTCTCTCTCTCTCTCTCTCTCTCTTTCTCTCTGTATTTTTATTGGTCACTCTCTCTCCATGTCTCTCTCTCTCTCTCTCTCTCTCTCTCTCTCTCTCTCTCTCTCTCTCTCTCTCTCTCTCTCTCTCTCTCTCTCTGTATTTTTATTGGTCACTCTCTCTCCATGTCTCTCTGTCTGTCTGTCTGTCTGTCTGTCTGTCTGTCTGTCTGTTTGTCAGTCAGTCAGTCAGTCTGTCTGTCTGTCTCTTCTCTATCCCTCCATACGGATAACAACATGGTAGGGTGAGACAGGGCAGGGCTGACACACAGACATATGTACAGATATAAAGACACACTGTTTGGGCTGAAGGCGGGGCTGGAGGCGGGGCTGGAGGCGGGGCTCTCCCTTCTCCCCTCCTGTTGGTGAGGTACCTGGTGCATGTGACAGAGGTAGTATAGAGTACAGGGCACAGCAGGACACGGTAGGAAAGGACAGGGTAGGACATGACAGAGTAGGACAGGGTAAGACAAGACAGGGTAGGACAGGACAGGGCACATCATGACACAGTAGGACAGGACAGGGTAGGACAGGACAGGACAGGGTAAGACAGGACAGGGTAGGACAGGACAGGGCACATCATGACACGGTAGGACAGGACAGGGCACCGCAGGACACGGTAGGGCAGTGCAGGACAGGGCAGGACAGGGTAAGACAGGACAGATGTAGTCATGTAGATACAGCATAATACATTTTGGGGGCTGGAGGCTAGGCTGGAGGAGTGGCTGGAGGCGGGCTGGAGCCGGGCTGGAGGCGGGGCTGGAGGCATGGCTGTCTGTCTCTCCTCTCCCACACCTGTTGGTGAGATACTGTACCTGTCGGGAACATGAGAGAGGTAGTAGTACTGACACCCCCACCAGACTACACTCTTCTGGCGCGACAGGTAGCCTAGTGGTTAGAGCGTTGGACTTGTAACCGGAGGGTTGCAAGTTCGAATCCCCGAGCTGACAAGGTAAAAATCTGTTGTTCTGCCCCTGAACAAGGCAGTTAACCCATTGTTCCCTGGGCGCCGTGGATGTTGATTAAGGCAGCCCCCTGCACCGCTCTGATTCAGAGGGATTGGGTTAAATGCGGAAGACACATTTCGGTTGAAGGCATTCGTTTGTACAACTGACTAATAATGGTGACTTTTTTCTGTTTTGTCATGTCTCACCTGTCAGACTTGCATAGTAAAGTCTTCATTGATCTGTATAATAAAGTCTGACAGACCATTGTACACAGTGTATGCCTTGAGTGGTCTTTCAACATTAGAAAATATTAGTATAGATAGTATATATTAGTATAGATTGACTCCCTTTTTAATCTACTTGGTTCTGCAATGCCACTAGAGGGGGGTGTGTCCATGCAGTTGTACTGTTTATGTAGTCATATCTAGCATCACTGCATTGATCTGAGTGAATGACTGAGTGAATGACTGAGTGAGTGACTTAGTGAGTGAATGAGTGAGTGAATGACTCAGTGAGTGAATGAGTGAGAGAATGACTGAGTGAATGACTGAGTGAATGACTGAGTGAATAACTGAGTGAGTGAGTGAGTGAGCGAGTGACTGACTGGGTGAATGAGGGTGGAGGGATTCAAGATGCATGCTCACTGCCCCAATTCCAAATGATCTGATCTGTTGACTGTATTATTAAACGTCAATTCCCAAATGACTTGAACACCAAATGATCTGAGATGGTAAATGTCCACTCCCAAATGACTCGTACACCAAATGATCTGAGCTGTTAAACGTCCACTCCCAAGTGACTCGTATACCAAATTATCTGAGCTGTTAAACGTCCACTCCCAAGTGACTCGTATACCAAATTATCTGAGCTGTTAAACGTCCACTCCCAAATGACTCGTACACCAAATGATCTGAGCTGTTAAACGTCCACTCCCAAGTGACTCGTATACCAAATTATCTGAGCTGTTAAATGTCCACTCCCAAGTGACTCGTATACCAAATTATCTGAGCTGTTAAACGTCCACTCCCAAATGACTCGTATACCAAATGATCTGAGCTGTTAAACGTCCACTCCCAAATGACTCGTACACCAAATGATCTGAGCTGTTAAACGTCCACTCCCAAATGACTCGTACACCAAATGATCTGAGCTGTTAAACGTCCACTCCCAAATGACTCGTATACCAAATGATCTGAGCTGTTAAACCTTCCTTCACAGATAACATGGTGAGGCATCTGCAAGGAGAAATTGTAACATCACAAATAAAACATACACAATCCATGTCTCAAGGTTTAAAAATCCTTCTTTAACCTGTCTCCTCACCTTCATCTACACAGATTGAAGTGGATTTAACAAGTAACATCAATAAGGGATCATATCTTTCACCTGGATTCACCTGGTCAGTCTATGTCATGGAAAGATCAGGTGTTCATAATGTTTTGTATACTCAGTGTATATACATAGATTAGTGTATATACATATATATTAACATATATTAGCACATATGAACATATATTAACATATATTAACCCTGTATGCATAAGGGTTAATATTGGCTCCACAGATGTAGGATCTTAATTTGAGCCAGTTTGATACAGCAGGAAAATAATCCTGCCTCAACAGGGAATGTGAAATATTATGTGGATTATAATGAATTGATATTTTTGTAGGGGTTCATACATTTTTCATAAGGGAAAATCAAGTCTGAAATGCAAAAGTGGAAAGACTTTTTAAACCTCAAATTGCATTGCAGGAATGTTATCCTGCAACAGTGTGTTCAAATGACGATCCTACATCTGTATTTGACATGTATGTCCTCTTTGTCCTCCCCTGCAATGTTTTGATGCGTTTGATATTGCTACTGTGTTCTTAATACGCTTCCTGACAGGTTGTCATTGCATATCTCTTCTTAATTGACTCACCTGTTTAAATAAAGTTTCAATTGCTCTCACTGGTTCTGACTTATTCTATTTAACACATCCTCCTTGTATCTAACAGACCTGGGTTCAAATACTATTTAAAATCTTTCAATCGTCTGTTTTAAACTGCCTGGAGTGTCAGGTGGGCGAGGTTTGCAAATGTGGTAAATTTCTATTGGTTTGCACCAGACAAACTATTTGAGCCCAGGTCTGGTTCCTGGATCTGGAGGGAAACTGATAACTTGTTCCATTACACTGTCTGTCATATTGACGGCTCCATAATTGAAAACCATACTAATTTGAAAATGTGTTTCAAATTCATCTTATTCGTACACATGTTAGTTTAGATTGGTTATTATTTACAATGGATTGTTGCCGTTGCAGGGTGGATTACCCAAACTGAATTAAAAACCCAATTTTGAAGAAATACGATTGAGGTTGCTAATTTTGTCAGTTTGGGTGACACTTTGTTTCATACATGAGTAATCCCCTATGCTTCTTTGTCTTCATGTTCTATGATTGGAAATTACTATTTTCCTGGCATCCTCTCTATGAAGGGAAAAATCTCCATCCCTCTTTTGCGCCCTCTACCCCCTCTCTCTCTCTCTCTCTCTCTCTCTCTCTCTCTCTCTCTCTCTCTCTCTCTCTCTCTCTCTCTCTCTCTCTCCATCTCTTTCTCTGTCTCTCTCTGTCTGTCTGTACATTTGCATGTCCCAGCTGGGCCTGGTAATGAGAGGAGAGAGGAGGCCACAGCTGCTCTGGCTGTACTAGACAGTTCCATTCTGGAGAGAACCTGACAGTGGAACATGCGGGGCCACTGCCGCACTGCTCACTTCATTATTCTTACAGTACCGTTTGTTTGTGTGTGTGAGTGTGTGTAAGTGTGTGTGTGTGTGTGTGTGTGTGTGTGTATATGTACGTGTGTGTGGGTGTGTGTGTATAGCGTACAACCCATCTCCGCTGTGTGTGAAGGAAACACCTAGGACTGCCAACAGTAATGTGGGAAATGCCTTTGCACACACGCACACACACACACACGCACACACACGCACACACACGCACACACACACAGTGCATTTGGAAAGTATTCAGACCACTTGACTTTTTCCACATTTGTTACGTTACAGCCTTATTCTAACATGGATTAAATAGTTTTTAACCCCCTCATCAATCTACACACAATACCTCATAATGACAGGTTTTTGCAAAAATGTTTTTAATAATGTATTCAGACCCTTTACTCAGTACTTTGTTGATGAAGCACCTTTGGCAGCGATTACAGCCTCGAGTCTTCATGGGTAGGACGCTACAAGCTTGGCACACCTGTATTTGGGGAGTTTCTCCCATTCTTCTCTGCAGATCCTCTCCAGCTCTGTCAGGTTGGATGGGGAGCGTGAAGTCCCGGCTCCAGCCTAAAAAAAAAAGCCTTTTAAACAGTGAGAACCGGCAAAAAGTTCTCATTAGTACAGATTTTCCCTGAGTTTGCTTTTTTATTATTTTGGTCCTCATAAGTATAGTGCTACAGGTACACACACACCTCCCCGGGGACGCTACAACAACAAAGATGCTGAAGCAAGGTTATATTTTGCACCGCTCTGTTGTTCAGAGTATACACATGGCGCCAGTCTTCTGAGGGGGAGAACATGTTACTATGTTACGCTGCATCCTATTCCCTACATAGTGCACTAGTATTCACCCGCCCACCACAGGGCTCTGGTCAAAAGTAGTGCACAATATATAGGATGTAGGGTGCCGTTTGGGATGCAGACATTGTGTAAAGAGTGTTTCTGCTGTTGCTACCAGAACACAGTTCAAGTCTTGTCTGTTCTTGAATCTTCTTCCATTTTCCTCGGGGGAATTGGCATAGCTTTAGGTTAACTGGCTGCTGAGCAGAGCAGAGGCCAGACCTCCGTCATGACGAGAGAGAGGGAACCCAGATACAACTCACCCAACACTTTTTATGTCGCAGTTGTTGTCTCTTTTCTGTATAGTCATTCTGCCTAAATTGGAAGTCATGTTTTTTTATTCCTGGATCCCTGTAAGAGTCAGGATTATGTAAGGTAAGGTGTGTGTGAGAGGTTAATTAAATAGTTCCATCCACACTGCAGTGCCTCTGCTTCAGGGATGTGTTGTATCTCTGAACACACACACACACCCACCGCACCCACATACCTCAGATTGCAGTGGGAACTGTTTTCTCTCACAGTGTTCTCCTGACTTGTTTTCCCTGTCCTGAGGATATGATCTGCTTGTTTACAGTAGAACTGCTAAATCAGTCATTTTGACTGCTCATTAATTAGATGTATTTATTTCTCTGCCATTCTTTAAGTCCTGCCCTCCTCTGTGCTTAACGTTTCCCCAAACCTTCTCCCAACAGTAGGGCCTGCTCCCCTCCTTCTCCCAACAGTAGGGCCTGCTCCCCTCCTTCTCCCAACAGTAGGGCCTGCTCCCCTCCTTCTCCCAACAGTAGGGCCTGCTCCCCTCCTTCTCCCAACAGTAGGGCCTGCTCCTCCTTCTCCCAACAGTAGGGCCTGCTCCTCCTTCTCCCAACAGTAGGGCCTGCTCCCTCCTTCTCCCAACAGTAGGGCCTGCTCCCCTCCTTCTCCCAACAGTAGGGCCTGCTCCCCTCCTTCTCCCAACAGTAGGGCCTGCTCCCCTCCTTCTCCCAACAGTAGGGCCTGCTCCCCTCCTTCTCCCAACAGTAGGGCCTGCTCCCCTCCTTCTCCCAACAGTAGGGCCTGCTCCTCCTTCTCCCAACAGTAGGGCCTGCTCCTCCTTCTCCCAACAGTAGGGCCTGCTCCTCCATCTCCCAACAGTAGGGCCTGCTCCTCCTTCTCCCAACAGTAGGGCCTGCTCCCTCCTTCTCCCAACAGTAGGGCCTGCTCTCCTTCTCCCAACAGTAGGGCCTGCTCCCCTCCTTCTCCCAACAGTAGGGCCTGCTCCCCTCCTTCTCCCAACAGTAGGGCCTGCTCCCCTCCTTCTCCCAACAGTAGGGCCTGCTCCCCTCCTTGAATAATATTTTGTTGTGGGGCGCCGTCCTCAGATAATCGAATGTTCTGCTTTCGCCGTAAAGCCTTTTGAATGGTGTACAACATTTTCATGAATGTTTAACTTCTTAGGGAGCGGCTGCATAGGTGACGGTTTTGGAGAGTCTGGCGTGCCCAAAGTAAAATGCCTGCCACTCAGGCCCAGAAAATAGGATATGCACATAATTAGTACTATTGGATAGGAAACACTCTGACGTTTCTAAGAGTGATAAAATAATGTATGTGAGTATAACAGAACTGATATAGCAGGCAAAAAATCCATCCGGATTTGCATTTTTTTTTGTAAATTAGCATCTTCTCCATTGTGCCTATTGCATACAATGTTATGTAGGACTGAGACTGAAGTACCTATGGCTTCCACTAGATGTCAACAGTCAACAGTCAAAGACCGGGAATTCTAGGAGTGACCAGAACGGATAGGAACAGGAAGAAGTCAGAGGACCACTTGTGTAAACAAGGTTTGACGCGCGAGAGATTGTGAACGCGCACCACTTTTATTTTTATTTCCTATCATTCACGTTATTGTCCGGTTGAAATATTACAGCAAATATACACAAAAGGATACCTAAGGATACATAAAAAATGATGTTTGATTTGTTTGTAGAAAGTGTATAGGTATAATTTGAACGTGTTCTCTTCACGGTTCAATGGGCGACTCAACGGTGGATTTTATGATCATAACGCGCCAACCAATCTGAGATTTATGGATATAATAAATGACTTTTTCTAACAAAAGAACCATTGGATGTCTTCGTTGGACACTTGGGAAGCCCTCAGCAGAAGTTCTTCGAAAGGTAAGGGATTTTATATTAGCGATTTTATGAGTTTTTTGAGACCCGCGTTGGTTATGGATTTATGACTAATGCATAAAATATGAGAGGGGCTATCCTCAAACAATAAAATGTTGTGCTTTCGCCGTAAAGCCTTTTTGAAATCTGACAACGCTGTGATATTGCCAAGAATCAGAGCTTTCGATGACTATGCAACACTTGTATATTGATGAATGTTTAATAATTCAACTTTTGGATTTTGAATTTGGCGCCTCACATTTCACCGGGTAGTGTCGGGAGTGGGGCGCCCCACTGCTCCCTAATTAGTTAATATTACTATTTTTGTAATTTGAATTTGGCGCTCTGCATTTCACCGGATGTTGTCGTAGGCGTCCCACCGATCCCTAGGAAGTTATAAGGGGTATTGTGTGCAGGCCAGTGACCAACAATCTGGACACCTTTCATTTTTCTTCCACACCCATCTCTCCTCCATTCCTCCATCTCTCTTCCATCCCTCCATCTCTCTTCCACCCCTCCATCTCCCCTCCATCTCTATACCATCCCTCCATCTCTCCTCCATTCCTCCATCTCTCTTCCATTCCTCCATCTCTCCTCCACAGCTCTATCTCTCTTACATCCTTCCACCAATTCCATCGCTCCATCTCTCTTCCACCCCTCTATCTCCCCTCCATCTCTATACCATCCCTCCATCTCTCTTCCATCCCTCCATCTCTTTTCCAACCCTCCATCTCCCCTCCATCTCAATTCCATCCCTCCATCTCTCTTCCATCCCTCAAACTCTCTTTCATCCCCTCCATCTCTCTTCCATCCCTCCATCCCTCTTCCATCCTTCCATCTCTCTCCATCCTCTCCATCTGTCTTCCATTCATCCATCTCTTCCATTCCTTCCTTCTTTTCATTCCCTCCATCTCTCTTTCATTCCTCCATCTCTCCATCCTTCCCTCCATCTCTCTCACCCTCCATCTCTCTTCCATCCTCTCCATCTCTTAATTCTTCCATGCTCCATCTCTTTTCCATCCCTCCATGTCTCTTCCACCCATCCATCTCTCTTCCATCCCTCCATCTCTCTTCCATCTCTCTTCCATTCCTCCATCTCTCCTCCACTGCTGTATCTCTCTTACATCCTTCCAACAATTCCATCCCTCCATCTCTCCTCCATACTTCCTTCATCTCTTCCACCCCTCCATCTCTCTTGCATCCATCCATCTCTCTTCCATTCTTCCATCTTTCTTCCATCCCTCCATCTCTCTTCCATCCTTCCATCTCTCTTTCATTCCACCATCTCTCTTCCATCCCTCCATCTCTCATCCATACCTCCATCTCTCTTCCACCCCTCCATCTCTCTTCCATTCCTCCATCTCTCCTCCATCCCTCCATCTCTCTTCCATTCTTCCATCTCTCTTCCATCCCTCCATCTGTCTTCCATTCATCCATCTCTCCTTCCACCGATGTATCTCTTTACATCCTTCCACCAATTCCATCCCTCCATCTCTCTTCCATCTCTCCATCTCAATTCCATCGCTCAATCTCTCTTCAACCCCTCCATCTCTCTTCCATCCCTCCATCTCTCTTCCACTGCTCCATCTGTCTTCCATCCCTCCATTTCTCTTTCATCCCTCCGTCTCTCTTCCACCCCTCCATCTCTCTTCCATCCCTCCATCTCTCCTACACCGATGTATCTCTCTTACATCCTTCCAACAATTCCATCCCTCCATCTCTCTTCCACCTTTCATTCCACCATCTCTCTTCCATTCCTCCATCTCTCCTCCATCCCTCCATCTCTCCTCCATCCCTCCATCTTCATTCCATCTCTCCTCCATCTCTTCCATCCCATCCATCTTCATTCCACCCTCCATCTCTCTTCCATCCTTCCATCTCTCTTTAATTTCACCCTCCATCTCTCTTCCATCCTTCCATCTCTTTCTCCATTCCTCCATCTTTCTCTCTTCCATTCCTCCATCTCTCATCCATTCCTCGATCTCTCCTCCATCCCTCCATCTCTCTCTTCCATCCCTCCATCTCTCTTCCACCTCTCCATCTCTCTTCCACCTCCCTCCATCTCTCTTCCATCACTCCATCTCTTCCATCCCTCCATCTCTCTTCCATCCTTCCATCTCTCTTCCATCACTCCATCTCTTCCATCCCTCCATCTCTCTTCTTCCGTCCCTCCATCTCTTCCTCCTCCTTCCCCCCATCTCTCTTCCATCCCTCCATCTCTTCCATCCTTCCATCTCTCTTCCATCCCTCCATCTCTCTTCCATCCCTCCATCTCTCTTCCATCCCTCCATCATCATTCCACCCCTCCATCTCTCTTCCATCCCTCCTCCTTCCCTCCTCCTTCCTTCCATCTCTCTCTTCCATCCCTCCATCTCTCTTCCATCCTTCCATCTCTCTTCCATTCCTCCATCTCTTTTCCATCCCTCCATCTCTTCCATGCCTCTCATCTCTCTTCCATCCTTCCATCTCTCTTCCATCCCTCTCCATCTCTCTCCATCCCTCCATCTCTCCTCCATCCCTCCATCTCTCTCTTCCATCCCTCCATCTCTTCCATCTCCTCCTCCATCTCTCTCCATCCCTCCATCTCTCCTCCATCTCTCCATCTCTCTTCCATCCTCCATCTCTTCCGCCTCCATCCATCTCTTCCGTCCCTCCTCCTTCCTCCTCCTTCCCCATCTCTCCTCCATCCCTCCATCTCTCTTCCATCCCTCCATCTCTCTTCCATCCTCTTCCATCTCTCTTCCATCCCTCCATTTCTCTCTTCCATCCCTCCCTCCATCTCTCTCTTCCATCCACTCCATCTCTTTCCATCCTCTCCATCTCTTCCACCTCTCCATCTCTCTTCCCTCTCCTCCTTCCCTCTCTTCCATCACTCCATCTCTCTTCCATCCCTCCATCTCTCTTCCATCCTTCCATCTCTCTTCCATTCCTCCATCTCTCTCCACTCCATCTCTCTTACCATCCTTCCACCAATTCCATCCCTCCATCTCTCTCTTCCATCCTCTCCATCTCTTCCATCCTCTCCATCTCTCTTCCATCCCTCCATCTCTCTCCTCCATCCCTCCATCTTCATTCCATCCCTCCATCTCTCTTTCCATCCCTCCATCTCTTCCATCCTTCCATCTCTCTTCCATCCCTCCATCTCTCTTCCATCCCTCCATCTCTCCTCCATCCCTCCATCTCTTCTCCATCCCTCCATCTCTCTTCCATCCCTCCTCCTTCTCCTCCTTCCCTCCATCTCTCTCCATCCCTCCATCTCTCTTCCATCTCTTCCATCCCTCTCCATCTCTTCCATCCCTCCTCCATCTCTCTTCCATGCCTTCATCTCTCTTCCATCCTTCCATCTCTCTTCCATCCACTCCATCTCTCTTCCATCCCTCTCCATCTCTCTCCATTCCCTCCATCTCTCTTCCACCCCTCCATCTCTTCATCCATTCTCTCTCCATCTCCTTCCATCCCTCCATCTCTCTTCCCATCCTCCATCTCTCTTCCATCCCTCTCTCCATCTCTCTTCCATCCTTCCATTCCTCTTCCATCCTCTCATCCCATCTCTCCATCTCTTCCATCCCTCCATCTCTCTATCTCCACCTCTCCATCTCTCTTCCATCCCTCCATCTCTCTTCCATCCCTCCATCTTCCTCCTCCTTCCCCCATCTCTCTTCCATCCCTCCATCTCTCTTCCATCCTTCCATCTCTCTTCCATCCCTCCATCTCTCGTCCATCCCTCCATCTCTCTTCCATCCCTCCATCTCTTCCGTCCCTCCATCTCTCTTCCGTCCCTCCTCCTTCCCTCCTCCTTCCCCCATCTCTCTTCCATCCCTCCATCTCTCTTCCATCCTTCCATCTCTCTTCCATTCCTCCATCTCTCTTCCATCCCTCCATCTCTCTTCCATGCCTTCATCTCTCTTCCATCCTTCCATCTCTCTTCCATCCCTCCATCTCTCTTCCATCCCTCCATCTCTCCTCCATTCCTCCATCTCTCTTCCATCCCTCCATCTCTCATCCATTCCTCCATCTCTCCTCCATCCCTCCATCTCTCTTCCATCCCTCCATCTCTCTTCCATCCCTCCATCTCTTCCATCTCCTCCATCTCTCTTCCATCCCTCCTCCTCTCCATCTCTCCTCCTTCCCTCCATCTCTCCTCCATCCCTCCATCTCTTCCATCCCTCCATCTCTCTCTTCCACCGCTCCATCTGTCTTCTCCTCCCTCCCTCCATTTCTCTTTCATCCCTCCGTCTCTCTTCCACCACTCCATCTCTCTTCCATCCCTCCATCTCTCTTCCACCTCTCCATCTCTCTTCCACCTCTCCATCTCTCTTCCATCACTCCATCTCTCTTCCATCCCTCCATCTCTTCCATCCTTCCATCTCTCTTTCTATTCCTCCATCTCTCCTCCCCGATGTATCTCTCTTACATCCTTCCACCAATTCCATCCTCTCCATCTCTCTTCCATCCTCTCCATCTCTCTTCCATCCTCCATCTCTCTTCCATCCCTCCATCTCTCCTCCATCCCCTCCATCTTCATTCCATCCCCTCCATCTCTCTTCCATCCCTCCATCTCTCTTCCATCCTTCCATCTCTCTTCCATCTCTCTTCCATCCCTCCATCTCTCTTCCATGCCTTCATCTCTCTTCCATCCTTCCATCTCTCTTCCATCCCTCAATCTCTCTTCCATCCCTCCATCTCTCCTCCATCCCTCCATCTCTCTTCCATCCCTCTCCATCTCTCTTCCATCCCTCCATCTCTCCTCCATCCCTCCATCTCTCTTCCATCCCTCCATCTCTCTTCCATCCCTCCTCCTTCCCTCCTCCTTCCCCCATCTCTCTTCCATCACTCCATCTCTCTTCCATCCCTCCATCTCTCTTCCACCTCTCCATCTCTCTTCCACCTCTCCATCTCTCTTCCATCACTCCATCTCTCTTCCATCCCTCCATCTCTCTTCCATCCTTCCATCTCTCTTCTATTCCTCCATCTCTCCTCCACCGATGTATCTCTCTTACATCCTTCCACCAATTCCATCCCTCCATCCCTCTTCCACCTCTCCATCTCTCTTCCACCTCCATCTCTCTTCCATCCCTCCATCTCTCTCCTCCATCCCTCCATCTTCATTCCACCCCTCCATCTCTCTTAAATCCCTCCATCTCTCTTCCATCCTTCCATCTCTCTTCCATCCCTCCATCTCTCTTCCATCCCTCCATCTCTCTTCCATGCCTTCATCTCTCTTCCATCCTTCCATCTCTCTTCCATCCCTCAATCTCTCTTCCATCCCTCCATCTCTCCTCCATCCCTCCATCTCTCTTCCATCCCTCCATCTCTCTTCCATCCCTCCATCTCTCCTCCATCCCTCCATCTCTCTTCCATCCCTCCATCTCTCTTCCATCCCTCCTCCTTCCCTCCTCCTTCCCCATCTCTCTTCCATCACTCCATCTCTCTTCCATCCCTCCATCTCTCTTCCATCCTTCCATCTCTCTTCTATTCCTCCATCTCTCCTCCACCGATGTATCTCTCTTACATCCTTCCACCAATTCCATCCCTCCATCCCTCTTCCACCTCTCCATCTCTCTTCCACCCCTCCATCTCTCTTCCATCCCTCCATCTCTCCTCCATCCCTCCATCTTCATTCCACCCCTCCATCTCTCTTAAATCCCTCCATCTCTCTTCCATCCTTCCATCTCTCTTCCATCCCTCCATCTCTCTTCCATCCCTCCATCTCTCTTCCATGCCTTCATCTCTCTTCCATCCTTCCATCTGTCTTCCATCCCTCAATCTCTCTTCCATCCCTCCATCTCTCCTCCATCCCTCCATCTCTCTTCCATCCCTCCATCTCTCTTCCATCCCTCAATCTCTCTTCCATCCCTCCATCTCTCCTCCATCCCTCCATCTCTCTTCCATCCCTCCATCTCTCTTCCATCCCTCCTCCTTCCCTCCTCCTTCCCCCATCTCTCTTCCATCCCTCCATCTCTCTTCCATCCTTCCATCTCTCCTCCATCTCTCTTCCATCCCTCCATCTCTCTTCCATGCCTTCATCTCTCTTCCATCCTTCCATCTCTCTTCCATCCCTCCATCTCTCTTCCATCCCTCCATCTCTCCTCCATCCCTCCATCTCTCTTCCATCCCTCCATCTCTTCCGTCCCCTTCCATCTCTCTCCATCTCTCTCCTCCTCTCCATCTCTCTCCATCCCTCCATCTCTCTCTCCATCCCTCCATCCATCTCTTCCATCCTCTCCATCTCTCTTCCTCCCTCCATCTCTCTTCCATCCTTCCATCTCTCCTCCATCCTTCCATCTCTCCTTCCATCCCTCCATCTCTCATTCCATCCCTCCATCTCTCTTCCATCCTCCATCTCTCTTCCATCCTTCCATCTCTCTTCCATCCCTCCATCTCTCTTCCATGCCTTCATCTCTCTTCCATCCTTCCATCTCTCTTCCATCCCTCAATCTCTCTTCCATCCCTCCATCTCTCCTCCATCCCTCCATCTCTCTTCCATCCCTCCATCTCTTCCGTCCCTCCATCTCTCTTCCGTCCCTCCTCCTTCCCTCCTCCTTCCCCCATCTCTCTTCCATCCCTCCATCTCTCCTCCATCCTTCCATCTCTTCCGTCCCTCCATCTCTCTTCCGTCCCTCCTCCTTCCCTCCTCCTTCCCCCATCTCTCCTCCATCCTTCCATCTCTCCTCCATCCCTCCATCTTCATTCCACCCCTCCATCTCTCTTCCATCCCTCCATCTCTCTTCCATCCTTCCATCTCTCTTCCATCCCTCCATCTCTCTTCCATGCCTTCATCTCTCCTCCTTCCCCCATCTCTCTTCCGTCCTTCCATCTCTCTTCCATCCTTCCATCTCTCTTCCATGCCTTCATCTGTCTTCCATCCTTCCATCTCTCTTCCATCCCTCCATCTCTCCTCCATCCCTCCATCTCTCTTCCATCCCTCCATCTCTTCCGTCCCTCCATCTCTCTTCCATCCCTCCTCCTTCCCTCCTCCTTCCCCCATCTTTCCTCCATCCCTCCATCTCTCCTCCATCCCTCCATCTCTCTTCCACCGCTCCATCTGTCTTCCATCCCTCCATTTCTCTTTCATCCCTCCGTCTCTCTTCCACCACTCCATCTCTCTTCCATCCCTCCATCTCTCCTACACCGATGTATCTCTCTTACAACCTTCCACCAATTCCAACCCTCCATCTCTCTTCCATCCCTCCATCTCTCCTCCATCCCCCCATCTCTCTTCCATCCCTCCATCTCTTCCGTCCCTCCATCTCTCTTCCGTCCCTCCTCCTTCCCTCCTCCTTCCCCCATCTCTCTTCCATCCCTCCATCTCTCTTCCATCCTTCCATCTCTCTTCCATCCCTCCATCTGTCTTCCATTCCTTCATCTCTCTTCCATCCTTCCATCTCTCTTCCATCCCTCCATCTCTCTTCCATCCCTCCATCTCTCCTCCATCCCTCCATCTCTCTTCCATCCCTCCATCTCTTCCGTCCCTCCATCTCCATCTCTCTTCCATCCCTCCTCCTTCCCTCCATCTCTTCCATCCCTCCATCTCTCTTCCATCCCTCCATCTCTCTTCCATCCCTCCATCTCTCTTCCATTCCTTCCATCTCTCTTCCATCCCTCCATCTCTCTTCCATCCCTCCATCTCTCTTCCATGCCTCCATCTCTCTTCCATCCCTCCATCTCTCCTCCATCCCTCCATCTCTCTTCCATCCCTCCATCTCTCTTCCATCCCTCCTCCTTCCCTCCTCCTTCCCCCATCTCTCTTCCATCACTCCATCTCTCTTCCATCCCTCCATCTCTCTTCCATCCTTCCATCTCTCTTCTATTCCTCCATCTCTCCTCCACCGATGTATCTCTCTTTACATCCTTCCACCAATCTCCATCCCTCTCCATCCCTCTTCCACCTCTCCATCTCTCTTCCACCCCTCCATCTCTCTTCCATCCTCTCCATCTCTCCTCCATCCCTCCATCTTCATTCCACCCTCCATCTCTCTTAAATCCCTCCATCTCTCTTCCATCCTTCCATCTCTCTTCCATCCCTCCATCTCTCTTCCATCCCTCCATCTCTCTTCCATCCCTCCATCTCTCTTCCATCCTTCCATCTCTCTTCCATCCCTCCATCTCTCTTCCATCCCTCCATCTCTCCTCCATCCCTCCATCTCTCTTCCATCCTCCATCTCTCTTCCATCCTTCCATCTCTCCTCCATCTCTCTTCCATCCCTCCATCTCTTCCATGCCTTCCATCTCTCTTCCATCCTTCCATCTCTCTTCCCATCCCTCCATCTCTCTTCCATCCCTCCATCTCTCTCTTCCATCCCTCCATCTCTCTTCCATCCCTCCATCTCTTCCGTCCCCTCCATCTCTTCCATCCTCTCCATCCCTCCTCCTTCCTCCTCTCTCCTCCATCTCTCCATCCTCCTCCATCTCTTCCGTCCTCCATCTCTCTTCCTCCCCTCCTTCCTTCCTCTCCTCTTCATCTCTCCTCCATCTTCCATCTCTCCTCCATCCTCCATCTTCATCCTCCATCTCTCCATCCCTTCCATCTCTCTCCATCCTTCATCTCCTCCATCCCTCCATCTCTTCCATCCTCCATCTCCCTCCATCTTCCATCTCTTCCATCCTTCCATCTCTTCCATCCCTCCATCTCTCTCCATCCCTTCCATCTCTTCCATCCTCTCCATCCTTCCATCCCTCCATCTCTTCCATCCTCCATCTCTCTCCTCCATCCTCCATCTCTTCCTCCATCCCTCCATCTCTCTTCCATCCCTCCATCTTCCTCCTCCTTCCATCCCATCTCTCTTCCATCCCTCCATCTCTTCCATCCTCCATCTCTCTTCCGCTCCTCCATCTCTCTTCCATCTCTCTTCCATCTCCATCTTCATCCCTCCATCTCTCTTCCATCCTTCCATCTCTCTTCCATCCTCCATCTCTCTCTTCCATCCCTCCATCTCTCTTCCATCCTCTCCATCTCTCTTCCATGCCTTCCATCTCTCTTCCATCCTCCATCTCTCTCCATTCCATCTCTCATCCTCCATCCATCTCTCTTCCATCTCCATCTCTCCACTGTCCCTCACATCTCCATCTCTCTTCCATCCCTCTCATCTCCTCCATCCCTTCCATCTCTCTCTCTCATCCCTCCATCTCTCTTCCATTCCCTCCATCTCTCTTTCCATCCTTCCATCTCTCTTTCCATCCCTCCATCTGTCTTCCATTCCTTCATCTCTCTTCCATCCTTCCATCTCTCTTCCATCCCTCCATCTCTCTTCCATCCCTCCATCTCTCCTCCATCCCTCCATCTCTCTTCCATCCCTCCATCTCTTCCGTCCCTCCATCTCTCTTCCGTCCCTCCTCCTTCCCTCCTTCTTCCCCCATCTCTCTTCCATCCCTCCATCTCTCTTCCATCCTTCCATCTCTCTTCCATTCCTCCATCTCTCTTCCATCCTTCCATCTCTCCTCCATCCCTCCATCTCTCTTCCATCCCTCCATCTCTCTTCCATGCCTTCATCTCTCTTCCATCCTTCCATCACTCTTCCATCCCTCCATCTCTCCTCCATCCCTCCATCTCTCCTCCATCCCTCCATCTCTCTTCCATCCCTCCATCTCTCTTCCATGCCTTCATCTCTCTTCCATCCTTCCATCTCTCTTCCATCCCTCCATCTCTCTTCCATCCCTCCATCTCTCCTCCATCCCTCCATCTCTCTTCCATCCCTCCATCTCTTCCATCCCTCCATCTCTCTTCCGTCCCTCCTCCTTCCCTCTACCTTCCCCCATCTCTCCTCCATCTCTCTTCCTTTCCCCCATCTCTCTTTCATTCCTCCATCTCTCTTCCATCCCTCCATCTCTTCCGTCCCTCCATCTCTCTTCTGTCCCTCCTCCTTCCCTCCTCCTTCCCCCATCTCTCTTCCATCCTTCCATCTCTCTTCCGTTCCTCCATTTCTCTTCCATCCCTCCATCTCTTCCGTCCCTCCATCTCTCTTCCATCCTTCCATCTCTCTTCCATTCCCCCATCTCTCTTCCATCCTTCCATCTCTCTTCCATCCCTCCATCTCTCTTCCATCCCTCCATCTCTCCTCCATCCCTCCATCTCTCTTCCATCCCTCCATCTCTCTTCCATGCCTCCATCTCTCTTCCATCCCTCCATCTCTCCTCCATCCCTCCATCTCTCTTCCATCCCTCCATCTCTTCCGTCCCTCCATCTCTCTTCCGTCCCTCCTCCTTCCCTCCTCCTTCCCCCATCTCTCCTCCATCCCTCCATCTCTCTTCCATTCCCCCATCTCTCTTCCATTCCTCCATCTCTCTTCCATCCCTTCATCTCTTCCGTCCCTCCATCTCTCTTCCGTCCCTCCTCCTTCCCTCCTCCTTCCCCCATCTCTCTTCCATCCCTCCATCTCTCTTCCATTCCCCCATCTCTCTTCCATTCCTCCATCTCTCTTCCATCCCTTCATCTCCTCCATCCCTCCATCTCTCTTCCGTCCCTCCTCCGTCCCTCCTCCTTCCCCCATCTCTCTTCCATCCCTCCATCTCTCTTCCATCCCTCCATCTCTCTTCCATCCCTCCATCTCTCTTCCATGCCTTCATCTCCTTTTGCATTTGTTTTATTTTTTTCACCTTTATTTAACCAGGTAGGCCAGTTGAGAACAAGTTCTCATTTACAACTGTATACAGATAATGCAAATCAGTGTGACAAAAACAACAACACCGAGTTACACATGGGATAAACAAAGTCAATAACACAAAAACACAATAGAAAATCTGTATACAGTGTGTGCAAATGAAGTAAGGAGGTAAGACAATAGATAGGCCATAGTGGTGAAGTAATTACAATTTGTCATATTAACACTGGAGTGATATATGTGCAGATGAGGATCTGCAAGTATAAATACTGGTATAAATGCTGGTGTGCAAAAGGCAAGAAAAAACACATAAAACAAATATGGGGATGAGGTAGGTAGTTGGTTGGATGGGCTATTTACAGATGGGCTGTGTACAGCTACAGCGATGCTTGAAGTTAGCGAGAGAGATATACGTTTCCAACTTCAGTGATTTTTGCAATTCGTTCATTTCATTGGCAGCAGAGAACTGGAAGGAAAGGCGGCCAAAGGAGGTGATGGCTTTGGGGATGACCAGTGAAATGTACTTGCTGGAGCGCGTGCTACGGGTGGGTGTTGCTATGGTGACCAGTGAGCTGAGATTAGGCGGGGCTTTACCTAGCAAAGACTTATAGATGAGTGGTTTTGGCGATGAATATGTAGCGAGGACCAGCCAACGTGAGCATACAGGTCGCAATGGTGGATAGTGTGTGGGGCTTTGGTGACAAAATGAATGGCACTGTGATAGACTACATCCAATTTACTGAGTAGCGTGTTGGAGGCTATTTTGTAAATGACATCGATGATAGAGGTGGATCCAAGAATCACCCGCAGCAAGAGCGACATCATTGATATATACAGAGAAAAGAGTCGGCCCGAGAATTGAACCCTGTGGCACCCCCATAGAGACTGAGAAACCAAGGCTGTTGAGTCTACCAATAAGAATACGGTGATTGACAGAGTTTGGGTCTAGAGTGTCTCCCCCTTTGAAGAGGGGGATGACCGCGGCCGCTTTCCAATCTTTAGGATTCTCAGACGATACGAAAGAGAGGTTGAACAGGCTAGTAATAGGGGTTGCAACAATGGCGGCAGATAATTTTAGGAAGAGAGGGTCCAGATTGTCTAGCTTGGGCCAGTTGCTGCGGGGGGTCCATAGCTGTTGGCCGGGGTCGGGGTAGCCAGGTGGAATGCGTGGCCAGCCGTAGAGAAATGCTTATTGAAATTCTCGAAATTCTTGTCTGCTATACCCAAATGGCTTTAGGATTATTAAGGTTGACCGATTTGTCTTGTTAAACCATCACTACAATATTCCCAGATTAACTCTGAATTGGTCAAATCTGAACTGTTCACTTGTTGGATAAAGTGCTAGAAAACCATGATCTACAACATGATGATCTACAACATGATGTCGATGCTGATTTGGAAATGCTATGTTCTTACTCTGTGCTTTTCAAAGCCAAGATGAAGGGACCACCAATATGATGCAAGAATAGGTTTAATGGCTACACTTCTATTGAGATCAGAGAGAGAGAGAGAGAGAGAGAGAGAGAGAGAGAGAGAGAGTGAGGGAGAGGAAGAGGAAGAGGGAGAGAAAGTGAGATAGAGTGGGAGAGAAAGAGCTTGAGAGAGATTGAGAGAGAGAGACAGAGAGAGGGAGAGAGAGGGGGAGAGAGGTGTGAGACAGAGAAGGGGAGAGAGAGAGATAGAGGGGGAGAGACAGAGAGAAAGAGAGACAGAGCGGGAAGAGAGAGAGAGAGAGAGAGAGAGAGAGAGAGAGAGAGAGAGAGAGAGAGAGAGAGAGAGAGAGAGAGAGAGAGAGAGATAGAGATAGAGGGGGAGATAGAGAGAGAGAGGGGGAGAGGGTGATAGAGACAGAGAGGAGGAGGAGAGAGAGAGAGGGAGTGAGAGAGACAGGGTAAGAGAAAGAGAGAGAAAGTGAGAGAGAGGGAGAGAGAGTAAGGGAGAGGGAGATAAAGAGGGAGTGGGAGAGAAAGAGCTTGAGAGAGAGATTGAGAGAGAGAGACAGGGGGGAGAGAGACATACATAGAGAGAGGGAGAGAGTCAGACTAAGAGAAAGAGAGAAAGTGAGAGAGAGAGGGAGAGAGAGAGCACTAATAAAGCCATGTTCTTTTGTTTCTCTGCATGGAAGGCTAATGACTGTTCTGCTGTCTAATGGTTTCTATGTATAATAACCATCAGGTACTGTATCTTCTTTGACTGTCACATTGCTTCCTGCTCTGGTATTAGCTAGTCCATTATCGCTTGTCATTATCCTAAAAACGTAAATTTAAAAACACAGAAAGTTCTACTTTTAAAAGTATTGCTCAGAGAGAATGGCTTTTGAGAATTGCACTCAAAAAAACTTGATAACAAAAATATGGAGAATGGCCCTTGTCAACTAAATTCATCTAAGCTACAGCAAGCAACTCATTGCTCAAGGATATTTTAATGCACACACCGTATCTGGAGGCTGTGAAAGAACCAACGTCAGTGTATTAATTAATAAGCCTGGACTACACCATAGAGAGAGAGAGACAAGGCAAGAAGGGCCTTCTATGCCATCAAAAGGAACATAAAATTCGACATACCAATTAGGATCTGGCTAAAAATACTTTAATCAGTTATAGAACCCATTGCCCTTCATGGTTGTGAGGTCTGGGGACCGCTCACCAACCAAAAATTCACAAAATGGGACATTCACCAAATTGAGACTGCGTGCAGAATTCTGTAAAAATATCCTCAGTGTACAACGTAAAACACCAAATAATGCATGCAGAGCAGAATTAGGCCGATGCCCGATAATTATCAAAATCCAGAAAAGAGCCGTTAAATTCTACAACCACCTAAAAGGAAGCGATTCCCAAACCTTCCATTACAAAGCCATCACCTACAGAGAGATGAATCTGGTCCCCTAAGCAAGCTGGTCCTGGGGCTATGTTCACAAACACAAACAGACCCCACAGAGCCCCAGGACAGCAACACAATTAGACCCAACCAAATCATGAGAAAACAAAAAGAGAATTACTTGACACATTGGATAGAATATACAAAACAAAACGGAGCAAACTAGAATGCTATTTGGCCCTAAACAGAGAGTACATAGTGGCAGAATCCCTGACTACTGTGACTGACCCAAACTTAAGGAAAGCTTTGACTATGTACAGACTCAGTGAGCATAGCCTTGCTATTGAGAAAGGCCGCCGTAGGCAGACCTGGCTCTCAAGAGAAGACAGGCTATGTGCACACTGCCCACAAAATGAGGTGGAAACTGAGCTGCACTTCCTAACCTCCTGCCAAATGTATGACCATATTAGAGACACATAATTCCCTCAGATTACACAGACCCACAAAGAATTTGAAAACAAATCCAATTTTGATAAACTCCCATATCTTTTGGATGAAATACCACAGTGTGCGATCACAGCAGCATGATGTGTGACCTGTTGCCACAAGAAAAGGGCAACCACTGAAGAACAAACAACATTTGTAATACAACCCATATTAATGTTTATTTATTTTCCCTTTTGCACATCGTTACAACACTGTATATAGACACAATATGACATTTGAAATCCCTTTATGCTTTTTGAACTTTTGTAATGTTTGGAGTGATAGGGAGAGAGAGGGGGAGAGAGAGGGGAGATGGATGGATGGGGGAGATGGAGTGAGGGAGATGGATGGATGGAGGAGATGGAGAGAGGGGGAGATGGAGGGATAGATAGAGAGAGGGGGAGATGGAGGGAGAGGGAGAGAGCAGGAGATGGGGATAGGGGAGAGAGGGGGGGATGGAGGGAGAGAGAGGGGATATGGAGGGATAGGTAGAGAGAGGGGAGATGGAGGGAGAGAGAGGGGAGATGGAGGGAGAGAGAGGGGAGATGGAGGGATAGGGAGAGAGCAGGAGATGGGGGATAAGGAGAGAGGGGAGATGGAGGGAGAGAGAGGGGAGATGGAGGGAGAGAGGGAGATGGAGGGATAGGGAGAGAGGGGAGATGGAGGGAGAGAGAGGGGAGATGGAGGGATAGGGAGAGAGGGGGAAATGGAGGGAGAGAGGGGAGATGGAGGGAGAGGGAGAGAGCAGGAGATGGGGGGATAAGGGGAGAGAGGGAGATGGAGGAGAGAGAGGGAGATGGAGGGAGAGAGGGAGATAGAGAGAGGGAGATGGAGGGAGAGAGAGGGAGATGGAGGGAGAGAGAGGGAGATGGAGAGGAGAGAGAGGGGGAGATGGAGGGAGAGAGGGGGAGATGGAGGAGAGAGGGAGATGGAGGGAGAGAGAGGGGAGATGGAGGGAGAGAGGGAGATGGAGGGAGAGAGGGGAGATGGAGGGAGAGAGAGGGGAGATGGAGGGAGAGGGGGGAGATGGAGGGAGAGGGGGGAGATGGAGAGAGAGGGGAGATGTTGGGTATTGGCACGACTCGTTGACAAGCGGTACAAATCCTGTAATATGTGTGAATTCCAGAGTTGATGGAATTGGCAAAGGACGGATATTCCATTTTGAGGTCCATGGCTTTCCTCCTTGGGACAGTAATGACACAATACTGTTGTTGAATACCAGAACAGGATCCCCATACACTATTCTATAGACTATAAATACAAGAGAAAGATCCTCTAAGTACTCTTCCATTCCAGACACTGTGAATAGTAGAGAAAAGGCCGATATCCCTGTTCTATACAGGGATTCTCTGGTTCATCTTTCCATCAGCAAACATTGCTAGAATCCTTTGCTTGTCAATTATAGGCTACAGGCTGTTTGTCTGGGTGTGTGTGAATGTGTCTATGTGTGTCTCTCTCTCTCTCTCTGTGTGTGTGTGTGTGTGTGTGTGTGTGTGTGTGTGTGTGTGTGTGTGTGTGTGTGTGTGTGTGTGTGTGTGTGTGTGTGTGTGTGTGTGTCTGTGTGTGTGTCTGTGTGTGTGTCTGTGTGTGTGTCTGTGTGTTTGTGTTGGTCATTGCCATGTGTACTTCTCTGATCCCGTTTTGCATTCTGCCTCAGTTCTGACAACATATTCACCTCTCTCTCTCTCTTTCCCACCCTCGCTCGCTCTCTCTCTCCCCCCTCACCCCTGTCCTGCCCCTCTCTCTCTCCCTCTCTCCCTGTCTTCCCCCTCTCTCTCCCCCTGTCTTCCCCCTCTCTCTCCCTCTCCCCTGTCTCCCCCTCTATCTCTCCCTCTCTTTCCTATCCCCTCTCTCCCCTGTCTCCCCCTCTCTCTCTTCCTCTCTCCCTCTCTCCCCCTCTCTCCCCTGTCTCTCCTCTGTCTCTCTCCCTCTCTCCCCTGTCTCTCCCCCTCTCTCCCTGTCCCCCTTTCTCTCCCCCTCTCTCTCTCTCTCTCTCTCTCTCTCTCTCTCTCTCTCTCTCTCTCAGAGGGTTGCTGAGCAGCTGAACATTATCTCCACCTCACACATGTCTGACCTAGTTTACACTTTGGGATGTATGTGACAATCAGGAGAAATGCCAGGTTCTATTTTGCATCACCCTCAGTTGGTTGGTAGGTTGGTATGGAAACAGAGATTGCTTCCCAAATGGCATCCTATTCCCTATATAGTGAACTACTTTTGAAACTAGTTTTAAAGGGATATGATGGCATTTGGAACGCAGGCAGACTCACCAGAGACAGAGTGATATCTTTCATCTGATGGACAGGTGGGTGGAATCTCCCAGAGAGAAGTGAGGGTTAGAGGAGTGAGGGTCTGTGCCAAGGTTAGTGATTGGTCGCTGGTCTGTAAGAGTAGGATAACTAAGTTAAGTTCAAAGGCTTTGCGCTCAAATCAAATATCCAAATAACAGAAAGACAGAGACACAAGACCAGAGGGTGGGGACTTGAAATGTGTAGAGAAACACCCTAAAGTTAAACCACTCTCCACTGCAACTTCCGGTATAGATTAAATAAAACCTGTCATTCCCCAAAGTTATGTAATAATTGCAGGTTTTAATTTATGTCAAAGTGTAATTTTCAAATAATAAAATAATATTGCACAAATGATCACCATTTTTGCTGAGACCAGAGGACAGTTTTTTTCAAGGTTGGTCCATTCTCTCTTTAATCTGTTTGATAAAATCAAACTTTAAACATAAGCCTACCAACAACAAAAAACGATCTGTGGATTCATCTCATATCTTCGTTGTAATTGGAAGGTCTTTTGAGTTGTACCGAAATAGATGAGTTGCAAAGGAAGCTTCTAGAACATGCCCTAGTTCCAGTTCCACACGTTGGTTTAGAATCCCTGCAAGAAATATAAATAAGAAAAAGAGAACAAACCCATAGAGTGGAGCAAAATAAAAAAAGTGATTGCCTTGCAACTTCTCCACTGTTCCATTTTCCCTTTAATGTCGGGCTGGCATAGTTTGGCTGGTTCAGTATGATTTGTTTTGTAAATGTTTCACATACCTCTAGTCTGTAGCCTGTACCCCTTCCCCCCCATCGTGTCTTTCATGAAACTGGGCTGCAATGTGAAATGTGTCCGACCGGCTCGATTCGGTCTTATGTAGCAACATTTGAAGTGGTGTTTTTTTTACATTGGATAAAAGTAGAGTCTCCGAGCTAGAAAATGGTATATCATACACTGAATCATTTTGGTAAACCTACTGGAGAGACTTTGTCTACACCCATTCAGCATTGCTCACACCCTCTTAAGCCTTAGCCCCATCCATCTCTTTAAGATTCACATGTGAGGACATGTACTAAACAACCAAAGATTTCAAGACTAAAGGCTGGTTTATACTACGGGTGTGTTCGTAAAATTCAATCTGGAGTGCCAGAGTGCACTCTGGGCATTCAGTAAACTCAGAGAGTTGTCAGATCCTAAATTCAGAGCGTTTCGCTCTCGGAGAGCACACTGGAAGTTTTGTCCGAGGAGTAGGGTTGATCCGAGCATTCTGACCTAACAACAGCAGTCAAGCATCCAAGCTAACTGGCTAACGTTGGCTAGCTTGCTAGCTACAGTGAGGGAAAAAAGTATTTGATCCCCTGCTGATTTTGTACGTTTGCCCACTGACAAAGAAATGATCAGTCTATAATTTTAATGGTAGGTTTATTTGAACAGTGAGAAACAGAATAACGCATGTGAAAAATGTTATAAATTGATTAGCATTTTAATGAGGGAAATAAGTATTTGACCCCCTCTCAATCAGAAAGATTTCTGTCTCCCAGGTGTCTTTTATACAGGTAACGAGCTGAGATTAGGAGCACACTCTTAAAGGGCGTGCTCCTAATCTCAGTTTGTTACCTGTATAAAAGACACCTGTCCACAGAAGCAATCAATCAATCAGATTCCAAACTCTCCACCATGGCCAAGACCAAAGAGATTGTAGACCTACACAAGGCTGGAATGGGCTACAAGACCATCGCTAAGCAGCTTGGTGAGAAGGTGACAACAGTTGGTGCGATTATTCGCAAATGGAAGAAACACAAAAGAACTGTCAATCTCCCTCGGCCTGGGGCTCCATGCAAGATCTCACCTCGTGGAGTTGCAATGATCATGAGAATGGTGAGGAATCAGCCCAGAACTACACGGGAGGATCTTGTCAATGATTTCAAGGCAGCTGGGACTATAGTCACCAAGAAAACAATTGGTAACACACTACGCCGTGAAGGACTGAAATCCTGCAACGCCCGCAAGGTCCCCCTGCTCAAGAAAGCACATATACATGCCCGTCTGAAGTTTGAATGATCTGAATGATTCAGAGGACAACTGGGTGAAAGTGTTGTGGTCAGATGAGACCAAAATGGAGCTGTTTTGGCATCAACTCAACTAACCGTGTTTGGAGGAGGAGGAATGCTGTCTATGACCCCAAGAACACCATCCCCACCGTCAAACATGGAGGTGGAAACATTATGCTTTGGGGGTGTTTTTCTGCTAAGGGGACAGGACAACTTCACCGCATCAAAGGGACGATGGACGGGGCCATGTACCGTCAAATCTTGGGTGAGAACCTCCTTCCCTCAGCCAGGGCATTGAAAATGGGTCGTGGATGGGTATCCCAGCATGACAATGACCCAAAACACACGGCCAAGGCAACAAAGGAGTGGCTCAAGAAGAAGCACATTAAGGTCCTGGAGTGGCCTAGCCAGTCTCCAGACCTTAATCCCATAGAAAATCTGTGGAGGGAGCTGAAGGTTCGAGTTGCCAAACGTCAGCCTCGAAACCTTAATGACTTGGAGAAGATCTGCAAAGAGGAGTGGGACAAAATCCCTCCTGAGATGTGTGCAAACCTGGTGGCCAACTACAAGAAACGTCTGACCTCTGTGATTGCCAACAAGGGTTTTGCCACCAAGTACTAAGTCATGTTTTGCAGAGGGGTCAAATACTTATTTCCCTCATTAAAATGCTAATCAATTTATAACATTTTTCACATGCGTTTTTTCTGGATTTTTTTTTTGTTATTCTGTCTCTCACTGTTCAAATAAACCTACCATTAAAATTATAGACTGATCATGTCTTTGTCAGTGGGCAAACGTACAAAATCAGCAGGAGATCAAATACTTTTTTCCCTCACTGTACATCCAGACACAAATGAGAGAACAGCTCACTCTGACCATTTTAAATCGCCCTAGCAGAGGTGGTTAGGCTGTTTTCATGTTATCCACAGTGTTGGTGACCATAACTGTGCTGCTGGCAACAATTGAATTATGCTTTTCTGCTGACGTTAACTGACACCGGCCATATTCAATGTGTGTTGAGCTTTCGTAAATTCGTCAGTTATTCTGCACTCTGGCACACTCAGATGAGAGTGCTCTGAAATTGGAGTAGAGAGCCAGATTGAATTTACCATCTACGTCTACAACAGTTGTCAAAGGGACATCATGAACATTCTATTGAAATGGTTACTTGCATAGTGGAGTCTTTTGTTAACCTCTTGAGGATAATTAAGGAGCGGTGGGGTGCTAGCGCCCATCCTTGACAACATCTGGAAAAATGCAGAGCGCCAAATTTAAAATGCAAATGTAGTATTATAAAACATTCATAAAAATACAAGTGTTGCACACCATTCAAAAGCTTAGACTCTTGGCAATATCACAGCGTTGTCAGATTTCAAAAAGGCTTTACGGCGAAAGCATAACATTTGATTGTCTGAGGACAGCACCCTGTGTACTTCCTCCATTAGCATAAAAAATAAAACCAGCTCGGGTGTCACAAAACACATAAAAAGAGGTAATATAAATCGCTTACCTTTGATGATCTTCTGCTGATGGTAACCCGAAGTGTCCAAGCAAGACATCCAATGTTCTTTTTGTTCAAAAATGTCCCTATTTATATCCATAAATCTCAGTTTGGTTGGCGCGTTCTGTTCAGAAAATCCGCCATTCACTCGCCCAATATAGAAGACAGAGAGACCGGTAAAAATATCAAATCAAACCACCTTTCTAATTGATCCTTAGCTACACTATTATGTTTATTAACGATTATATTTCACACGGATAATATCTTGAGCGATAGAAAAGTAAAAATCCGAGGCGCGCGCTCCCGGGTCCTGCGCGTCACAGACAGAAATTGCCTTCTCACTCCACTGATATAAACTTCATTCGTCTAGTTTTCAAGATAAACTCATCAAACCTTGTCTAAAGATGGTTGACATCTAGTGGAAGCCATAGATACTGCAATCTGGGAGCTGGATTTCAGCAGATACTATAGCAACCCATTGGAAAATGAGAAAGCTCACAAAATGACATTTTCTTGGATGGATTTTGCTCAGGTTTTTGCCTGCCATATCAGTTCTGTTATACTCACAGACAGTATTTTAACAGTTTTAGAAACTTTCAAGTGTTTTCTATCCAATACTACTATTTATGTGCATAACTTAGTTTCTGGGCCTGAGTACCAGGCATTTTACTTTGGCCACGCCAGACTCTCCAAAACTCTGAACACTGATGCCGCTCCCTAACAGTTTAAAACATGTAGCTAGCTAGCTAAACAATGATCCATAATCCCAACTCATGATGTTACTACCCTGCATGAGTCTCCAGGTACCTAACCAACCAGGTTCAATGTTAGCTATCTAACATTAGGCTATAACTAGCAATGCAAGTGGCTCTGAGATACAAATAATATTACTACACATATCATACACTTAACGTTAGCTAGCAAGCCAACCAACATTAGCTAGCTAGCTAACATTACGCTTTAACTTGAAATAAACAACTTTTCAGACAAAATTAGAACTGTGTAATATCTGAAAATGTAGCTTACATTTTCATGGATGGACGCTTCTTCTTCTCTGTCACGGATGCCATGGTTTCCCTTAGTTTGAAGATAATCCGGAGATTACCTAGACATACTGACCAGCTCATGTTATAGACAGAAGGGCGCTACATGGCAGACCAATCCAAACTCATCTCTCGGCTTGCCCAGCCTACTCATTATCTCAGCCAATCACAGCTAGTGGGAAGGTTCCTGTCTTTTTTCGTGGCTAAACCAACTGGGCTCGTAATTGAACACTTTTATTTGTATTTACAGATGGCATACACATTTGTTATTGAGCCACAAGACAGTTCATATGTTCCAGAAGGCATTTCTCCCCCTCTAAAAAAGTTTACGGTCAAATTTCTCTCCTGTGAAGTAGTAACGCGTGACATACATCTAGCTTCAGACATAGAGAGAGGCTTCACTTGAGGAACAGAGAATACAGACATAGAGAGAGGGTTCACTTGAGGAACAGAGAATACAGACATAGAGAGAGGCTTCACTTGAGGAACAGAGAATACAGACATAGAGAGAGGCTTCACTTGAGGAACAGAGAATACAGACATAGAGAGAGGGTTCACTTGAGGAACAGAGAATACAGACATAGAGAGGGGCTTCACTTGAGGAACAGAGAATACAGACATAGAGAGAGGCTTCACTTGAGGAACAGAGAATACAGACATAGAGAGAGGGTTCACTTGAGGAACAGAGGTAGAGATGGTGGCATGTTAGGTGACTGCCAGGGAACAGAGGTAGAGATGTTGGCACTGTTTACAGAATATGTAATATGTGTCTGCCTTGGAACAGAGACAAGCCAAACACAGAGATAAAGTTAGACACAGATAAAGTTAGACACAGATGAAGTTAGACACAGATGAAGTTAGACACAGAGAAAGTTAGACACAGATAAAGTTAGACACAGATGAAGTTAGACACAGAGAAAGTTAGACACAGATAAAGTTAGACACAGATGAAGTTAGACACAGAGAAGACTGACAGATGGCAGACAGAGAGATGGTATGGTTGAGTGGGAGACGTAGAACAGAGGTAGGGATGTACTGTGACTAAAAGAAGGAGACAGACAGAGAAGGCAGACTCAGAGAAGGTTAAATACAGACTGCCTCACAGGCTGGAACAGAGGTAGAGGTGGCACTGTAGCCATCCTTTGAACAAACAGATAAGGGTCCCAAATGACAGCCTATTTCCTATATATTTCACTGCTTTTGACCAGGGCCCATAGGACTACTATGTAGGGAATAGGGTGTTATTTGGGACACTACCACGGAGAGAGTACACTTGAGGCAGGGAACAGAGGTATAGGTTGAAGGCAGGCAGACACTGTATGTTGACAGTGTGACTGTTTAGAGAATCACTAATGTGTGTATGCCCTGCCTGTCACTCTCCCACTGTCTCTTCTTCCTGACTGCAAAACAACAATTTTATTATTTATTTATTTAACTAGGCAAGTCAGTTAAGAACAAATTCTTATTTACGATGACGGTTTACCAAAAGGCAAAAGGCCTCCTGCGAGGACGGGGATTAAAAATAAAAAAATAGGACAAAACACACATCACGACAAGAGAGACACCACAACACTACATAAAGAGAGACCTAAGACAACAACATAGCAAGGCAGCAACACATGACAACACAGCATGGTAGCAACACAACACTACATAAAGAGAGGCCTAAGACAACAACATAGTATGGCAGCAACACAACATGACGACAACATGGCAGCAACGCAACATGGTACAAACATTATTGGGCACAGACAACAGCACAAAGGCTAGAAGGTAGTGACAACAATGCATCACACAAAGCAGCCACAACTGTCAGTAAGAGTGTCCATGATTGAGTCTTTGAATGAAGAGATTGAGATAAAACTGCCCAGTTTGAGTGTTTGTTGCAGCTCGTTCCAGTCGCTAGCTGCAGCGAAATGAAAAGAGGAACAACCCAGGGATGTGTGTGCTTTGGGGACCTTTAACAGAATGTGACTGGCAGAACGGGTGTTGTATGTGGAGGATGAGGGCTACAGTAGATATCTCAGATAGGGTGGAGTGAGGCCTAAGAGGGTTTTATAAATAGACCTCAACCAGTGGATCTTGCGACAGGTGAACAGAGATTACCAATTTACAGAGGAGTATAGAGTGCAGTGATGTGTCCTATAAGCAGCATTGGTGCCAAATCTGATGGCCGAATGGTTTAGAACATCTAGCCGCTCGAGAGCACCCTTACCTGCCGATCTATAAACTACGTCTCCGTAATCTAGCATGGGTAGGGTGGTCATCTGAATCAGGGTTAGTTTGGTAGCTGGGGTGAAAGAGGAGCGATTACGATAGAGGAAACCAAGTCTAGATTTAACCTTAGCCTGCAGCTTTGATATGTGCTGAGAGAAGGACAGTGTACCGTCTAGCCATACTCCCAAGTACTTGTATGAGGTGACTACCTCAAGCTCTAAACCCTCAGAGGTAGTAATCACACCGGTGGGGAGAGGGGCATTCTTCTTACCAAACCACATGACCTTTGTTTTGGAGATGTTCAGAACAAGGTTAAGGGCAGAGAAAGCTTGTTGGACACTAAGAAAGCCTTGTTGTAGAACATTCAACACAAAATCCGGGGAGGGGCCAGCTATCCTCTGCAAATAAATCGATGAGAGAGCTTCCTACTGCCAGAGCTATGTTGTTGATGTAAATTGAGAAGAGTCTGGGGCCTAGGATCTAGCCTTGGGATACTCCCTTAGTGTAATAAATACGATGGGAGACAGAGAGCTGGTTTCAAACGCAGGGCGCAGCAGGTGTTTATTGCAAAGGACCACAGGAGGAGGCAGGTAGCTGGGTCCAGGGGCAGGCAGAAGGTCATACACAGGGGGTCCAAATAGGCAACAGTACAGGCAGGGAAAAGGCTAGTAACATAGTCCGGGAGATCAGGCAATAGGTTGATAACAGGAAATCCAATATGCTAAAGTACAGGCAGGGAATAGGCTAAAAATGCATTATCACACACAATTTAGTTCAGTTCTTTGTGACACGTCTTTCAGAGCTCTGTTTTTCCCGTGATTTACTCCTCCCGTGTATGATAGTTTTTGCCTGCCTCACTAACAAGAATTCCATTTGTCGAAAGGCTCGGAAAACGCATACTCAGCCTGACTGCACTCAGGCTATCCGGAAGGCCAAAGTTTAAGGAGCAGTTCTCTCTCTGTGTGTCTAACACCAAGAAGTTCTGGAAGACCTGGAGAATGAACCCTCCTTCTCACAGCTTCCCATGTCCCTTAATGTTGATGTGGTTGAACGCGCACCACTTTATTTTTCTTTCCTATTGTTCACGTTATCGTCCGGTTGAAATATTACAGCAAATATACACAAAAGGATTCCGTAAGGATACATTAGAAATAATGATTGATTTGTTTGTAGAAAGTGTATAGGTATAATTTGAACGTGTTCTCTTCACGGTTCAATGGGCGACTCAACGGTGGATTTTATGATCATAACGCGCCAACCAAACGGAGATATATGGATATAATAAATGACTTTTTCTAACAAAAGAACCATTGGATGTCTTCGTTGGACACTTGGGAAGCCCTCAGCAGAAGTTCTTCGAAAGGTAAGGGATTTATTATTAGTGATTTTATGCGTTGTTTGAGACCCGCGTTGGTTATGGATTTATGCTAATACATAAAATATGAGAGGGGCTATCCTCAAACAATCAAATGTTGTGCTTTCGCCGTACAGCCTGACAACGCTGTGATATTGCCAAGAATCAGAGCTTTTGATGACTATGCAACACTTGTATATTGATGAATGTTTAATAATTCAACTTTTGGATTTTTTATTTGGCGCCTCACATTTCAGCGGGTAGTGTCGGCTAGCGCCCCACTGCTCCCTAATTAGTTAACTTCACCGGCTCCAGCAGAAAAACTGACTGTTTTGGAGAGCCTGGCGTGCCCAAAGTAAAATGCCTCCCATTTAGGCCCAGAAAATGGGATATGCATATATTTAGTACCATTGGATAGGAAACACTCTGAATTTTCCAAAACTGTTAACCATTTGTCTGTGGGTCAATCAGAACGCATTTGGCAGGCAAAACCCTGAGGAATCTCTGTCCTGAAAAAAGTCATTTTGACACATTGCTCATTTTTGAGCCCTTCCCTATCCAAAATGACCATATATAGGCATGTGAACGCAGTGCACGTCGCTTCCTTATGATGTCATCAACCACGAGACGGTGTTTTACTCCATCTTGGGGAATTTCGACCATTGATAAACAGCATGGAACGAGAGACCACGTTATGAAAACTCTTCAGAGTCTTGGCGTGCATGAGAAGGCGCTGTGCCTTATTTATCGTTTTTAGCGTTCAGTTTATATTCCGGCTGATTTATAATAGTACATATACGTAAAAGGGTTCCTAAGGATACATTTAAAACTATGTTTGATTGTTTTTGGACAAGTTTATAGGTATAATTTTAACGAGTCGGCGCCGAGTTTCAAAGGAGTAATGGAGGCTGTCGTTTCTGATTATAACGCATGAACCAAATGGAGGATTTATGGATAAAAGACGTTACTTTTTCTAACAAAAGAACCATGGATTGTCTTCGTTGGACACTTAGGAAGACCTCAGCAGAAGTTCTTCAACAGGTAATTACTTTGTTTTCGCTGTGAAATGTGTTATGTGTGTGCCATGATTGCTAATCGATACATGGCTATTGGAAAATATGTGAGGTGCTACTCTCAAACAAATGAATGTGCTGCTTTCGCCGTAAAGCCTTTTTGAAATCTGACAACGCTGTGATATTGCCTAGAAACAGAGCTTTTGATGAGTATGGAACACTTGTATATAGCTGGATGTTTAATAATTAAATTTTCGGATTTTAAATCTGGCGCTACAGGTTTGCGCTAGTAGTGTCGGGATGATCCCGCTAGCGACCCACTGGTATTTGAGTCGTTAAAGAAGAAAGGATTCAAACAATCTGATCCAGATGTTTTTGGGGGTCAAGTTTAATAAGGAGCTCCTTTAGCACCTCAGACTCAGTGACTGCCTGCAGGGAGAAACTTTGTAGCGGGGCAGAGGAAAAAGAGGGAGGAGCATTGGAGCTAGTCGAAATAGAAAGGGTAGGAGATGAGGAAATGTTGGACGGGCAATGAGGCATGGCTGAGTCAAATAGGAATCCTGACTTAATGAAGTGGTGATTAAAGAGCTCAGCCATGTGTTTCTTGTCAGTAACAACCACATCAACATTAAGGGACATGGGAAGCTGTGAGAAGGAGAGTTTATTCTCCAGGTCTTCCAGAACTTCTTGGCGTTATAAACACAGAGAGAGAACTGCTCCTTAAAGTTAGAAACTTTGGCCTTCCGGATAGCCTGAGTGCAGTCAGTCTGAGTATGCATGTGCCGAGCCTTTCGACAAATAGAATTCTTGAGGTAGAGTAACTCTGCCAGATCATGGTCGAACCAGGGGCTGAACCTGTTTTTAATTCTCATTTTCTTTTTGGGTGCATATTTGTTAACAATACCACTTAAAATATCAAAAAAGAAAGTCCAAGCATCTCCGACAGAGGGGATCAAGCTGATTCTATACCAATTTACAGAAGCCAGGTCACGAAGGAAGGCTTGCTCATTAAAGTTTTTTATCAAGCTTTTATGACAAATCAGGACAGGTCGTTACACTGAGCAGCCATTAGGAACACAGGCTGTAAACCAGTGATCACTAAGGTCATTCCAGAAAACACCAGACTGATACCTATCAGGATTCTTTGTGAGGATAATGTCAATGAGAGAAGCCTTTTCTGGGTGTTTGGTTTCCTCAGTAGTGAGTGTTGCAACCAAGGACAGACAATGTTTTGCGCGCTATGCGCTTCAGCACTCGTCGGCCCCGTTCTGTGAGCTTGTGTGACCTACCACTTTGCGGCTGAGCCGTTGTTGCTCCTAGATGTTTCCACTTCAAAATAACAGTACTTACAGTTGACCGGGGCAGCTCTAGCAGGGCAGATGAACTGACTTGTTGGTGTCATTTGATGGTGCCACGTTGAAAGTCACTGAGCTCTTCAGTATGAGCCATTCTACTGAAAATGTTTGTCTATGGAGATTGCATGGCAGTGTGCTCGATTTTATACACCTGGCAGCAATGGGTGTGGCTGAAATAGCCAAAGCCACTAATTCGAAGGGGTGTCCACATACTGTTGTATATATAGTGTAGATAACTGCTTAATTTGACCAAAAAATGTACCAAATTATTTCTCAATGTTTAATTAATTTGATCATGCTTTGTGATACACATGATTTTATGCTTTTTCAGTCCACACAGGATGTTGCCCTATCAACAGTAAAACCTGATAAACAATATGGGGCGAAATAAAATGGCCCTTTTGTCCAACCAGAACCACGATGAGAAGGTTCTAGCTAGTATATCCCTTTGTCCTTCGACTCTTGTTGGATGTACAGTGCATTCTGAAAGTATTCAAACCCCTTGATTTTTTTCCCCTCATCAATCTACACACAATGACAAAGCGAAAGCAGGCCTTTTTAAACCTAAAAATATACTACAAGTTTTAAATGTTCTACATTGCAGGAAAGTTCTCCTGCAACAGGGTGAGCAAATAGAGATCCTACATCTGTACAGGGCTGAATTATCGCCTCCTCCTCACTATCGGTACTTGTATAGTCAGTCCCTCCAGGATTCCGAGATTCTGTGACCAATCACATTTTACCAATCACTGCACTATTTCCGTATAAAATAGTCAAATCATCACAATATTATTGCATAAAACCTGTCACCGCAGTATAAAAAGATGTCTTGCAAATTCAACCAATCACTGCACATTTACAGCATAAACAACGTTTTTTTCCCTCATCATTTCCCCTGCGAAATCCTGGAGGGACTGTATAGTCTACTCAACAAGCTTTGATATATCAGCTGATGGTGGAACTACAAGTGTTCTAGAATTTACAAGATTAAAGGGACGATCCTCTGTGGGTAGGATGCTTTCTACCCCTCAGACATACAAGGTGATAACAGCTAATATAATCTTTAAAGCAAAGCACTTAGAGAGAATCTCTATCTCTCTCTTTTACCTCCATGCATTTCCCTTTGACTGACTCTCCCTGAAACAGGGACCCATCGTAAGCAGAGTGAAACAGGGACAATTCGTAAGCAGAGTGAAACAGGGACAATTCGTAAGCAGAGTGAAACAGGGACAATTCGTAAGCAGAGTGAAACAGGGACAATTCGTAAGCAGAGTGAAACAGGGACAATTCGTAAGCAGAGTGCAACAGGGACAATTCGTAAGCAGAGTGCAACAGGGACAATTCGTAAGCAGAGTGCAACAGGGACGTCGTAAGCAGCAGGAAACAGGGACCCATTGTAAGCAGTGTGAAACAGGGACACATCGTAAGCAGAGTGAAACAGGGACACGTCGTAAGCGACGTGAAACAGGGACACATCGTAAGCAGCGTGAAACAGGGACACGTCGTAAGCAGTGTGAAACAGGGACACGTTGTAAGCAGCGTGAAACAGGGACACGTCGTAAGCAGTGTGAAACAGGGACACATCGTAAGCAGCGTGAAACAGGGACACATCGTAAGCTGCGTGAAACAGGGACACGTTGTAAGCTGCGTGAAACAGGGACACGTCGTAAGCAGAGTGAAACAGGGACACATCGTAAGCAGTGTGAAACAGGGACACGTTGTGAGCGACGTGAAACAGGGACACGTCATAAGCAGCGTGAAACAGGGACACGTTGTAAGCGACGTGAAACAGGGACACGTCATAAGCAGCGTGAAACAGGGACATGTTGTAAGCGACGTGAAACAGGGACACGTCGTAAGCAGCGTGAAACAGGGACACATCGTAAGCAGTGTGAAACAGGGACACGTCGTAAGCAGTGTGAAACAGGGACACATCGTAAGCAGCGTGAAACAGGGACACGTCGTAAGCAGTGTGAAACAGGGACACGTCATAAGCAGTGTGAAACAGGGACACGTCGTAAGCAGTGTGAAACAGGGGCACGTCGTAAGCTGTGTGAAACAGGGACACGTCATAAGCAGTGTGAAACAGGGACACGTCGTAAGCAGTGTGAAACAGGGGCACGTCGTAAGCTGTGTGAAACAGGGACACATCGTAAGCAGTGTGAAACAGGGGCACGTCGTAAGCAGTGTGAAACAGGGACACATCGTAAGCAGTGTGAAACAGGGACACGTCGTAAGCAGTGTGAAACAGGGACACGTCGTAAGCAGTGTGAAACAGGGGCACGTCGTAAGCAGTGTGAAACAGGGACACATCGTAAGCAGTGTGAAACAGGGACACGTCGTAAGCTGTGTGAAACAGGGACACGTTTTAAGCAAAGTGAAACAGGGACACATCGTAAGCAGCGTGAAACAGGAACACATCGTAAGCAGTGTGAAACAGGGACACGTTTTAAGCAAAGTGAAACAGGGACACATCGTAAGCAGCGTGAAACAGGGACACGTTGTAAGCAGTGTGAAACAGGGACACGTCGTAAGCGATGTGAAACAGGAACACATCGTAAGCAGCGTGAAACAGGGACACGTTGTAAGCAGTGTGAAACAGGGACACGTTGTAAGCAGAGTGAAATAGGGACACATCGTAAGCAGCGTGAAACAGGAACACATCGTAAGCAGTGTGAAACAGGGACACGTTGTAAGCAGTGTGAAACAGGGACACATCGTAAGCAGTGTGAAACAGGGGCACGTCGTAAGCAGTGTGAAACAGGGACACATCGTAAGCAGTGTGAAACAGGGACACGTCGTAAGCAGTGTGAAACAGGGACACATCGTAAGCAGCGTGAAACAGGGACACGTCGTAAGCAGTGTGAAACAGGGACACATCGTAAGCAGTGTGAAACAGGGACACATCGTAAGCAGTGTGAAACAGGGACACATCGTAAGCAGTGTGAAACAGGGGCACGTCGTAAGCAGTGTGAAACAGGGACACGTCTATAAGCTGCGTGAAACAGGGACACATCGTAAGCAGCGTGAAACAGGGACACGTTGTAAGCTGCGTGAAACAGGGACACATCGTAAGCAGTGTGAAACAGGGACACATCGTAAGCAGCGTGAAACAGGGACACGTTGTAAGCTGCGTGAAACAGGGACACATCGTAAGCTGCGTGAAACAGGGACACATCGTAAGCAGCGTGAAACAGGGACACATCGTAAGCAGCGTGAAACAGGGACACGTCGTAAGCTGCGTGAAACAGGGACACATCGTAAGCAACGTGAAATAAAATAATCGTCCCTCATCTTAAATGGCACCGAATGCCACTGCCACTCACCATAGCAACATCGTAGCCACAATGTTGGAGACTGAACTTAAAAGGGTTATTATGCTTTCTTCTGTTACCTCTTTGTGTCCTTCATACACCTCTGATAGTATCTCTCTCTCTCTCTCTCTCTCTCTCTCTCTCTCTCTCTCTCTCTCTCTCTCTCTCGCTCTCTCTCGCTCTCTCTCTCTCTAAATTCTATTCAATTACATTTCAATTTAAGGGCTTTTTCGGCATGGGAAACATATGTTAACATTGCCAAAGCAAGTGAAGTAGATAATGAACAAAAGTGAAATAAACAATAAAAATGAGTAAACATATCCCCCTTCTGGACTGGGGTTAACTTTTGATTCTTAATCAAAAGTAACAAGGAATGATTAGCTCATTACAGAGGGATATCATTAAAGAGATTAAAGGGGAGATGGGATGGGAGAAAGAGAGGAAGGGAGAGAGGGAGGGGAGGTAAAAAGCTGTGGGCTGGTACTGCTGCTGTTTGTTCTCTGGAAGCTATAGGATAAGGAGTGAGAGAGAGAGAGAGAGAGAGAGAGAGAGAGAGTGTGTGGGAGAGAGAAAACGAGGCTGAGGCTGGGTTTATAAAAATGTTTCACCCCCTTTCCAGTTTCCACAGCCTGCACTGTCTCTTAGTCTGTGAGGGGAAAACAGCCAGGCAGCAGCCACTCTCCTGCTGCCTCTCTCTCCTCTCTTCATTCCCCTCAGTTGTTTCAACTGATGTGACATTACGCAAGTGCAGAGGTCCCTACAGAGCTATTGGACCAGAAGGCTTTGAACTGGGAACTGTTGGGGACTGTTTGTGGAGATCCGTGTTCTAAGAAGGTGCTGTTCTGAGGAGTAGTTCCGGAACAATACAGGATGGACAGAGTGAACCGGGTGCTGCAGATAGTGAGGCGAATGTCCCCGAGGAAGAGAGGGGGAGAGCGGGGGAGGACGTCCCCCTCCCTGGGGGAGCTGGAGAGCCCTGAGACCTGCGAGGAGAGCCTCTGTTCCCTCAGTCTCTGCATCAGTGGTGAGGACACTGCTGCCACAGGGCTCACTAACTAAATGTCTGTTCTGTATGTTCTCCTTCTCTTTCCTTCCTTCATTCTTTATCTCTTACTTCTTCTTCTTTCTCTGTATACTCTCTTTTACTCTCTCCATCTCTGTCTGTTCTCTCTTCTTCTCTCTTTCTCTGTCTGTTCTCTCTTCTTCTCTCTTTCTCTGTCTTTCTCTCTCTCTCTCTTTTCTTCTTCTTCTTCTTCTTCTTCTTCTTCTTCTTCTTCTTGTGTTGTAGTTGTAGTGACCCTATGGATTGTGTGACTATGGAGTTTTCATGTCTATTTGTTTGTCTGAATGAAAGCTGAAAATGGTGTGGGAAACACTTGAAGCACAATTGTTATTATCTGAAAGTAAAGTCGAAGTTATCCATTACCACTAAAACCACTAACCAGAAAACTATTACTACTAAAACCACTACCGCCAAGAAAAATCTTTCACGTTTAGTAATGAAGGGCTGTTCGGACTGGTACAGCAGGAACTCTAGTAGAGGGATATTCTGATTACTGAGTGCATTACTGAATATCACCAGAGACACAAAGCCACTCAAGTTACCCATATTGACCCTATCTGATGATCCAGTCTAACAGATGGGCTGGCAAGCTACAGTAGTATGGTTTCCTACACTGGACCAAAATACTGTATTTTTTCAACCTTAAAATGAGGCCTTGAAACTTTGCATATCAAGGGCTAGTTGTCATTCATTTGACTGTATTCAAGTTCATATTACAAATAACTGATATTTTTTGTGTTGTTGACAAATATCACAAAATGTAATATTGGTCAAAAGTATTGACGTGTTAAAGCCTTGGAGTATCTCGGAGTATCCCCGTTGACTTACGTTAGGTGACGTCACTCCTTCGCGACGCTTGTCCCTCAGTTTGCAGACGAACGCTATCTGATGTCAGACAACGGGACTATCCCCATAGTCCTGCTAATGTTGTATACATTCATCTCGTATCCCACATCTTGTAGTTCCTGGGATGAATCATGTTGAATCACAGACAGGTGTAATGGTAGATGATATGGTTATCGATGCAACAGATATTTTTAGTAACTTAGTTATTTGCACTTACTCTAACTAAGAGGACCAGGGACAACAATATAATAGAAAATTTAGTGGTCGATACAGGTAATGCCCCTCAGGTTTTAGATGTACTGCCCCCCCAACACACACATCTGTTATACGATTGTAATAACATCAACCATCAGCAGTTTGGATTCTCTGTTTTAGTAACTTACCTCACTGTTGGGAAGAGAGTAACTTACCTCACTGTTTGGAAGAGAGTAACGTACCTCACTGTTGGGAAGAGAGTAACGTACCTCACTGTTGGGAAGAGAGTAACTTACCTCACTGTTGGGAAGAGAGTAACGTACCTCACTGTTGGGAACAGAGTATCTTACCTCACTGTTGGGAACAGAGTATCTTACCTCACTGTTGGGAAGAGAGTATCTTACCTCACTGTTGGGAACAGAGTATCTTACCTCACTGTTGGGAAGAGAGTAAGTTACCTCACTGTTGGGAAGAGAGTAACTTACCTCACTGTTGGGAAGAGAGTATCGAACCTCACTGTTGGGAACAGAGTATCTTACCTCACTGTTGGGAAGAGAGTAAGTTACCTCACTGTTGGGAAGAGAGTATCTTACCTCACTGTTGGGAAGAGAGTATCGAACCTCACTGTTGGGAACAGAGTATCTTACCTCACTGTTGGGAACAGAGTATCTTACCTCACTGTTGGGAAGAGAGTAAGTTACCTCACTGTTGGGAACAGAGTAATTTACCTCACTGTTTGGAAGAGAGTAACTTTCCTCACTGTTGGGAAGAGAGTAACTTACCTCACTGTTGGGAAGAGAGTATCTTACCTCACTGTTGGGAAGAGAGTAACGTACCTCACTGTTGGGAAGAGAGTATCTTACCTCACTGTTGGGAAGAGAGTAACGTACCTCACTGTTGGGAAGAGAGTAACGTACCTCACTGTTGGGAAGAGAGTAACGTACCTCACTGTTGGGAAGAGAGTAACTTACCTCACTGTTGGGAAGAGAGTAACTTACCTCACTGTTGGGAAGAGAGTAACGTACCTCACTGTTGGGAAGAGAGTAACTTACCTCACTGTTGGGAAGAGAGTAACTTACCTCACTGTTGGGAAGAGAGTAACTTACCTCACTGTTGGGAAGAGAGTAACGTACCTCACTGTTGGGAAGAGAGTAACTTACCTCACTGTTGGGAAGAGAGTATCTTACCTCACTGTTGGGAAGAGAGTAACTTACCTCACTGTTGGGAAGAGAGTATCTTACCTCACTGTTGGGAAGAGAGTAACTTACCTCACTGTTGGGAAGAGAGTAACGTACCTCACTGTTGGGAAGAGAGTAACTTACCTCACTGTTGGGAAGAGAGTATCTTACCTCACTGTTGGGAAGAGAGTAACTTACCTCACTGTTGGGAACAGAGTATCTTACCTCACTGTTGGGAACAGAGTATCTTACCTCACTGTTGGGAAGAGAGTAAGTTACCTCACTGTTGGGAACAGAGTAATTTACCTCACTGTTTGGAAGAGAGTAACTTACCTCACTGTTGGGAAGAGAGTAACGTACCTCACTGTTGGGAACAGAGTAATTTACCTCACTGTTGGGAAGAGAGTATCTTACCTCACTGTTGGGAAGAGAGTAACGTACCTCACTGTTGGGAAGAGAGTAAGTTACCTCACTGTTGGGAACAGAGTAATTTACCTCACTGTTTGGAAGAGAGTAACTTTCCTCACTGTTGGGAAGAGAGTAACTTACCTCACTGTTGGGAAGAGAGTATCTTACCTCACTGTTGGGAAGAGAGTAAGTTACCTCACTGTTGGGAACAGAGTAATTTACCTCACTGTTGGGAAGAGAGTAACGTACCTCACTGTTGGGAAGAGAGTAACGTACCTCACTGTTGGGAAGAGAGTAATTTACCTCACTGTTGGGAAGAGTGTAACGTACCTCACTGTTGGGAAGAGAGTAACTTTCCTCACTGTTGGGAAGAGAGTAACTTTCCTCACTGTTGGGAAGAGAGTAACTTACCTCACTGTTGGGAAGAGAGTATCTTACCTCACTGTTGGGAAGAGAGTAACTTTCCTCACTGTTGGGAAGAGAGTAACTTTCCTCACTGTTGGGAAAATAGTAACTTATCTCACTTTTGGGAAGAGCATCCAGGGAGTTAATAGAAGATTTTAAAAGAAAAGAAAACTTCTGGATCAATAATGTTTTTACCAACATTTCGACAGCAAACTGTCTTCATCAGGGTATAATGGCAAACACTGCAGGTCACTGGTATATATAGGATTCCAGAGGACACGCGCAGGTGTTTGTAATCATGGCCGGAGAGTTACTCTCTCTCTCTCTCTCTCTCTCTCTCTCTCTCTCTCTCTCTCTCTCTCTCTCTCTCTCTCTATCTCTCTCTCTCTCTCTCTCTCTCTCTCTGTCTCTCTCTGTTTCTCTCACACAGAGCAATAATGAGGGGTGAACAGTGCCTTGCTAAATATTTTATGAAAGCACACAAACACAGAATAGATAGAAAGAGAGAAAGAGAGAAAGAAAGTGGGAGAGAGAGAAATGCCTACATCTGCAGTATCATAATATTCCTGTCTGGTGTCTTTGATAGTCCTCAATCTCCTGCTCAGATCATTACATATCATGCTGAGAGGCGGCTCACTGGAAAATAACTGAAAATAGGAGAGAGTTTCAGCAGGATTTGTGATGTAGCAGTTCGCAGTTTTGAAACATCAGTTTCAGCAAGGAAGGTATTTTAAAATTCACCTAGATCATTGACCTGACAGAGTTTATTCAGAGTTTTCTGAAGTATTCTGGGGAACCGCTATTCAGCAAGCTTCAGCTCTTTCCTGATTGGTAGAACAGAAGACTAATGGAAAAGTGTTCTGCGTGCCACATGCTTGTCAGCCTGCTGAGCTAAATCCTGGGGATTAGCCCTGGGAGCAAACTAAAGTCTGCATGTCTTAGACAAAGTTACTCATCACACAATCTGTGGTTTACTGACCCACTGTTAAATATTGTATACACCATAGTGGTTAGGTACTAGTTGTTGACTAGTTTCTAGTTCTTTAGTTGGTTAGTCGCTAGTTGTTTACTAGTTTGTAGTTGTTTACTAGTTTGTTAGGTACTAGTTGTTTACTAGTTTGTAGTTGTTTACTAGTTGGTTAGGTACTAGTTGTTTACTAGTTTGTAGTTGTTTACTAGTTTGTTAGGTACTAGTTGTTTACTAGTTTGTAGTTGTTCACTAGTTGGTTAGGTACTAGTTGTTTACTAGTTAGTTAGGTACTAGTTGTTCACTAGTTTGTAGTTGTTTACTAGTTGGTTAGGTACTAGTTGTTTACTAGTTTGTAGTTGTTTACTAGTTTGTTAGGTACTAGTTGTTTACTAGTTTGTAGTTGTTTACTAGTTGGTTAAGTACTAGTTGTTTACTAGTTTGTAGTTGTTTACTAGTTTGTTAGGTACTAGTTGTTTACTAGTTTGTAGTTGTTCACTAGTTGGTTAGGTACTAGTTGTTTACTAGTTAGTTAGGTACTAGTTGTTTACTAGTTTGTAGTTGTTTACTAGTTGGTTAGGTACTAGTTGTTTACTAGTTTGTAGTTGTTTACTAGTTTGTTAGGTACTAGTTTTTTACTAGTTTGTAGTTGTTTACTAGTTGGTTAGGTACTAGTTGTTTACTAGTTGGTTAGGTACTAGTTGTTTACTAGTTTGTAGTTGTTTACTAGTTGGTTAGGTACTAGTTGTTTACTAGTTGGTTAGGTACTAGTTGTTTACTAGTTTGTAGTTGTTTATAGTTTGTTAGGTACTAGTTGTTTACTAGTTTGTAGTTGTTTACTAGTTGGTTAGGTACTAGTTGTTTACTAGTTAGTTAGGTACTAGTTGTTTACTAGTTTGTAGTTGTTTACTAGTTGGTTAGGTACTAGTTGTTTACTACTTTGTAGTTGTTAACTAGTTGGTTAGATACTAGTTGTTCACTAGTTGGTTAGGTACTAGTTGTTCACTAGTTGGTTAGGTACTAGTTGTTTACTAGTTTGTAGTCGTTTACTAGTTGGTTAAGTACTAGCTGTTTACTAGTTGGTTAGGTACTAGTTGTTTACTAGTTTGTAGTCATTTGCTAGTTGGTTAGGTACTAGTTGTTTACTAGTTTGTAGTCATTTACTAGTTGTTAGGTACTAGTTGTTAACTAGTTGGTTAGGTACTAGTTGTTAACTAGTTGGTTAGGTACTAGTTGTTGACTAGTTGGTTAGGTACTAGTTGTTGACTAGTTGGTTAGGTACTAGTTGTTAACTAGTTGGTTAGGTACTAGCTGTTGACTAGTTGGTTAGGTACTAGTTGTTAACTAGTTGGTTAGGTACTAGTTGTTAACTAGTTGGTTAGGTACTAGTTGTTGACTAGTTGGTTAGGTACTAGTTGTTGACTAGTTGGTTAGGTACTAGTTGTTGACTAGTTGGTTAGGTACTAGTTGTTGACTAGTTGGTTAGGTACTAGTTGTTAACTAGTTGGTTAGGTACTAGTTGTTGACTAGTTGGTTAGGTACTAGTTGTTGACTAGTTGGTTAGGTACTAGTTGTTAACTAGTTGGTTAGGTACTAGTTGTTGACTAGTTGGTTAGGTACTAGTTGTTGACTAGTTTCAAGTTCTTTAGTTGGTTAGGTACTAGTTGTTCACTAGTTGGTTAGGTACTAGTTGTTGACACCTTTACTTGAGCAGAACGTGGCCATCAAAATAACATAAACGTTCCAAAATGTTTCAGCCACAGGAGGTTGGTGGATCCTTAATTGGGGAGGGTGTGCTCATGGTAATGGCTGGTGTGGAATTAGTGTAAGGGTATCAAATACATCAAACATTATTTCCATGGTTTCTATGTGTTTGATGCCATTCCATTAACTTCGTTCCAGCCATTATTTTGAATCGTCCTCCCCTCTGCAGCCTCCACTGGTTTCAGCGTGTTAACTAGACACACAGTAGACTGAACAGGGATAGAGTAAACCCAGCCACAGACACAATCTCTCTGATGTTAAATATGAAAATGAGGCCAGGTCCCATCCTTCCTCTCTAGCTCCCTCCACTGTGTTTGTTAGCCTTCAGTCATTGGTTACATATACAGGAAAGAGCACCATGGTAACACTTTCAGATATCAAACGTTAATTTGCTTCTCTACAAAAATGAGCATATTTTTTCTTCAAGTATCAGTAGATATTACCATAACTGTTTTATCCATTTAAAAAAGACAACATCCAAAACTACAATATCTTGAGTGTCAATCATCAGAGCACACAAGCATGTGCTGTGATTGTCTACAGTATAATCATACTATGATTGATTTACATACAGCTAATATGCTCATGCTAAAGCTCTAGTCTAACTTATACAGTACAAGCTACTCCACAGCATGAGGGTGTCACTATCACTGTGTGAAGTGACAATAACAGCAGTCCCTCACAGGAGAGCAGGGGCACCATGGATCCCACTGCGGTGTTGGTACCGGCTGTCCCAGTGAGACGCCATATGATGTGGTGCACCAATGGTAGGACAGGAAGGCAAAAGGCTTTTAGATGTCTGCTACACTTGATCGAACTGATTGGATCATAGAGATTCATTATCTTTAGGGTTGGAATACTTAAAACTACTGTACATGTTTCTCACATTTCTCACATACTTATTGAACAGAAATAATCTTACAACAAAGCCATACTGTAGGCTATTTATTCTTACAGTGTTTAACCTCTTCCAGCTAGGGTCCCATTTTCCAAATTTTCGCCTGTCTGACGTGCCCAAAGTTAAATGCCTACCACTCATGGCCAGAAACTAGGATATTTACATATTTAGTACTATTGGATAGGAAACACTCTGAAGTTTATAAAACCATTAAGATATAGTCTGTGGCTATTCCAGAACAGATTTAGCAGGCAAAAACCAGAGAGATTTCTGTCCGGAATTTATTTTTCTGTTGCTCTCCTCTCATTTTGAAGCCCATGTAATATTTTTCTATGGGGAATAGGACCGAGGTTGCAGTACTTATGGCTTCCACTAGATGTCAACAGTCTCTGGAAAGGGTATGGAGGAAAAAGCTCTGACCAGATCCTTAGAGAGAGAGAATTACTACGGGTAGGGAAAAAGGTAAACAGGCGGCGCGACCAACTTTCTTTTCGTCTTTAACGTTTCACTTACCGTTCTTGTAAAATATGATCGCTATTATTCATAAAAGAATACATAAGGATGCATTATTAATGATATTTGATTTGTTTGTGAAAAAGATGAGAGGTATAATTTGAACGCGATCCCTTCACTGTAAAACGGGCGAGTAGACTGACAATGCTTGGTGGAGTAGCTGAGCGTAACGTGCCAAAAACAACGGATATTTATGGATATAATTATTTACTTTTTCTAACAAAAGAACCATGGATTATCTTGTTTGGACACTTGGGAAGACCTCAGAAGAAGTTATTTGAAAGGTAAGCGATTTATATTAGCTGTGATATGGATATTTTGAGAACCGAGCTGGATATGAATTTATGCTAATGTGGAAAATATGTGAGGTACTAGCCTCAAACAATCAAATGTAGTGCTTTCGCCGTAAAGCCTTTTTAAAATCTGACAACGCAGTGATATTGCCAAGAAGCAGAGCTTTTGATGGCTATGCAACACTATGCAACACTTGTATATCGAAGTTAAATATTACGAATATGTATTACGAATATGTATTTTGAATTTGGCGCGTTATGTTTGCTCTGAAAACGATCCCGCTAAAGGGATCGGCGCGCTAAGAGGTTAAGGTTTCTGACATTTTCATCCAACTTTCTATTTGTCCATCCTCTGACCATTATGTCAGTGCTGGCTTCCCGTAATGTTTCTAGTATTACTATTCCACTGGTCCCTCCTTCCCTTAATGTTTCCAGTATTACTATTCCACTGGTCCCTCCTTCCCTTCCCTTAATGTTTCCAGTATTACTATTCCACTGGTCCCTCCTTCCCTTAATGTTTCCAGTATTACTATTCCACTGGTCCCTCCTTCCCTTAATGTTTCCAGTATTACTATTCCACTGGTCCCTCCTTCCCTTCCCTTAATGTTTCCAGTATTACTATTCCACTGGTCCCTCCTTCCCTTAATGTTTCCAGTATTACTATTCCACTGGTCCCTCCTTCCCTTTCCTTAAGGTTTCCAGTATTACTATTCCACTGGTCCCTCCTTCCCTTAATGTTTCCAGTATTACTATTCCACTGGTCCCTCCTTCCCTAAATGTTTCCAGTATTACTATTCCACTGGTCCCTCCTTCCCTTAATGTTTCCAGTATTACTATTCCACTGGTCCCTCCTTCCCTTCCCTTAATGTTTCCAGTATTACTATTCCACTGGTCCTTCCTTCCCTTAATGTTTCCAGTATTACTATTCCACTGGTCCCTCCTTCCCTTAATGTTTCCAGTATTACTATTCCACTGGTCCCTCCTTCCCTTTCCTTAAGGTTTCCAGTATTACTATTCCACTGGTCCCTCCTTCCCTTAATGTTTCCAGTATTACTATTCCACTGGTCCCTCCTTCCCTAAATGTTTCCAGTATTACTATTCCACTGGTCCCTCCTTCCCTTAATGTTTCCAGTATTACTATTCCACTGGTCCCTCCTTCCCTTAATGTTTCCAGTATTACTATTCCACTGGTCCTTCCTTCCCTTAATGTTTCCAGTATTACTATTCCACTGGTCCCTCCTTCCCTTTCCTTAATGTTTCCAGTATTACTATTCCACTGGTCCCTCCTTCCCTTAATGTTTCCAGTATTACTATTCCACTGGTCCCTCCTTCCCTTAATGTTTCCAGTATTACTATTCCACTGGTCCCTCCTTCCCTTAATGTTTCCAGTATTACTATTCCACTGGTCCCTCCTTCCCTTAATGTTTCCAGTATTACTATTCCACTGGTCCCTCCTTCCCTTCCCTTAATGTTTCCAGTATTACTATTCCACTGGTCCCTCCTTCCCTTAATGTTTCCAGTATTACTATTCCACTGGTCCCTCCTTCCCTTAATGTTTCCAGTATTACTATTCCACTGGTCCCTCCTTCCCTTAATGTTTCCAGTATTACTATTCCACTGGTCCCTCCTTCCCTTCCCTTAATGTTTCCAGTATTACTATTCCACTGGTCCCTCCTTCCCTTCCCTTAATGTTTCCAGTATTACTATTCCACTGGTCCCTCCTTCCCTTAATGTTTCCAGTATTACTATTCCACTGGTCCCTCCTTCCCTTCCTTAATGTTTCCAGTATTACTATTCCACTGGTCCCTCCTTCCCTTAATGTTTCCAGTATTACTATTCCACTGGTCCCTCCTTCCCTTCCTTAATGTTTCCAGTATTACTATTCCACTGGTCCCTCCTTCCCTAAATGTTTCCAGTATTACTATTCCACTGGTCCCTCCTTCCCTTAATGTTTCCAGTATTACTATTCCACTGGTCCCTCCTTCCCTTCCCTTAATGTTTCTAGTATTACTATTCCACTGGTCCCTCCTTCCCTTCCCTTAATGTTTCCAGTATTACTATTCCACTGGTCCCTCCTTCCCTTAATGTTTCCAGTATTACTATTCCACTGGTCCCTCCTTCCCTAAATGTTTCCAGTATTACTATTCCACTGGTCCCTCCTTCCCTTAATGTTTCCAGTATTACTATTCCACTGGTCCCTCCTTCCCTTAATGTTTCCGGTATTACTATTCCACTGGTCCCTCCTTCCCTTCCCTTAATGTTTCCAGTATTACTATTCCACTGGTCCCTCCTTCCCTAAATGTTTCCAGTATTACTATTCCACTGGTCCCTCCTTCCCTTAATGTTTCCAGTATTACTATTCCACTGGTCCCTCCTTCCCTTAATGTTTCCAGTATTACTATTCCACTGGTCCCTCCTTCCCTTAATGTTTCCAGTATTACTATTCCACTGGTCCCTCCTTCCCTTCCCTTAATGTTTCCAGTATTACTATTCCACTGGTCCCTCCTTCCCTTCCCTTAATGTTTCCAGTATTACTATTCCACTGGTCCCTCCTTCCCTTCCCTTAATGTTTCCAGTATTACTATTCCACTGGTCCCTCCTTCCCTTAATGTTTCCAGTATTACTATTCCACTGGTCCCTCCTTCCCTTCCCTTAATGTTTCCAGTATTACTATTCCACTGGTCCCTCCTTCCCTTAATGTTTCCAGTATTACTATTCCACTGGTCCCTCCTTCCCTTAATGTTTCCAGTATTACTATTCCACTGGTCCCTCCTTCCCTTCCCTTAATGTTTCCAGTATTACTATTCCACTGGTCCCTCCTTCCCTTAATGTTTCCAGTATTACTATTCCACTGGTCCCTCCTTCCCTTAATGTTTCCAGTATTACTATTCCACTGGTCCCTCCTTCCCTTCCCTTAATGTTTCCAGTATTACTATTCCACTGGTCCCTCCTTCCCTTCCCTTAATGTTTCCAGTATTACTATTCCACTGGTCCCTCCTTCCCTTAATGTTTCCAGTATTACTATTCCACTGGTCCCTCCTTCCCTTAATGTTTCCAGTATTACTATTCCACTGGTCCCTCCTTCCCTTTCCTTAAGGTTTCCAGTATTACTATTCCACTGGTCCCTCCTTCCCTTAATGTTTCCAGTATTACTATTCCACTGGTCCCTCCTTCCCTAAATGTTTCCAGTATTACTATTCCACTGGTCCCTCCTTCCCTTAATGTTTCCAGTATTACTATTCCACTGGTCCCTCCTTCCCTTAATGTTTCTAGTATTACTATTCCACTGGTCCCTCCTTCCCTTCCCTTAATGTTTCCAGTATTACTATTCCACTGGTCCCTCCTTCCCTTAATGTTTCCAGTATTACTATTCCACTGGTCCCTCCTTCCCTTAATGTTTCTAGTATTACTATTCCACTGGTCCCTCCTTCCCTTCCCTTAATGTTTCCAGTATTACTATTCCACTGGTCCCTCCTTCCCTAAATGTTTCTAGTATTACTATTCCACTGGTCCCTCCTTCCCTTCCCTTAATGTTTCCAGTATTACTATTCCACTGGTCCCTCCTTCCCTTAATGTTTCTAGTATTACTATTCCACTGGTCCCTCCTTCCCTTCCCTTAATGTTTCCAGTATTACTATTCCACTGGTCCCTCCTTCCCTTCCCTTAATGTTTCCAGTATTACTATTCCACTGGTCCCTCCTTCCTTCCCTTAATGTTTCCAGTATTACTATTCCACTGGTCCCTCCTTCCCTTCCCTTAATGTTTCTAGTATTACTATTCCACTGGTCCCTCCTTCCTTCCCTTAATGTTTCCAGTATTACTATTCCACTGGTCCCTCCTTCCCTTCCCTTAATGTTTCCAGTATTACTATTCCACTGGTCCCTCCTTCCCTTAATGTTTCCAGTATTACTATTCCACTGGTCCCTCCTTCCCTTCCCTTAATGTTTCTAGTATTACTATTCCACTGGTCCCTCCTTCCCTTAATGTTTCCAGTATTACTATTCCACTGGTCCCTCCTTCCCTTCCCTTAATGTTTCCAGTATTACTATTCCACTGGTCCCTCCTTCCCTTAATGTTTCCAGTATTACTATTCCACTGGTCCCTCCTTCCCTTCCCTTAATGTTTCCAGTATTACTATTCCACTGGTCCCTCCTTCCCTTAATGTTTCCAGTATTACTATTCCACTGGTCCCTCCTTCCCTTAATGTTTCCAGTATTACTATTCCACTGGTCCCTCCTTCCCTTCCCTTAATGTTTCTAGTATTACTATTCCACTGGTCCCTCCTTCCCTTCCCTTAATGTTTCCAGTATTACTATTCCACTGGTCCCTCCTTCCCTTCCCTAAATGTTTCTAGTATTACTATTCCACTGGTCCCTCCTTCCCTTCCCTTAATGTTTCCAGTATTACTATTCCACTGGTCCCTCCTTCCCTTAATGTTTCTAGTATTACTATTCCACTGGTCCCTCCTTCCCTTCCCTTAATGTTTCCAGTATTACTATTCCACTGGTCCCTCCTTCCCTAAATGTTTCTAGTATTACTATTCCACTGGTCCCTCCTTCCCTTCCCTTAATGTTTCCAGTATTACTATTCCACTGGTCCCTCCTTCCCGTAATGTTTCCAGTATTACTATTCCACTGGTCCCTCCTTCCCTTAATGTTTCCAGTATTACTATTCCACTGGTCCCTCCTTCCCTTAATGTTTCTAGTATTACTATTCCACTGGTCCCTCCTTCCCTTCCCTTAATGTTTCCAGTATTACTATTCCACTGGTCCCTCCTTCCCTTAATGTTTCCAGTATTACTATTCCACTGGTCCCTCCTTCCCTTAATGTTTCCAGTATTACTATTCCACTGGTCCCTCCTTCCCTTCCCTTAATGTTTCCAGTATTACTATTCCACTGGTCCCTCCTTCCCTAAATGTTTCCAGTATTACTATTCCACTGGTCCCTCCTTCCCTTAATGTTTCCAGTATTACTATTCCACTGGTCCCTCCTTCCCTTAATGTTTCCAGTATTACTATTCCACTGGTCCTCCTTCCCTTCCTTAATGTTTCCAGTATTACTATTCCACTGGTCCCTCCTTCCCTTAATGTTTCCAGTATTACTATTCCACTGGTCCCTCCTTCCCTTCCCTTAATGTTTCCAGTATTACTATTCCACTGGTCCCTCCTTCCCTTAATGTTTCCAGTATTACTATTCCACTGGTCCCTCCTTCCCTTAATGTTTCCAGTATTACTATTCCACTGGTCCCTCCTTCCCTTCCCTTAATGTTTCCAGTATTACTATTCCACTGGTCCCTCCTTCCCTTAATGTTTCCAGTATTACTATTCCACTGGTCCCTCCTTCCCTTAATGTTTCCAGTATTACTATTCCACTGGTCCCTCCTTCCCTTAATGTTTCCAGTATTACTATTCCACTGGTCCCTCCTTCCCTTCCCTTAATGTTTCCAGTATTACTATTCCACTGGTCCCTCCTTCCCCTTAATGTTTCCAGTATTACTATTCCACTGGTCCCTCCTTCCCTTAATGTTTCCAGTATTACTATTCCACTGGTCCCTCCTTCCTTAATGTTTCTAGTATTACTATTCCACTGGTCCCTCCTTCCCTTAATGTTTCCAGTATTACTATTCCACTGGTCCCTCCTTCCTTCCCTTAATGTTTCTAGTATTACTATTCCACTGGTCCCTCCTTCCCTTAATGTTTCCAGTATTACTATTCCACTGGTCCCTCCTTCCCTTAATGTTTCCAGTATTACTATTCCACTGGTCCCTCCTTCCCTTCCCTTAATGTTTCCAGTATTACTATTCCACTGGTCCCTCCTTCCCTTAATGTTTCCAGTATTACTATTCCACTGGTCCCTCCTTCCCTTAATGTTTCCAGTATTACTATTCCACTGGTCCCTCCTTCCCTTCCCTTAATGTTTCCAGTATTACTATTCCACTGGTCCCTCCTTCCCTTCCCTTAATGTTTCCAGTATTACTATTCCACTGGTCCCTCCTTCCCTTAATGTTTCCAGTATTACTATTCCACTGGTCCCTCCTTCCCTTCCCTTAATGTTTCTAGTATTACTATTCCACTGGTCCCTCCTTCCCTTCCCTTAATGTTTCCAGTATTACTATTCCACTGGTCCCTCCTTCCCTTCCCTTAATGTTTCCAGTATTACTATTCCACTGGTCCCTCCTTCCCTTAATGTTTCCAGTATTACTATTCCACTGGTCCCTCCTTCCCTTCCCTTAATGTTTCCAGTATTACTATTCCACTGGTCCCTCCTTCCCTTAATGTTTCCAGTATTACTATTCCACTGGTCCCTCCTTCCCTTCCTTAATGTTTCCAGTATTACTATTCCACTGGTCCCTCCTTCCCTTAATGTTTCCAGTATTACTATTCCACTGGTCCCTCCTTCCTTCCCTTAATGTTTCCAGTATTACTATTCCACTGGTCCCTCCTTCCCTTAATGTTTCCAGTATTACTATTCCACTGGTCCCTCCTTCCCTTCCCTTAATGTTTCCAGTATTACTATTCCACTGGTCCCTCCTTCCCTTAATGTTTCCAGTATTACTATTCCACTGGTCCCTCCTTCCCTTAATGTTTCCAGTATTACTATTCCACTGGTCCCTCCTTCCCTTCCCTTAATGTTTCCAGTATTACTATTCCACTGGTCCCTCCTTCCCTTAATGTTTCAGTATTACTATTCCACTGGTCCCTCCTTCCCTTAATGTTTCCAGTATTACTATTCCACTGGTCCCTCCTTCCCTTAATGTTTCCAGTATTACTATTCCACTGGTCCCTCCTTCCCTTAATGTTTCCAGTATTACTATTCCACTGGTCCCTCCTTCCCTTAATGTTTCCAGTATTACTATTCCACTGGTCCCTCCTTCCCTTCCCTTAATGTTTCCAGTATTACTATTCCACTGGTCCCTCCTTCCCTTAATGTTTCCAGTATTACTATTCCACTGGTCCCTCCTTCCCTTAATGTTTCCAGTATTACTATTCCACTGGTCCCTCCTTCCCTTAATGTTTCCAGTATTACTATTCCACTGGTCCCTCCTTCCCTTCCCTTAATGTTTCCAGTATTACTATTCCACTGGTCCCTCCTTCCCTTAATGTTTCCAGTATTACTATTCCACTGGTCCCTCCTTCCCTTCCCTTAATGTTTCCAGTATTACTATTCCACTGGTCCCTCCTTCCCTTAATGTTTCCAGTATTACTATTCCACTGGTCCTTCCCTCCCTTCTGTTAATGTTTCCAGCGATACTATTCCTCTGGTGCCTCAATCCCTTTTTACATAATAAATAATTTCATTTCACAGTCCTATTCACATTACTTTCCCCCCTATGATCTTCATTTTAGGAAAATAATCCTACAGCAACAGCAAATGTGAATTGTTATGTGGATTGTTACATTTTTGTTGTGGAAAATCAAGTCTGAAATTTCAAATTGGAAATGACATACTTCAGAAGCCTTTTTAAACCTCAAATACACTACAAGTAAAACAAAATAAAAATCCTGCATTGCAGGAAAGTTGGCCTGCAACAGGGTGATCAAATTAAGATCCTACATCTGTACCAGTTAAAGAGGTCACTTCTTCAGTTACTGTGTGAAATAATATGCCAAGAGATAGATTGCATGCCAGGGGCAAGAAGCCCAGAGAGCACATTAAAGAGTTCGGATTCAGTGAGTTGAATCAGAGTGGAGAATCATAAGACTTTCCATGGCAGTTCTTTTCTCTGGTCTGTTCTGTATTGAATGCAATTTGAGTTGTGTTCTTCATTCATTTGTCCATGAAAGAACTCTGTTAAACATTTAGTGATAGCTTTGCTCCCAAATCAAGGTTCCAATTTCTACCCAAGCTCTGGATCTCTCTCAACTAATATCAATTTCAATTTAAGGGGCTTTATTGGCATGGGAAACATATGTTTACATTGCCAAAGCAAGTGAAATAGATAACAAACACTTAGTGAAATCAACAATAAAATGTAAACAGTAAATATTACGCTCACAAAAGTTCCAAAATAATGAAGACATCTCAAATGTCATGTTTTGTCTATATACAGTGTTGTAATGATGTGCAAATAGTTAAAGTACAAAAGGGAAAATAAATTAACATAAATATAGGTTGCATTTACAATGGTGTTTGTTCTTCACTGGTTGCCCTTTTCTTGTGGCAACAGGTCACAAATCTTGCTGCTGTGATGACACACTGTGGTATTTCAAACTTGGAGTTTATCAAACTTGGATTTGTTTTCAAATTCTTTGTGGATCTGTGTAATCTGAGGGAAATATGTCTCTCTAATATGGTCATACATTTGGCAGGAGGTTATGAAGTGCAGCTCAGTTTTCACCCCATTTTGTGGGCAGTGTGCACATAGCCTGTCTTCTCTTGAGAGCCAGGTCTGCCTTTCTCAATAGCAAGGCTATGCTCACCTAGTCTGTATATATTCAAAGATTTCCTTAATTTTGGGTCAGTGACAGTGGTCAGGTATTCTGCCACTGTGTACTCTCTGTTTAGCACCCAAATAGCATTCTAGTTTGCTCTGTTCTTTTGTAAATTCTTTCCAATGTGTCAAGTAATTATCTTTTTTGTTTTCTCATATTTTGGTTGGGTCTAATTGTGTTGCTGTCCTGGGGCTCTGTGGGGTCTGTTTGTGTTTGTGAACAGAGCCCCAGGACCAGCTTGCTTATGGGACTCTTCTCCATGGTTTATTTCTCACTAGGTGATGGCTTTGTTATGGAAGTTTGGGGATTTGCTTCCTTTTAGGTGGTTGTAGAATTTAACGGCTCTTTTCTGATTTTTGATAATTAGCGGGTATCGGCCTAATTCTCTTCTGCATGCATTACTTGGTGTTTTACGTAGTACAATGAGGATATTTTCTGCAGAATTCTGCAAGCAGAGTCTCAATTTTGTGTTTTTTGAACACACAAGAATGGTGTAAAGGTATAAAAGACAAGTGTGCAATTCTTATCTAAACATAAAAAGAGCAGACAGAAACAACAAGACCCAGAGTTTTAGGTATAAAGTAAATAATACAAAAATACAAAAAGAACAAGGACAGGTAGAAAGAAAGAGGGTAGATGTCACCCCAGGGCGACAGTGGCGACAGTGTCTAGATGGAATTTGTATTTGTGGTCTGGAGACTGGACCTTTTTTGGAACACCATTATATTTGTCTGACTGAGATTTACTGTCAGGGCCCAGGTCTGACAGAATCTGTGCAGATGATCTAGGTGCTGCTGTAGGCCCTCCTTGGTTAGGGACAGAAGCACCAGATCATCAGCAAACAGTAGACATTTGACTTCAGATTCTAGTAGGGTGAGGCCGGGTGCTGCAGACTGTTCTAGTGCCCTCGACAATTCATTGATATATATGTTCAAAAGGGTGGGGCTTAAGCTGCATCCCTGTCTCACCGCCCGGCCCTGTGGAAAGAAATGTGTGTGTTTTTTGCCTATTTTAGGCGCAGACTTGCTGTTTGTGTATATGGATTTTATAATGTCGTATGTTTTTCCCCCAACACCACTTTCCATCAATTTGTATAGCAGGCCCTCGTGCCAAATTGAGTCGAAAGCTTTTTGAAATTAACAAAGCATGAGAAGACTTTGCCTTTGTTTTGGTTTATTTGTTTGTCAATAAGGGTGTGCAGGATGAATATGTGGTCTGTCGAATAGTAATTTGGTAAAAAGCCAATTTGACATTTGTTCAGTACATTGTTTTCGCTGAGGAAATGTACGAATCTGCTGTTAATGATAATGCAGAGGATTTTCCCAAGGTTGCTGTTGACGCATATCCCATGGCAGTTATTGGGGTCAAATTTGTCTCCACTTTTGTGGATTGGGATGATCAGTCCTTGGTTCCAAATATTGGGGAATATGCCAGAGCTGAGGATGATGTTAAAGAGTTTATGTTTAGCCAATTGGAATTTGTCATCTGTATATTTCATAATTTCATTTAGGATACCATCAACCCCACAGGCCTTCTTTGGTTGGACGGTTTGTATTTTGTCCTGTAGTTCATTCAATGTAATTGGATAATCCTGATAGGGGTCTGGTAGTCTTTAATAGTTGATTCAAATATGTGTATTTGATCATGTATATATCATGTTTCAAGGTAATACCCAGATGCAGACAACGTCGAATTAACAACAGTTTAATAATCCAACAGGAGCAGGCAAAAGACAGGTCTAGGGCAAGGGTCAGTAGTCCAGAAGGTGGGGCAAAGGTACAGGACGGCAGGCAGGGTCAGGGTAGGCAGAGTTCAGTAATCCAGATAGGTGGGGCAAAGGTACAGGACGGCAGGCAGGGTCAGTGTCAGGGCAGGTAGAAAAGGTCAAAACCAGGAAAACTGGAAAAACAAATCGAGAGACAGGAACAGAGTGAAAAACGCTGGTAGGCTTGACGAAACAAAACAAACTGGCATCAGATAAACAGAGCACATACATACACATGGGATGGGCGACACCTGGAGGGCAGTGGAGACAATCACAAAGACAGGTGAAACAGATCAGGGTGTGACAGTATATGTTTTTGCTGTTTGTTCCTTGTTATAGAGCCAAAAAGATTGGAGAAGTGGTTTATACATACAGTTGAAGTCGGGAATTAACATACACCTTAGCCAAATACATTTAAACTCAGTTTTTCACGGTTCCTGACATTTAATCCTAGTAAAAATTCCCTGTCTTAGGTCAGTTAGGATCACCACTTTATTTTAAGAATGTGAAATGTCAGAATAATAGTGGAGAGAATTATTTATTTTAGCTTTTATTTATTTCATCACATTCCTAGTGGGTCAGAAGTTTACATACACTCAATTAGTATTTGGTAGCATTGCCTTTAAATTGTTTAACTTGGGTCAAACGTTTTGGGTAGCCTTCCACAAGCTTCCCACAATAAGTTGGGTGAATTTTGGCCCATTCCTCCTGACAGAGCTGGTGTAATTGAGTCAGGTTTGTAGGCCTCCTTGCTTGCACACGCTTTTTCAGTTCTGCCCACACATTTTCTATGGGATTGAGGTCAGGGCTTTGTGATGGCCACTCCAATACCTTGACTTTGTTGTCCTTAAGCCATTTTGCCACAACTTTGGAAGTATGCTTGGGGTCATTGTCCATTTGGAAGACCCATTTGTGACCAAGATTTAACTTCCTGAATGATGTCTTGAGATGTTGCTTCAATATATCCACATCATTTTCTTCCCTCATGATTCCATCTATTTTGTGAAGTGCACCAGGCCCTCCTGCAGCAAAGCACCCCCACAACATGATACTGCCACCCCGTGCTTCACGGTTGGGATGGTGTTTTTCGGCCTGCAAGCCTCCCCCTTTTTCATACAAACATAACAATGGCCAAACAGTTCTATTTTAGTTTAATCAGACCAGAGGACAAAAAGTACAACCTTTGTCCCCATGTGCAGTTGCAAACCGTAGTCTGGCTGTTTTATGGTGGTTTTGGAGCAGTGGCTTCTTCCTTGCTGAGCGACCTTTCAGGTTATGTCAATATAGGACTCATTTTACTGTGGATATAGTTACTTTTGTACCCGTTTTCTTCCAGCATCTTCACAAGGTCCTGTTGTTCTGGGATTGATTTGCACTTTTCGCACCAAAGTACGTTCATCTCTAGGAGACAGAACACGCCTCCTTCCTGAGCAGTATGATGGCTGCGTGGTCCCATGGTGTTTATACTTGCGTACTATTGTTTGTACAGATGAACGTGGTACCTTCAGGTGTTTGGACATTGCTCCCAAGGACGAACCAGACTTGTGGACGTCTACAATTTTTTTCTGAGGTCTTGGCTAATTTCTTTTGATTTTCTCATGATGTCAAGCAAAGAGGCACTGAGTTTGAAGGTAGGCCTTGAAATATATCCACAGGTACACCTCCAATTATGTCAATTAGCCTATCAGAAGCTTCTAAAGCCATGACATCTGTCACGTCCAGGCCTGAAATGACAGGCTGGCGTGTTTTTTGCTTTGGTTTTGGTGTAGGGTTTTTATGTTCTAGGGGTTATATTTCTATGGTGGGGTAATGGTTCCCAATTAGAGGCAGCTGTGTGTCGTTGTCTCTAATTGGGAACCACATATATATTTGGGGTTTTCATTTTAGGTTTTGTGGGTGATTGTAAGTTCATAGCTGTGTTTGTCTTGTCAGTTATGTTCTTCGTTGCGTTCTTCGTTTGTTTTGTTGTTTTTCCCAGTTACGTTCGTGTTTATTAAAATGTATACTGGAAGCATCGCTGCGTCTTGGTCTGTCCCTCATGAAGATCGTGACAGAATCACCCACCATAAAAAGACCAAGCAGCGAGAGACCCGGGAGTTAAGGACTTGGGAGGAGGAATTATTTAATGGAGGTGCGTGGACCCAGCCTGAGAAGTATCGCCGTCCTAGAGAGGAACTGGAAGCAGCGGTGGCGGCGGCGCAGGTATGAAGATCTATACGGAGCATGGGATCCTGATAGAGGAGAGTTTATGAGACCTCGCCGGGCACGGAAGCCCGAAAGACAGCCCCCAAATTTTTTTTTGGGGGGCACCTGAGGAGTTTGGCGGTTCAGGAGGGACTCCTGAGCCAACTCCTCGTGCTTTGTGGAGAGAGCATTGGGGAGAGCGGCGCACGGAGAGGACACCGTGCTATGCAGTTTTGCGCACTGTTTCTCCTGTGTGCATTCACAGCCCGGTGCGGGAGATTCCAGCGCCACTCGTCTGTCAGGCTACGATGAGTGTGCAGCCTGGTAGAGTGGTGCCGGCTCAGCGCTCCTGGTCTCCGGTGCGCCTCCTAGGACCTGGATATCCTGCACCGGTTCTGCGTGCAGTGTCTCCGGTACGTGTCCACAGCCCAGTGCGAGAGATCCCAGCGCCACTCGTCTGTCAGGCCAAGGTTAGTGTGCTACCTGGAAGAGTGGTGCCAGCTCTGCGCGCCAGGTCTCCAGTGCGTCTCCTGGGACCAAGATATCCTGCACCGGTCCTACGGGCAGAATCTCCGGTTCGCATCCACAGCCCAGTACGTCCTGTCTCTGCTCCACGCTCCAGGATCCCTGTTCCACGCTCCAGGATTCCTGTGCCCAGCGTGGACTCAGCACGTCCTGCCCCTGCTCCACGCTCCAGGATCCCTGTTCCACGCTCCAGGATCCCTGTGCCCGTGGGGGAGCCCAGTACGGCCGGTTCCCGCTCCCCGCACCAGGGTGCGCGTCACGAGCCCAGTTCGGCCGGTTCCCGCTCCCCGCACCAGAGTGCGCGTCACGAGCCCAGTTCGGCGGTTCCGCTCCCGCACCAGAGTGCGCGTCACGAGCCCAGTATGGCTGGTTCCCGCTCCCGCACCAGAGTGCGCGTCACGAGCCCAGGACGGCCGGTTCCCGCACCAGAGTGCCAGTGAGGGTCCCCAGCCCGGGGCCGCCAGAGAGGGTCCCCAGCCCGGGGCCGCCAGAGAGGGTCCCCAGCCCGGGGCCGCCAGTGAGGGTCTCCAGTCCTGCAAATGGCCCAGGGCCTCCGGTGTGTGACTTCGGACCAGCACGGCCAGCACCGGAGCCGCCACCTGGGACAGTGAAACCCTCCGAAGACCCCCATGGACTTTTGGGTGGCGCGGTCGAGATCCGGCGCTTTGGGAAGTACTGTCACGTCCAGGCCTGAAATGACAGGCTGGCGTGTTTTTTGCTTTGGTTTTGGTGTAGGGTTTTTATGTTCTAGGGGTTATATTTCTATGGTGGGGTAATGGTTCCCAATTAGAGGCAGCTGTGTGTCGTTGTCTCTAATTGGGAACCATATATATATTTGGGTTTTCATTTAGGTTTTGTGGGTGATTGTAAGTTCATAGCTGTGTTTGTCTTGTCAGTTATGTTCTTCGTTACGTTCTTCGTTTGTTTTGTTGTTTTTCCCAGTTACGTTCGTGTTTATTAAAATGTATACTGGAAACATCGCTGCGTCTTGGTCTGTCCCTCATGAAGATCGTGACAACATCATTTTCTGGAATTTTCCAAGCTGTTTAAAGGCACAGTCAACTTAGTGTATGTAAACTTCTGACCCACTGGAATTGTGATACAGTGAATTATAAGTGAAATAATCTGTCTGTAAACAATTATTGGAAAAATTACTTGTGTTAAGCACAAAGTAGATGTCTTAACCCGACTTGCCAAAACTATAGTTTGTGAACAAGAAATTTGTGGAGTGGTTGAAAAACGAGTTTTAATGACTCCGACCTAAGTGTATGTAAACTTCCAACTTCAACTGTACATCTCCGTTTTGGATAGATAACTTTTCATGTTTCTGTTTGTTTTCCAATTTTCCCAGAAGTGGTTAGATTCTATGGATTCTTCAATTACATTGAGCGGATTTCTGACGTGCTGTTCCTTCTTTTTCCATAGTGTATTTCTGTGTTGTTTTAGTGATTCACAATAGTGAAGGTGTAGGCTCAGGTTTTCTGGGTCTCTATGTTTTTGGTTGGATAGGTTTCTCCGTTTTTTTGCATTCTTCATCATATCAAATCAAATTGTATTTGCCACATGCGTCGAATACAACCTTACAGTGAAATGCTTACAAACAAGCGCTTAACCAACAATGCCGTTTTAAGAAAAATACCTAAACAAAAAATAAGAAAAATAAATAAGAATAAGAAAAAATAAGAAAATGAGAAAAATAAATCAAACCGTTTGTCATTGTTTTACATTTTCTTAGCTTTTCTGCTTGACATTTTCTGATTTGATAGGGAAGCTGAGAGATCCAATATACTGTTTAGGTTTTCTACTGACAAATTTACACCTTCACTATTACAGTGACACGTTTTGTCCAGGAAGTTGTCTAGAAAGGATTGCATTTGTTGTTGTCTAATTGTTTTTTGGTAGGTTTCCACACTACATTCCTTCCATCTATAGTATTTCTTAATATTATTCAGTTCCTTTGGCTTTGATGTTTGATGCCTCGTGACTGAGCATAGCTCTGTTCAAGTAGAGTGTGATTTGCTGGGATCTGATAGTAGTGTCAGTGGACTGACTCTGACTGCTCTAAGAGACTCTGGGTTGAGGTCAGTGATAAAGTAGTCTACAGTACTACTGCCAAGAGATGAGCTGTATGTGTATCTACCGTAGGAGTCCCCTCGAAGCCTACCATTGACTATATACATACCCAGTGTCCGACAGAGCTGCAGGAGTTGTGACCCGTTTTTGTTGGTTATGTTGTCGCAGGAAGGGAATGCTGTCACCTCCAGCTAGGTGTTTGTCTTCCTGTATGCTGAGGGTGTCAGGTTCTTGTCCAGTTCTGATATTTAGGTCGCCACAGACTAGGACATGTCCCTGGGCCTGGAAATCTCTCCCTCTAGGATGGAGAAGATGTCATCGTCAAAGTAGGATGATTATATTGGGGGGATAAAGGTAGCACACATGAGGACATGTTTCTCTTTAGAGATAATTTCCTTATTAATTTCTAGCCAGATGTAAAATGTTCCTGTTTTGACTAATTTAATAGAGTGGGTTAGGTCTGCTGTATACCAAATTGGCATACCCCCTGAGTCTCTTCCCTGTTTCACACCTTTTAGTTTGGTGAATGGGACTACCAGCTCTCTGTATCCTAGAGGGCAACCAGTGGGTCCATCTCCTCTATACCATGTTTCTTGTAGGATGACAATGTCTGTATTTCCAATTTCTTTGATGAAGTCTGGGTTCCTGCTCTTTATGCCAAAGGCAGATAACCTCAGACCTTGTATATTCCAGGATGAGATAGTAAAAGCTGTGTTCCATAGTTTCTAGTGTTGTTTTTGTGCGATTTAGGCTCTCTCTGTGATTTAGGCACTCTCTCTCTGTGATTTAGACTCTATCTCTCTGTGATTTAGGCTCTCTCTGTCTGTGATTTAGGCTCTCTCTCTGTGATTTAGGCTCTCTCTCTCTTTGATTTAGGCTCTCTCTCTCTGTGATTTAGGCTCTCTCTCTCTTTGATTTAGGCTCTCTCTTTGTGATATAGGCTCTCTCTCTGTGATTTAGTCTCTCTCTCTGTGATTTAGGCTCTCTGTGATTTAGTCTCTCTCTCTCTCTCTCTGTGATTTAGGCTCTCTCTCTCTCTTTGATTTAGGCTCTCTCTCTCTCTTTGATTTAGGCTCTATCTCTGTGATTTAGGCTCTCTCTCTCTCTTTGATTTAGGCTCTCTCTCTGTGATTTAGGCTCTCTCTCAGTAATTTAGGCTCTCTCTCTGTGATTTAGGCTCTCTCTCTCTGTGATTTAGGCTCTCTCTCTGTGATTTAGGCTCTCTCTCTGTGATTTAGGCTCTCTCTCTCTTTGATTTAGGCTCTCTCTCTCTGTGATTTAGGCTCTCTCTCTGTGATATAGGCTCTCTCTCTGTGATTTAGGCTCTCTCTCTGTGATTTAGGCTCTCTGTGATTTAGGCTCTCTCTCTCTCTGTGATTTAGGCTCTCTCTCTCTCTTTGATTTAGGCTCTCTCTCTCTCTTTGATTTAGGCTCTCTCTCTCTCTTTGATTTAGGCTCTATCTCTGTGATTTAGGCTCTCTCTCTCTCTTTGATTTAGGCTCTCTCTCTCTCTTTGATTTAGGCTCTCTCTCTGTGATTTAGGCTCTCTCTCAGTAATTTAGGCTCTCTCTCTGTGATTTAGGCTCTCTCTCTCTGTGATTTAGGCTCTCTCTCTGTGATTTAGGCTCTCTCTCTGTGATTTAGGCTCTCTCTCTCTTTGATTTAGGCTCTCTCTCTCTGTGATTTAGGCTCTCTCTCTGTGATATAGGCTCTCTCTCTGTGATTTAGGCTCTCTCTCTGTGATTTAGGCTCTCTGTGATTTAGGCTCTCTCTCTCTCTGTGATTTAGGCTCTCTCTCTCTCTTTGATTTAGGCTCTCTCTCTCTCTTTGATTTAGGCTCTATCTCTGTGATTTAGGCTCTCTCTCTCTCTCTTTGATTTAGGCTCTCTCTCTGTGATTTAGGCTCTCTCTCTCTCTTTGATTTAGGCTCTATCTCTGTGATTTAGGCTCTCTCTCTCTCTCTTTGATTTAGGCTCTCTCTCTGTGATTTAGGCTCTCTCTCAGTAATTTAGGCTCTCTCTGTGTGTTTTAGGCTCTCTCTCTCTTTGATTTAGGCTCTATCTCTGTGATTTAGTCTCTCTCTCTCTCTTTGATTTAGTCTCTCTCTCTTTGATTTAGTCTTTCTCTCTTTGATTTAGGCTCTCTCTCTGTGATTTGTCTCTCTCTCTCTCTCTGAACATTCCCCAGTGTGTTTGAGACTGCAATGAGAAATCCATTTTTCAGTCCCCTATCTTTTCTTGGAAATGTTGCCTGTGGGACTTGGAGCAGAGGCCTGGTGTATAATTGCTGTTGCATCACTTAGATCTGATTACTGGAATGGAGGGAGGGAAGGAGGGAAGGAGGGAAGGAGGGAAGGAGGGAAGGAGGGGACAAACAGAAGGAATGCAGATGGTGGGTGCCACAGTGGCTTTGTAGTGCACTATAATCAGAAGCCATGCAGCAATATGGACTGTGTTGCATTGGCTTTGTCTCAAAGTAGTGCACTATGTAGGCTGTAATGGATGCTCCTCACACGAGGAACCATTGACATAGGGACAATCCACTGCTACTACTTGATGGTGTATTCTGTGTGCAGAACATTACAAGAGAATAGGATGTCTTTAGCGCAATATGTCACATAAGCTATGGATCCAACCATGCAGGAGCTGCTTTCTCTCCCGTTGAGGAGCTCAGTAACGCTGAAAAGCAGCTTGGGAATTATCACGCCTTGGCTGGGTCTGAAAACGTTACTAACGGATACATCCTTGCTTCCTCCATCCTTGTTTCCTGATTTCTTCTCCAAGCTAATTCGAGGAGGTCTGATCTCCTCCAATGTCTGTCTGTCTGTCTGCATCCGTCCGTCCTGTCCGCCCCCCTCTCTCTCTGTCTGTCTGTCTGTCTGTCTGTCTGCCCCCTTTTTCTCACTCTCTCTTTCTCTGTCTCTCTCTCTCTCTCTGTCTGTCTGTCTGTCTGTCTGTTTGTCCCTCTCTCTGTCTCTGTTTTTGGTTTGTGATTTTCCGTCTGCACCTTTACTTGTTTCCTGTGGACATATTAATACCTGTAGATTCTCGTAGATGGATATTAGAAAATTCTGAAGAGATTCCTTGCCTCACCTTGGCCCCTCGGCTCCATATTTTTCTACATTAACTCAGGGTTACAGGTACAATATCCATTTCGAATAATATATTACCCCCCCCGCCCCCCACACTCACACCCACACCCACCACCACTCCCAGAAACCATGTTTTCCACCCCTTCCCACCCACCATAGCAACTAGTGTTGCTTGTCAGTCACCCGCCAGACCCCGCACCCTCCAGACCCCCCACCCGGCGAGCAGGGAAAACCCTCCCCATACCACCCCTTCCTGAAAGCAAAGAAAGTTAAACAGATTAAAATAGGTTTATACAGTATATATTCTGTTGATGTGTAGGTCTTTATGTCATGTTTAGTTGTACATGTTGGTCTTTATGTCATGTTTAGTTGTATATGTTGGTCTTTATGTCATGTTTAGTTGTATATGTAGGTCTTTATGTCATGTTTAGTTGTACATGTTGGTCTTTATGTCATGTTTAGTTGTATGTGTTGGTCTTTATGTCATGTTTAGTTGTATATGTTGGTCTTTATGTCATGTTTAGTTGTATATGTTGGTCTTTATGTCGTGTTTAGTTGTATGTGTTGGTCTTTATGTCATGTTTAGTTGTATCTGTGTTGGTCTTTATGTCATGTTTAGTTGTATGTGTTGGTCTTTATGTCATGTTTAGTTGTATGTGTAGGTCTTTATGTCGTGTTTAGTTGTATGTGTTGGTCTAAGGCATCATATTATACCTCTATTATCCTACCGGTCACGTTTCTTAAGGCATCATATTATACCTCTATTATCCTACCGGTCACGTTTCTTAAGGCATCATATTATACCTCTATTATCCTACCGGTCACGTTTCTTAAGGCATCATATTATACCTCTATTATCCTACCGGTCACGTTTCTTAAGGCATCATATTATACCTCTATTTTGGCTCATACATGATGATCCATCCTCAGAAATGTCCTAGATTTAGCTGTCTTTCTCATACACAAAGTGGGTGGAAAGCTGTGCATTTTAAACAGCTGTGTGTGTGTGTGTGTGTGTGTGTGCGTGCGTATGCGTGCGTGTGTTTGTTTGTATGCGTGCATGTGTGTGGGCGTGTGTGTGCTTCAAGCGGGGTGTAAAGATGAAATCTGATCTCCATTTTCACCAGTAGCTAGTGTAGACGATAGAGCGGCAACACAAAGCATGTTACAGTGAACAGAGGCAGCAGGCTATAAGCCAGGCTTTCCAATGTAAAGGTGGAGTAAAAATAGATTTCCCTGAGTTGAATGGGATCTGTCAGAGACTGAGCTAGCGTAGCAGAAGGCTAACAGCATTGCTGCAGCTCTGCTTTCCTGAGACATAGAAGTACTATCACTCTGTCATTCAGTATACACTTTTAGTTTTTGTTGTCCTAGGCTACCTGGCTAAATCACTTGCTTGCAAGCAAGCTAGTTAACATTAGCCTTCTACATCTAGCTACATGTTGAACTTCCATCCTCTCGGGTCAGGGGTACAACAATATATCCATTATAATCATTGGGCAGTAAGGAGAATTAAGTTAAACCAAGTCCAAATCCCTATCTCCTCCATGGTTAATTTAGGAAAGGGACAATTGTAGCTAGGACAACAGCACAAAGAGATGCAACGATTCAAGTTTTTCTGTCAATGACGTATACTCTCAATGGGATTTGATAGAAGTGACGCCAACATCCAAGCTGACTTCCCTTGACACTTTGTTTTGGTGCGCCAGGATCACTCAGTTTACCTCAACGGGAGGCCAAATGCTCACTGGCTTCCCTTGCCTTCAATGCTACAGGTGACAACAATGTCCTACTTGATCAATAGCCTACACGTAGAGAGACAGAGGGGCGCTGTTTACCTTCAGAAGTCATATAATTAGTTAAATAAAGTCCACCTATGTGTCTAAGTGACGCATGATCTGTCACATGATCTCACCGTGCAAGTGGCACCATTACAGTTTTTCTCAGTCGCTTTGGTGCATTTCTTAGATCAAAAGTGCAATTCTTGATACTACTTGTACAAATTCCAAATCATCTAGTCACTTGTGCACATCATTAAAGCAATTTCTTATTCCTTTGAACAAATTGCAATTGCTTTTGTACATATTGCAATTGATAATGTACAAGTGTCAGCTTTTTTCCACATTTTCAATTGCTCATGTCATGTTGATCAAAATATAGTAGATGGTTCTCTGTTGAATAGTCTTACCCCTCAAAACATCTAGGCATTAGTTCCTTGCATAAGCCATTACAGGCAAAATTGTTGAACTATTTGTCATAAACTGTCAAGCATAGTTTTACACATTTCTATTAGATCTTTTGTACAAAAACGTGAATTGATGAATCGTGCAGGTGAAATTGACCCTCACTCATGAAGGAATGTAAAGTGTTAGTTCAACCAACAATCAACCAGTTGTCTAAATTGCTCAAAGGTGCATTTCATGAAGAATCAATTGGCAAGCATATACAGACAGACCACAACACAGAGTTGCAATTTTCCTATAATGGATGGACCAGGAAACGAACAGGGTCAACAGCCAAGAGGAGGAAGAAGAGGAGCAAGGATGCGGGGTGGAAGGCAAAACAGAGGAAGAGGCAGAAGAGGACATAGGCGCATATCTGATGACATAAGGGCCACTATTGTAGACCATGTTGTCAATCATAGCCTTACAATGGCTGAGGCGCTCCGAAGGGGGCAGCCGAATATTGGGAGATCAACCGTGTCCTCAATAGTTAAAACGTTTCGAAGAGAGAACAGGTATGTCCACCAATGTACAGTGCACTGTTACTGTATATAAACAGTATACTGTATACTTCCTACAATGCTTCATATTACAGTAGTCCACTTGTATTTCACAGCATACAGAAATATACTCTATACAGATACATACTGCACCTTACATGCACCCACCTGTATGTTTTACAGTAAAATGTGTGTTCGTATAGTTTTTGTCTATGTGAAAGTGTGCGATGCATCGCTGCATTTTTCCCCACATAGGACTGCAAGATTACCTCAAAACGGTGTCAGAGGACGCCTTTTCACAGCTCAACAGGAGGAGGCTATTTGCACCATGGTCCGAGCAAACAATGCCATGAGACTCAGGGAAATACAAAGGACCATTATAGAAGACAACGATGTCTTTGAAAACATCCATACGGTTAGCATCTCAACCATCGACAGGGTGCTGCATAGAAACCAGATGAGTATGAAACAGCTGCACCGTGTACCATTCCAAAGGAATGAGGACAGAGTTAAGGAGCTACGGTACCAGTATGTACAGGTAAAACATATATCTATGTAACTACTTTACAGTAACATTTTATAGTGATACATAGTACAGTAAGCATAAACTGCACACATTTCCATTGCTGTGGAAGGAACATGCAACATGCAAAATCTTCCTTACCAAAACAAATTCAACTGTGTGTTCTGGGATATAGCGTATAATGGAGTTGGAATCAAGTGAACCCTCTCACAACTTTGCATACGTGGATGAGGCTGGTTTCAACCTGACCAAATGCAGAAGGCGGGGTTGGAATATCATCGGTCACAGAGCTACTGTGGATTTGCCAGGCCAACGGGGAGGAAATATCACCATGTGTGCTGCTATTTCGGAGCATGGTGTCCTAACCCATATCCCCCTTATAGGGCCATACACCCAGCATCTACTCAACTTTTTAGAGACTCTCTACAGGGCTCTCATCCCTGATGATGAGAGGGGTCTGTTTAGAGAGGATTTGCCAAAGTATGTGGTCATTTGTGATAATGTGAGTTTCCATCAATCAAACATCATAAGGCAATGGTTTGTGACCCACCCGAGGATGCTCATAGAATTCCTCCCACCTTATTCACCATTCCTTAACCCAATTGAGGAGTTCTTTTCAGCATGGAGGTGGAAGGTGTACGATAGTCAGCCACACACACAGACGACCCTGCTGGCTGCAATGGATGCAGCATGTGAGGACATCACAGTAGACGCCTGCAGAGGATAGATAAGGCATTCCAAAAGATTCTTTCCACGTTGCATTGGAAGGGAAAATATCCGGTGTGATGTGGATGAGAATATGTGGGCCGACAGACAGGAACGTCTGTAGAGACTGCACTAGAACAGTGCTGCGGGCAAAGTTGTGCCTTAGGGGTGGTTTCCTGTGTTTCTTTCTAATTTTGTTTTTTTTCCTTTGTGCCCCTTCGGTTGTCCAGTCTCTTTCAATCAATAACCCACATACAGTAATATGTAAATAGTACTGTTGAAATTGATATATGCCATAGAAGTGCAGCCTTGTGCATTTTCAATACAGTAACTGTCATCCAAACTGTAGCCTAAGTTTACATCAGGTAATACTGTCAAAGTACACAGTTACATTGACAACATGCCTAAACATTTTGACGGTTAAGAAAAAAAAAAGCAAAGACGTTTGCTGTTCGCCAAAAGGCATGTGGGAGACTCCCCAAACATATGGAAGAAGGTACTCTTGTTAGATGAGACTAAAATGTTGCTTTTTGGCCATCAAGGAAAACACTATGTCTGGCACAAACCCAACACCTTTCATCACCCTGAGAACTCCATCCCCACAGTGAAGCATGGTGGTGACAGCATCATGCTGTGGGGATGTTTTTCATTGTCAGGGACTGGGAAACTGGTCAGAATTGAGGGAATGATGGATGGCACTAAATACACTGAAATTCTTGAGGGAAACCTCTCTCTTCAAGAGATTGCTTGCGTGAGTGTTGCAAAATAAATGTACACATATTACACATATACAACTTGGTTCTGTATGTGACGCTTGACCTGCTGCTAGTCCCGGCTCTCCCATCTCCTCATTGGTTTTTAGGAGCATATACCCCCGTGGGTGATTGAAAGATGAACTGAGGTCCACACTCCAGTCCAGTTGGTGGTGGTAATGCACCTTAATGTGCTTTTACACCTGCATTGCTTGCTGTTTGGGGTTTTAGGCTGGGTTTCTGTACAGCACTCTGTGACATCAGCTGATGTAAGAAGGGCTTTATAAATACATTTGATTTGATTTGATTTGACGTTGGTTGCCAACCACCATATAAAGTCCGAAGAAGAAGAAGAAGAAGAAGAAGAAAAAAGCTGGAAGGAGGAGAGATGACTAGAAACGATTTGGTTGATTTGTTTTATGTGGATTAATTGTCGGAGTAGACGACCTTGTGCATTTCAGGTAAAACAACAAGTCAATGTTTGAATCCCAGGACAAATTAGCTTGCAACAGCAAATGTTTAATTAATATAGTTGGTCCAGAGGTCGCGTCTGATGTGGGTGACAAAATCAACATGTTGGCGCACGCTGACTCAACCCGCGGTCTGATCAGCATCTTATGGCTTGAGGTTAGAAGCTGTTAAGGAGCTTTTCGGGACCTTCCTCTGACACCGCCTGGTATAGAGGTCCTGGATGGCAGGGAGCTCGGCTCCAGTGATGTACTGGGCCGTACTCACTACCTTCTGTAGTGCAGTTGTGAACTAACAGTGAAATGCTTTCTTACAGGCCCTTCCCAACAATTCAGAGAGAAAAAAAATAGAACTATAATAGAAAGATTATAACAAATTGAATAAATAGACAATGAGTAACAATAACTTGGCTATATCCACGGGGTACTAGTACCGAGTCGATTGAGATAGATATGCACATATAGGTAGGGATAAAGTGACTAGGCAACAGGATAGATAATAAGCAGTAGCAGCAGCATATGTGATGAGTCAACAGGGTTAGTGCAAAGGGGGGTCAATGCAGATAGTGCGGGTGGCTATTAGGTTAACTATTTAACTAAGTATTTAGCAGTCTTATGGCTTGGGGGGTAGAAGTTTTTCCGGGTCCTGTTGGTTTTAGACTTGATGCACCGGTACCGCTTGCTGTGTGGTAGCAGAGAGAACAGTCTATGACTTGGGTGGCTGGAGTCTTTGACAGTTTTTCGTGCCTTCCTCTGACACCGCCTGGTATAGAGGTCCTGGATGGCAGGGAGCTCGGCTCCAGTGATGTACTGGGCCGTACTCACTACCTTCTGTAGTGCAGTTGTGAACTAACAGTGAAATGCTTTCTTACAGGCCCTTCCCAACAATTCAGAGAGAAAAAAAATAGAACTATAATAGAAAGATTATAACAAATTGAATAAATAGACAATGAGTAACAATAACTTGGCTATATCCACGGGGTACTAGTACCGAGTCGATTGAGATAGATATGCACATATAGGTAGGGATAAAGTGACTAGGCAACAGGATAGATAATAAGCAGTAGCAGCAGCATATGTGATGAGTCAACAGGGTTAGTGCAAAGGGGGGTCAATGCAGATAGTGCGGGTGGCTATTAGGTTAACTATTTAACTAAGTATTTAGCAGTCTTATGGCTTGGGGGGTAGAAGTTTTTCCGGGTCCTGTTGGTTTTAGACTTGATGCACCGGTACCGCTTGCTGTGTGGTAGCAGAGAGAACAGTCTATGACTTGGGTGGCTGGAGTCTTTGACAGTTTTTCGTGCCTTCCTCTGACACCGCCTGGTATAGAGGTCCTGGATGGCAGGGAGCTCGGCCCCCTGTGATGTGGCCCACAATCAGCTCATTTGTCTTGCTGAGGTTGAGGGAAAGGTTGTTATCCTGGCACCACACTGCCAGGCTCTTAATCGTGGGTGAACAGGGAGTACAGGAGGGGACTAAGCACACCCCTGAGGGGTCCCCGTGGTGAGGGTCAGCGTGGCAGATGTGTTGTTGCCTACCCTCACCACCGGGGGCAGCCCATCAGGGTGACCAGGATCGAGTTGCAGAGGGAGGTATTCAGTCCCAGGTGGTCTTGAGCTTAGTGATGAGCTTGGAGGGCACTCTGTTGTTAAACTCTGAGCTGTAGTCAATGGACAGCATTCTCACATAGGTGTTCCTCTTTTCTAGGTGGGAAAGTGTGGAGTGCAATAGATATTGCGTCATCTGTGTATCTGTTGGGGTGGTGTGTGAATTGGAGAGGGTCCAGGGTGTCTGGGATGATGGTGTTGATGTGAGCCATGACCAGCCTTTCAAAGCATTTCATGGCTACAGATGTGAGCGCTACGGGACAGTAGTCATTTAGACAAGTTACCTTGGTGTTCTTGGGCACAGGGACTATGGTGGTCTGCTTGAAACATGTAGGTATTACTGACTGGGTCAGGGAAAGGTTGAAAAAGACACTTGCCAGCTGATCAGCTCTGAGTACACATCATTTTGAAAATTATTTTGTTAAACCTTTATTTAACTAGGCAAGTCAGTCAAGAACAAATTCTTATTTACAATGACGGCCTACCTGATGATGGTGATGGTGATGGTGATGATGATCCCTTGATCCATGCGTCACTTTATTCAATCGAATTGTCCTTTCTTATAGCAAAATAATTGTACGTATCCTTGAAACTTTCATGTAGACCTTGGAACGAGGTTAATTAAGATATTAAATGTAATTAACTGTCTAATTTCCCAAAGCTATTGAATGAATCACTGATTGAATTATTTCTTACAGATTTTATTAACTTTCAGTTTTTTCTGCTTATCAGGTGTTAATAGGGTAGAGAATCCCTGAGGCAAGCTACTATCTGATGGCTATATTTTTGGGCAAAACATTCAGGTAAATGGACGAGTCAGCCAAGCAAGCATATGAATCGTCTTATGATGCCTATGGTATATTATGTGCCTGTAAGATAGTTTCACATGATAATAATAATAATGTGGAAATGCCCTTCAATCTTCACTTTGACTGTGGTTCTGTAGAATGCCATTCTTCCTCTCTTGCTCGCTCTCTCCCTCTTTCTCTCTCTCTTTTTCTCTCTCTCCCTCTTTCGCTTTCTCTTTCTCTCTCCCTCCTCTCTCGCTTTCTTCATGTCTCTATCTCCCTTTCCCTTTCTTTCTTTCTTTCTTTCTTTCTTTCTTTCTTTCTTTCTTTCTCTCTCTCTCTCTCTCTCTCTCTCTCTCTCTCTCTCTCTCTCTCTCTCTCTCTCTCTCTCTCTCTCTCTCTCTCTCTCTCTCTCTCTCTCTCCCTCTCTCTCTCTCTCTCTCTCTCTCTCTCTCTCTCTCTCTCTCTCTCTCTCTCTCTCTCTCTCTCTCTCTCCCTCTCTCTCTCCCTCTCTCCCTCTCTCTCTCTCTCTCTCTCTCTCTCTCTCTCTCTCTCTCTCTCTCCCTCTCTCTCTCTCTCTCTCTCTCTCTCTCTCTCTCTCTCTCTCTCTCTCTCTCTCTCTCTCTCTCTCCCTCTCTCTCTCCCTCTCTCCCTTTCTCGTTCTCTCTCTCTCTCTCTCTCTCTCTCTCTCTCTCTCTCTCTCTCTCTCTCTCTCTCTCTCTCTCCCTTTCTCTCTCTCTCTCTCTCTCTCTCTCTCTCTCTCTCTCTCTCTCTCTCTCTCTCTCTCTCTCTCTCTCTCTCTCTCTCTCTCTCTCTCTCTCTCCCTCTCTCTCTCTCTCTCTCTCTCTCTCTCTCTCTCTCTCTCTCTCTCTCTCTCTCTCTCTCTCTCTCTCTCTCTCTCTCTCTCTCTCTCTCTCTCTCTCTCTCTCTCCCTCTCTCTTGCTTTCTTCCCTTTCACTCTCTTTATCCTCTCTCTTCTCTCTCTACTAAACGGCTAGTGGCTATACCGGAGATGAGGAACAAGGAAGGCCTGCCAGGTTTTTAATTTGCAGAGGGTACAACCTGATTAGATAAGTACAACCTCTGTGTGTGATTAGATAAGACTCAGCGGTATCTAGAAGGAGCGGTATCTAGAAGGAGCATGGTGTATCAGAGAGTGTGTGTGTATAATGAATCAGTAGAGGAATGACCTCTCCGTGTTCAGGGGGTCGCCTCTCCTCGCCCCCGGTCCCCGGAGGGGTAATAGCTGCAGAGTCTACGTCTCAAATGGCTCCCTATTCCCTATATAGTGCACTACTTTAGGCCAAAACCCTATAGGCCCTGGTAAAAAGTAGTGCACTAAATAGGGAATGGCTGAGACAGAAGAAACAGCTTGCGGCTGTGTGGCTATTGAAACGATCAGGGGATGGGTCTACTTTTTTTTTTTTTAAGTTTTCATAAATCATTGGGTACATCGTAAGAAAAACGTCAGAGTAATCTGAAATAGGGGCATAATTCATGTTCAAAAATCACAACATAACATACGTAGGCATTTCATCATTAAGACCTTTAGGAAACAGTGTCTGGAGGGTGAAAATCCCCAAACAGTCTCAGAGTATTATTATTGATATCACCCCCCTTCATATTGTTATATCTGGTAGCACTTATTTATTTTTCCTTCGTCTCCAACCCCTTTCCATGGGTGGAACGGATGTGGGTGGGGCTAGGTCTACATAAGGGTGCTAATTAAAAAAAAATACTCACTAAAGCTCTGACGAAGGCCGAAGGCCGATACGTAAGCTTATTAAAAATCAGTGTGCGGTTTCCTTTTTCCCTCATCTTGTCCAATTGTTACCATGCACCTGCAAAAAGATTGCTCATATGTGCGAGTGCCTTTTGAATTTTGAAGTACCATCATCTTTGAAATGCAATAGAAAGGCCATAATGTATTATTACAGCCCAGGTGCAATTTAGATGATCAGATATGTCTATGTCCTGGGAAATGTTCTTGTTACTTAAAACATCATGCTAATCGCATTAGCCTACATTAGCTCAACCGTCCCGTGGAAGGGACACCGATCCCGAATAAGTTTTTAACAATCTGATGGCCTTGAGATAGAAGCAGTTTTCAGTCTTTTGGTCCCAGCTTTGATGCACCTGTACTTCCTGTGACATCGGGTGCTGGGCAGGTAGTTTGCCCCCGGTGATGCGTTGTGCAGACCGCACTACGTGATACAGCCCAACAGGATGCTCTCGATTGTGCATCTGTAAAAGTTTGTGAGTGTTTTAGGTGACAAGCCAAATTTCTTCAGCCTCCTGAGGTTGAATAGGCGCTGTTGCGCCTCCTTCACCACGCTGTCTGTGTGGGTGGACAATTTCAGTCTGTGATGTGAACGCCGGGGAACTTAAAACATTCCACCTTCTCCACTACTGTCTCGTCGATGTGGATAAGGGGGTGCTCCCTCTGCTGTTTCCTGAAGTCCACGATCATCTCCTTTGTTTTGTTGACGTTGAGTGAGAGGTTATTTTCTTGACACCACACTCCGAGGGCCTTCACCTTTTCCCTGTAGGCCGTCTCGTCGTTGTTGGTAATCAAGCCTACCACTGTAGTGTCGTCTATAAACTTGATGATTGAGTTGGATGAACAGGGAGTACAGGAGAGGGCTGAGAACGCACCCTTGTGGGGCCCCAGTGTTGAGGATCAGCGGGGTGGAGATGTTGTTTCCTACCCTCACCACCTGGGGGCGGCCCGTCAGAAAGTCCAGGACCCAGTTGCACAGGGCGGAGTTGAGACTCAGGATCTCGAGCTTAATTACGAGTTTGGAGGGTACTATGGTGTTAAATGCTGAGCTGTAGTCAATGAACAGCATTCTTACATAGGTATTCCTATTGTCCAGATGGGTTAGGTCAGTGTGCAGTGTGATTGCGATTGCGTCGTCTGTGGACCTATTGGGGCGGTAAGCAAATTGGAGTGTGTCCAGGGTATTAGGTAGGGTGGAGGTGATATGATCCTTGACTAGTCTCTCAAAGCACTTCATGATGATGGAAGTGAGTGCTACGGGATGATAGTCATTTAGTTCAGTTACATTAGCTTTCTTGGGAACAGGAACAATGGTGGCCCTCTTGAAGCATGTGGGCATAGCAGACTGGGATAGGGATTCAAAGTCAAAAAGTCAAAGTCAAAGTCACCATTATTAGTCAGTTGTACAACCGAATGCCTTCAACTGAAATGTGTCTTCCGCATTTAACCCAACCCCTCTGAATCAGAGAGGTGCGGGGGGGGCTGCCTTAATCGACATCCACGTCTTCGGCGCTCGGGGAACAGTGGGTTAACTGCCTTGATTAAGTATGTCCGTAAACACACCAGCCAGCTGGTCTGCGCATGCTATGAGGACGCGGCTAGGGATGCCATCTGGGCCGGCAGCCTTGCAAGGGTTAATATGTTTAAAAGTTTTACTCACGTTGGCCACGGTGAAGGAGAGCCCTCAGGCTTTGGTACCTGGCTGTGTCAGTGGCACTGTATTGTCCTCAAATCGAGCAAAGAAGTTGTTTAATTTGTCTTGTCTCTATACTGACGCTTTGCTTGTTTGATTGCCTTGCGGAGGGAATAGCTACACTGTTTGTATTCGGTGGTTTGCGCTTTCAGTTTTGCTCGAATGCTGCCATCAATCCACGGTTTCTGGTTAGGGAAGGTTTTAATAGTCACAGTGGGTACAACATCACCGATGCACTTGCTAATGAACTCGCTCACCGAATCAGCGTATACGTCAATGTTGTTGTCTGAGGCTACCCGGAACATATTCCAGTCCACGTGATCGAAGTAATCTTGAAGCTTGGAATCCGATTGGTCAGACCAGCGTTGGGTAGACCTGAGCATGGGCGTTTACTGTTTTAGTTTCTGTCTATAGGCTAGGAGCAACAAAATTGATTCATCTGTCAGATTTGTGGTAGGGAGGGTTGGGGAGGGCTTTGTATGCATCACGGAAGTAGAGTAGAATGCTACCAGCTCGTGTCGCGCAGTCAATATGCTGATAGAATTTAGGAAGCCTTGTTCTCAGATTAGCTTTGTTAACTTCTTTGGGAGCAGCGCACGAGGTGACCGTTTTGGAGACCCTGGCGTGCCCAAAGTAAAATGGCTCCCATTCAGGCCCAGACAATAGGATATGCACATATTTAGTACCATTGGATAGGAAACACTCTGAATTTTCTAAAAGTGTTAACCATTTGTCTGTGAGTAAAACAGAACGGATATGGCAGGCAAAAGCCCGAGGAATTTCTGTCCTGGAAAAAGTGGTTTTGACACATTGCCTCATTTAGAGCCCCTCCCTTATGAAATGCCCATATAAGGGCATATGAATGCAGTACCTATTGCTTCCTCTGGATGTCAACAGTCTAGAGAAAGTGTTCTGATTCTTCTTAGCTGCTTTTAGAGCAGAGAAGAAGACGAATAAGGAAGTGTCCACATAGATGTCTATACAAGTAAATGCAAAAAAATAAAAATAAATAAAAAAAGGCGCGCTCACGGCTTGCGCGTTCTTTGTTTTTTGCCTTTCTTATCGCCCAGTTTATATTCCGGTTGAAATATTATACAACATATACATTAAAGTGTTCCTAAGGATACATTATCAAAGATGTTTGATTGTTCTTGGACAAGTTTATAGGCATAAGTTGAACGAGTTCTCTTCACGTTTCAATGGAGGAGTCGACGCTGTTTTTTCTGATTATAACACGCCAACCAAACGGAGATTTATGGATATAATACATTACTTTTTCTAACAAAAGAACCATGGATTGTCTTCGTTGGACACTTGGGAAGCCCTCAGCAGAAGTTCTTCAAAAAGTAATTGATTTGTTTTCGCTGTGAAATGTGTTTTCTGTGAACCGTGATGGCTTATGAATTTATGGTAATGGTAAAAATATGTGGGGTGCTATCCTCAAACAATCACATGTGGTGCTTTCGCCGTAAAGCCTTTTTGAAATCTGACAACGCTGTGATATTGCCAAGAAGCAGATCTTTTGATGACTATGAAACACTTGTATATTGATGCATGTTTAATAATTCAACTTTTGGATTTTGTATTTGGCGCCTTGCATTTCACCTGGTAATGTTGGGAGTGCGCTAGCGCCCCACCGCTCCCTACGAAGTTAAAATATCCAGAGTGAGTCATGTTTCAGTGAAACAGAGAATGTTACAATCTCTGATGTCTCTCTGGAAGGCAACTCATACCCTAATTTCGTTCACCTTATTGTTTAGAGATTGGACATTGGCGAGTAATATGCTCAGAAGCGGTTGATGGTGTGCTCGCTTTCTAAGTCTGACCAGTAGGCCGCTCCGTCTGCCTCTCCTGCGGCTACTGCGTTGTTTTGGGTTGGCCTCTGGGATAAGATCGCATGTCCAGGGTGGAGGTCCGAACAAAGGATCCGCTTCGGGAAAGACGTATTCCTGGTCGTAATGTTGGTAAGTTGACGTTGCTTTTATGTCCAACAGTTCTTCCCGGCTGTATGTAATAACACTTGAGATTTTCTGGGCTAACAATGTAAGAAATAAAACATGAAAAAAAAAACGAATTACTGCATAGTTTCCTAAGGACCTGAAGCGAGGGGACTATCTCTGTCCATTGCGCCATTGCTGTGATATCATGTAACTAGTTTAGCTGAACAATGCTTATCAGCTACATACTAGTAGCAATGCTAGTCACCTTTCAAATACATTTATAAAATGTGAGTATTTTCAAATACATAGCCCAAAACAATTGCTTTTATTTTGTATTTGAATGTTTATTTGTAAACTGAAGACATAGTCTACCAAATTGTAGTTGAGAGTATTTTCAAATAGCTGGGTTAAAGCTGCAATATATAACTTTTTGGGCGACCCAACTAAAATTCCCATAGAAATTCTATAATTCTCATTGAAAGCAAGTCTAAGAAGTGGTAGATCGGTTCAATGTGCGCTATTTCTATGCTTCCCGTTCACTTTTGTTTTTGCGTCTTTTACTTTCGCTTTTCTTTTTTTCGTACACCAGCTTCAAACAGCTGAAAATACATTATTTTGCTTGTTTTGTTACATGAACTGAAATGAGGCGACCTATTCGAATTTTAGCAACCAGGAAATGGCAGAGCTATTTCTGCATATTGCACCTTTAAATGCACGGGTGTATTTGAGCCAGTGTATTCAAGTATTTTGTATTACTTTCCAAGCGTATTTCTAAATACATTAATATTCAACTACTTATTTTTTCAAATAAAATATGTCTGAATACTTACTTCGAATGTATGTGAAAGTAATTTAGATATATTAAATACTATTTGAACCCAGGGGCCTGTACCTCACCAGTTAATTCACATAGCAGAGAATGTTGCCGTTGCTTATGCTGTTTGTAATACAGTGGCAGTCTCAGTACAGACTAGTAGCAATGAGGGAGTTTGATTAAGCTGACCTTGACCTGTGGTGCACCGGCCTGTGGCAAAAGTGATGAGGGACGAGTGCCCTTCACAAATCAAACACTAATCTGCATGTTATGTATGGGGAGGGTTTGGACTGACTTAGTTAAGGTGATGCATCATTCAGAAATATACAACCGTTTTCCATGAAATATGTTTGAATTTTCAAACTAGTTTTCATTGGCATGGCAGATTAAGCGTTTTTATCGCCGTTGGCCAGAACGGGGCGTGAGCCAGCTTGGTTCCAAAACGAATGCAATCACTATTCACCCTTTGCAAACTCCTAATCGGAGTACAGATAAATGAATTCCCTCAATGCTAGTCACAAACTGAATTGTCTTTGATGTCCTTGTTGCGTCTGGTTGTTGATGGTGTTTATGGTGGAAATAGATTACCATACTTAGTAATCACTCAGAATGCACTGCTGCTATGCTCATCTGGATGGTTTTGTCTCTTATCAAATATACAGACAATGTTACAATCTTTAGAGAGAGGAGAAATTTGGGTACCAATTTGTCGCTATCAATGACATCTCCCAACGATCAAACAGTTGGCTTTCAGAAGCAATCATTCACCATCGGGTCAATATTGGCCCCAGATTTCATATTCTGATAGCTATAGCTGTTTGTTGGAAGATATTATTTTAATTAGAAAAATGTTGAGACTTTAATCCATCTCTAAACTCAGCTGGAATAAAGAACAGGCTAAATCAAATCAAATCAAATTTATTTATAAAGCCCCCCTTACATCAGCTGATGTCACAGAGTGCTGTACAGAAACCCAGCCTAAAACCCCAAACAGCAAGCAATGCAGGTGTAAAAGCACGGTGGCTAGGAAAAACTCCCTAGAAGGGCCAAAACCTAGGAAGAAACCTAGAGAGGAACCAGGCTGTGAGGGGTGGCCAGTCCTCTTCTGGCTTTGCCGGGTGCAGATTATAACCGAAACATGGACAAGATTTTAAAATGTTCATAAGACAGGCAGAACAGTTGAAACTGGAGAAGCAGCACGGCCAGGTGGACTCGGGACATCATGGAGTCATCAGGCCAGGCAGGCCCGAAGAATGGTACTAATGCTCAGGTCCTCGGGACATCATGGAGTCATCAGGCCAGGCAGGCCCCGGGAATGGTACTAATGCTCAGGTCCTCGGGACATCATGGAGTCATCAGGCCAGGCAGGCCCCGGGGAATGGTACTAATGCTCAGGTCCTCGGGACATCATGGAGTCATCAGGCCAGGCAGGCCCCGGGGAATGGTACTAATGCTCAGGTCCTCCGAGAGAGAGAGAGAGAGAGAGAGAGAGAGAGAGAGAGAGAGAGAGAGAGAGAGAGAGAAGAAAAAATAAAGAAAGAGAGATAATTAGAGAGAGCATACTTAAATTCGCACAGGACACCAGTTAAGAGAAGAAATACTCCAGATATAACAGACGGACCCTAACCCCCCGACACAAACTATTGCAGCATAAATCTTGGGGGCTGAGACAGGAGGGGTCGGGAGACACTGTGGCCCCGTCTGACGAAACCCCCGGACAGGGCCAAACAGGCAGGATATAACCCCACCCACTCTGCCGAAGCACAGCCCCCACACCACTAGAGGGATAACTTCAACCACCAACTTACCGTCCTGAGACAAGGCCGAGTATAGCCCACAAGATCTCCGCCACGGCACCAGAAGCCAGTGACTCGCTAAGTGTCTGATGTTTTCAGCTAAGTCTTAATTTGAGTCAATTACTCACAGCAGGAAAATAATCCTGTGGCATCAGGAAATGTGAATTATTATCTGGATTATAATTAATGAAAAATCTTTGTAGGGGTTGATATATTTTTCGTTAGTGCAAATCAGATCTGACATTTTAAAGTGGAAATTACAAACTTTTCAAGCATTTTTAAATCTTGAATACACTACAAGTTTGCATTTCTTGTTGTGCAGGAACATTTCTGCAACAACAGGATGATCAAATGAAAATACAGCATTTGTAGCACTTCTATCATGTTTATGTTGTCTCTGACTCGGTTCTATTATGTACTGATCAGTCGTGTTACAGTTCTCTGTGGGCTTTAGGCTCTTTGTCATTTGTCATCTAGAAAAAAGAGAGGTGACACTTCTCTCCTTTCACTTCTTTCCCTGCTGATACAGTACATGTCGTCTCTTGACATACAGTAGTTCTAACATCCTACTGTTAGAGTACTGTTTACTGTGTGTTCTAGTCATTGAGACTAATGAAGCTGATAGTTGTGCTGTGTTGTGCTGAGTTCTGACAGGCTATTAAACCTATACACATTGTAGTGATTAATAACACTGTCTGGATGGGAGGGCTGCTGCTGCTGCTGCTGCTGCTGCTGCTGATGGTGGAGGAGGAGGAAGGAACTCCAAAAGGAACCATGTAATTCAGTACAATTCCCTACAGATGTTCTGTCATACAGTGGTGTGTAGTAGTGTGCATGTCTGTGCGTCAGAGGCAGAGAGAGAGAGAGAGAGAGAGAGAGAGAGAGAGAGAGAGAGAAACAGGAAGGTAGGAGAGGGAGAGAGAAGGAAAGAAAGAAAGGGAGTAGAGTAAGAGACAGAAACAAGAGAAAGAGGAGGAGGAGAAAGTGGGAAGCATAGTGAAACCGAGCCAGCCTCCAGAAACAGAGGAGCGGAGGTTTATGAGTATTAATCACTCAATATTCCTGTGCTGATCGCAGTGAATGACAGGGAGCTCCCAGCATTCATTCTCTATGCTGCTTAGCCTCCTCTCTCTCTCTTTACAGTGTCCAGCTGCAGTACATTTTTTTTGCTGTCAGTTAGATCCGTCCTCTGTGTCGGCTTCTTGACATGCGCTCGTCTTCTTCTGGCTTCTGGTTGATGCCACCACTACCACCTCACCTTAGAGCGCTTGAAGTTCCTTTAGTCTGAAGGGAGTTTTAATGTGTAGAGAGAAAGGAGAGCCAGAGACAGAGAGCGAGAACGAGCCTGACTGAGACAGCTAGCTCCTTAGAGCCGAGTGTCATGTGACTTATTACGGAGTGCTCCTCTCAGAAGGCTTTTTTTTTTTTTTTAAACAATGAGTCGATGAGGAAAGGAGGAAGAGGAGAAACGAGGATATGTTTTCTGTTTCGCTCAAGTGCCGGCTGGGGGTCATCAGACGAAGGATCAAGGGTACTGTTATTATTGTTGTTGCAATGGAGCACTTTCTTCTAGCTACAGCTTAACTGTGGTGTGTGTGTGTGTGTGTGTGTGTGTGTGTGTGTGTGGTGTGTGTGTGTGTGTGTGTGTGTGTGTGTTAGCGGCCGGCTAGGTGAGAGAGTGGGTGGGTTGACTTATAATGAGGGTTGGATGGTTTTAAAAGCATTTCTCTTTGTTGTTTCTGTTCTATTCGGAGATAGGAACCAGTACTCGCTGTCAGATGATGTTGTTATGTTTCATCTTCATGTCTTCATCTACCTTCATTTCTTCAACAATCTTCATGTCTTCATCTACCTTCATGTGTCTTCATCTATCTTCATGTCTTCATTTCTTCATCTATATTCATGTCTTCATCTACATTCATGTCTTCATCTATCTTCATGTCTTCATCTATCTTCAATCTGGACCCTCTCTTTCTAACCCCTATTACTAGCCTGTTCAACCTCTCTTTCGTATCGTCTGAGATTCTCAAAGATTGGAAAGCTGCCGTGGTCATCCCCCTCTTCAAAGGGGGTGACACACTCTAGACCCAAACTGCTACAGACCTATATCTATCCTACCCTGCATTTCAAAGGTCTTCGAAAGCCAAGTTAACAAACAGATTACAGACCATTTTGAATCCCACCGTACCTTCTCCGCTATGCAATCTGGTTTCAGAGCTGGTCATGGGTGCACCTCAGCCTCACTCAAGGTCCTAAACGATATCATAACCGCCATCGATAAGAGACATTACTGTGCAGCCGTATTCATTGACCTGGCCAATGCTTTAGACTCTGTCAATCACCACATTCTTATTGGCAGACTCAGCAGCCTTGGTTTCTCAAATGATTGCCTCGCCTGGTTCACCAACTACTTCTCTGATAGAGTTCAGTGTGTCAAATCGGAAGTCCTGTTGTCCGGACCTCTGGCAGTCTCTATGGGGGTGCCACAGGGTTAAATTCTTGGGCCGACTCTCTTCTCTGTATACATCAATGATGTCGCTCTTGCTGCCGGTGATTCTCTGATCCACCTCTATGCAGACGACACCATTCTGTATACTTCTGGCCCTTCTTTGGACACAGACGAGCTTCAATGCCATACAACTCTCCTCCCGTGGCCCCCAACTGCTCATAAATGCAAGTAAAACTAAATGCATGCTTATCAACCGATCACTGCCCGGACCTGCCCGTTCTGACTTAGAATATGTGGACAACTTCAAATACCTAGGTGTCTGGCTAGACTGTAAACTCTCCTTCCAGACTCACATTAAATATCTCCAATCCAAAATTAAATCTAGAATCAGCTTCCTATTTCCCAACAAAGCATCATTCACTCATGCTGCCAAACATACCCTCGTAAAACTGACCATCCTACCGATCCTCGACTTCGGCGATGTCATTTATAAAATAGCCTCCAACACTCTACTCAACAAATTGGATGCAGTCTATCACAGTGCCATCCGTTTTGTCGCCGAATCCCCATATACTACCCACCATTGCGACCTGTACGGTCTCTTTGGCTGGCCCTCGCTTCATACTCGTTGCCAATCCCACTGGCTCCAGGTCTTTGCTAGGTAAAGCCCCGCCTTATCTCAGCTCACTGGTCGCCATAGCAGCATCCACCGTAGCACGCGCTCCAGCCAGTATATCTCACTGGTCACCCCCAAAGCCAATTCCTCCTGTGGCCGCCTTTCCTTCCAGCTCTCTGCTGACAATGACTGGAACTAACTACAAAAATCACTGAAGCTGGAGACTAATTTCTCCCTCACTAGCTTTAAGCACCAGCTGTCAGTGCAGCTCACAGATCTCTGCACCTGCACATAGCCCATCTGTAAACAGCCCATCCTACTACCTCATCCCCATACTGCATTTATTTATTTATCTTGCTCTTTTGCACCCCAGTAACTTGCACATTCATCTTCTGCTCATCTACCATCCCAGTGTTTAATTGCTATATTGTAATTACCTCGCCACCATGGCCTATTTCTTGCCCTACCTCCCTTATCTTACCTTATTTGCACTCACTGTAGGTTTACCTCAAGAATTTCCCTGTATTTAGCGGCATCCATCATTCCTTCAATTCTGACCAGTGCCCAGTTCCTGCCGATGAAAAACATTCCCACAGCATGATGCTGTCACCACCATGCTTCACTGTGGGGATGAGGTTCTCGGAGTGATGAGAGGTGTTAAATGAGAGGTGGCTAAAAAGCTCAATTTTAGTCTAACCAGAGTACATTCTTCCATATGTTTGGGGAATCTCCCACATGCCTTTTGGCGAACACCAAACGTGTTTGCTTATTTTTTTCTTTAAGCAATGGCTTTTTTTCTGGCCACTCTTCCGTAAGCCCAACTCTGTAGAGTGTACGGCTTAAAGGGGGTCCTATGGACAGATACTCCAATCTCCGCTGTGGAGCTTTGCAGCTCCTTCAGGGTTATCTTTGGTCTCTTTGTTGCATCTCTGATTAATGCCCTTCTTACCTGGTCCGTGAGTTTTGGTGGGCGGCCCTCTCTTGGCAGGTTTGTTGTGGTGCCACACTCTTTCCATTTTTAAAAATGTATTTAATGGTGCTCTGTGGGATGTTCAAAGTTTTGGATATTTTTTTATAACCCAACTCTGATCTGTACTTCTCCACAACTTTGTCCCTGACCTGTTTGGAGAGCTCCGTGGTCTTAATGGTGCCTCTTGTTTGGTGGTGCCCCTTGCTTAGTGGTGTTGCAGACTCTGGGGCCTTTCAGAACAGGTGTATATATACTGAGATCATGTGACAGATCATGTGACACTTAGATTGCACACAGGTGGACTTTATTTAACTAATTATGTGACTTCTGAAGGTAATTGGTTTGCACCAGATCTTATTTAGGGGCTTCATAGTGAAGGGGGTGAATACATATGCACGCACCACTTTTCCGTTTTAAAAGTGGTGGTCCTGGTTCTGATCTGGTTCGACAACTTCCACCACCACAGGTCGAGTTTCAGTGATCTGAAAGTACATTATACAGAAATAGCAATAGAAAAACAACAGCACTAAGTCAATCAGACCACAGTATATGCCATAAGTGTATATACAATTGCATTGTTTACCTCAGTCAACAGCTGCGGCTCCCGTCCGTACAGAAGGCGATAGAGTGAGTACTCGGTAGAGGCCTGGAAGATGCTGTTGTTTGCAAGGAGAATAACCTTCAGGTTGTCCCACCACCATTCCTGGTACCTTTCCCATGGCAGTCTTGAGGGTCTGGTTGGTCCGTTCATCCAAACCTGGAGGAGCGGGTAGGAAAAGGATGTCTATTGACAATATAAGATATTGAAATATGTATGATTATGTACCATAATTTTTTTTTTACAAAAAAAGTAATACACAAAAGAAATATCAATTTTGGTGACAGAATATAACCTAGAAAATACGTACCTTGTTCCAGAGTTCACGACAAGACGACCTCAGGAAAACCGTTGGTGTTGCAGGTGGTCTCGCCAGTCTTGTGCTTGATGGGTGACAGAAGGGAATTTAGACTTAGACACGTTCTCTTCCTTTACTGACCTTAATGAGTAATGCCTCCACCCACTTGGTAAAGTGATTGGTTGCCGTCAGACACCAGCTGTTTCCATTCCTGGATTTCGTGAAATGTTTCGATGAGGTCCACCCCCTAACATTTAAAGTGTTAGAGAGAAGATTACTTTATTCGTTCCCGTATCTGTGTCATACAGTAATGCAGATTTTCATATTTGAATGGATACTGAGACACACACACACACACACACACACACTATAATATTGAACTCTGCTGTGGTCAAATAAAGTAACCATTATAAAACAACTTGTAAAAATGTAAATTGTGACACTTATCGTGCCATGTTGAAACAACTTATGGGCTTAAACTCCGGTGCCACAGCCCTCATCCTCTCAAACTTCTGGCAAGCTAGACAGGTACCTTTAAGCACAAAGTGACGAATAGAATGTGATTGATAAACAAAAAGGGTTATTTCACTTGGCCAGCTGTCCAAATCCTTGACAATCCCATGCCAGAAGAAGCGTAGGTTGATTTAGGCAATTATGCGCTTCACTCCAAAATATCCAGCATGCATCTCGGGCAGCACGACCTCCTTCTCCTTAGTGAAAATCACTCTCCTGTTTCCCTCTCACTTTCATCCTTTCCTTCTCTCCCCCCTCTCTGTGTCTGTCCAACGAAGACACCTATTTAAGGAGAAATCCCGACTCTGAATTCCGAGTTGGATGATGGTTCAATTTTTTTTCTCCATATTTTCCTAGTCAGTGCTAGTTTTATCTAAGTTTGCAGTTGTCTTGAACTCACTGAAGTCTGAGATTTCACAGTTTTGAATGCGGCAGAAGTCATGCTGGATTGACAGCATGGCCAATGGCGTTACCCCCTTTTTCGTGATATCCAGTTGGTAGTTACGATCTTGTCTCATCACCGCAATTCCGCTATGGACTCGGCGAAGGTCGAGAGCAAAGCCACACTGCTTCTTGACACACTGCTCACTTAACCCGGGAAGCCAGCCACACCAATGTGTCGGAGGAAACACTGTCGAACTGACGACCCATGTCAGCTTGCAGGCATCTGGCCCGCCACAAGGAGTCGCTAGAGCACGATGAGAGAAGGACATCCTGGCCGGCCAAACCCTCCCCTAACCCAGACAACGCTGGGCCAATTGTGCGACGCCTCATGGGTCTCCCGGTCACAGCCGGCAGTGACACAGCCTGGGATCAAACCTAGGGCTGCAGTGGCGCCTTAGCACTCATTGTTGAATTTGCGATTTCCAACCTGTTGTGTAATGTTTATGTCCAATGGCCATTTTTTATTTATCTTGATATGAAAAAGATTGAAAAGGATTGAAAAGTATTTGCCAGTAGGTTGCTGACTTGATGCATGATGATGACTGCTTGTCTAGCTTGCTAGAAACGATTTTGAAAGTATTAATCCAATCAAAGCTACTGTAGATATAACGTGATTTGACGTTGTTTTATCTGTGGCCAATGACCTTGTGCCTTCTTGGGGGGGCACTTCTAATTTAAGTCTATGGCAGCACCCAAGGGGCTTGAATTCTCTAACTCTACCCATAGATTTTGTGGTGACGTAGTGTCCCCATGAGAGACCGAACACTGAGCCAAACACGGTGCAACTACTCTCAGTATTTTCCGCTGGCTACCGCACCAGCACAGAAAGCACTGAGCTAGGCTGAAACACCTGCATTTTGGAGCTGCCTTACTCAAGAAGGCAAAAAAAAAGAGACCATGTTTGTATGCGACTTTATTAGCTCAAAGCGTGCCAGCCGCGAACGCGCGTTTTACTCTTGTTGACATCTGTGTGGACACTTCCTTATTCGTCTTCTTCTCTGCTCTAAAAGCATCTAAAAAGAATCAGAACACTTTCTCGAGACTGTTGACATCCAGAGGAAGCAATAGGTACTGCATTCATATGCCCTTATATGGGCATTTTCATAAGGGGAGCGGTTCTAAATGAGGCAATGTGTCAAAACCACTTTTTCCAGGACAGAAATTCCTCTGGTTTTCGCCTGCCATATCCGTTCTGTTATACTCACAGACAACATGTTAACACTTTTAGAGAATTCAGGGTGTTTCCTATCCAATGGTACTAAATGTGTGCATATCCTATTTTCTGGGCCTGAATGGGAGGCATTTTACTTTGGGCACGCCAGGGTCTCCAAATCAGTCACCTCGTGCGCTGCTCCCAAAGAAGTTAATAACGCTGAAAATTCTGTGTTTCTATGTCAAATGGTTCTTATATTTCAGTCTTCTGTGATGTAAATAAAGTGTAATATTTATTTCACCTTTATTTAACCAGGTAGGCAAGTTGAGAACAAGTTCTCATTTACAACTGCGACCTGGGATGCAAACTCAAAATGTAATATATACACTATATGTGACTGCAGTAAAGGTTTTAAGGATTATATCAGCTCCACCTTACCTGACATCCTAGACCCACTACAATTTGCATACCTCCCCAACAGATCCACGGACGACGCAATCCCCATTGCACTGCACACTGCCCCATCCCACCTGAACAAGAGAAATACCAATGTAAGAAAGTTGTTCATCGACTACGGCTCAGCCTCTCAACACCATAGTGCCCTCCAAGCTCATCACTAAGCTCAGGGCGCTGGGTCTGAACTCTACCCTGTGCAACTGGGTCCTAGACTTCCTGGCCCTATTTGGTGACGGTAGGCAACAACACCTCCTCCACACTGATCATCAACATGGGGGGCCCCACAGGGGTACGTGCTCAACCCTCTCCTGTACTCCCTAATCACCCAATATTGCGTGGCCACGCACGTCTCCAACTCAATCATCAAGTTTGCTGACGACACAACAGTGGTAGGCTTGATTACCAACAACAACGAGAGAGGAAGTGAGAGCCCTGGTGGAGTGGTGCCAGGAAAATAACCTCTCCCTCAATGTCAACAATACAAAGGACCTGATGGGCTACAGTAGACAGCAGAGAGAGCATGCCCCTAACCACATCGACGGGGACGCAGTGGAGATGGAAAAAAACTTCAAGTTCCTCGGCGAGCACATCAATGAGGACATGAAATGGTCCCACCACATCAACAGCGTGGTGAAGAAGGTGCAACAACACCTCTTCAACTTCAGGAGGCTGAAGAAGTTCTCCTTGGCCCCTAAAACCCTCACAAACTTCTACAGATGCACCCTCGAGAGCATTCTGTCGGGCTGTATCACCGCATGGCACGGCAACTGTATACCACCCACAAAGGCAGGCCTCTCCAGAAGGTGGTACGGTCAGCCCAACACATCCCCGGGGGACACTGCCTGCCCTCCAGGACATCTACAGCACCGGGTGTCACAGGAAGGCCAAGAAGATAATTAAAGACCTCAGCTACCTGAGCCACAGCATGTTCACCCCGCTACCATCTAGAAGGCGGAGACAGTACAGGTGCATCAAAGCTGGGACCGAGAGACTGATAAACAGCTTCTATCTCCAGGCCATCAGACTGTTAAATAATGACCACTAGCCGGCCTCTGCCTATTACCCTTCCCTGAACTTAGTCACTGTTACTATCCGGCTACCACCCAGTACTCTACCCTGCATCCTAGAGACTGCTGCCCTATGTACATAGTCATTGAACACTGGTCACTTTAATAATGCTTACATACTCTTTTACCCACTTCATATGTACACGTACAGTGCATTCGGAAAGTATTCAGACCCCTTGACTTTTTCCACATTTTGTTACGTTTTACAGCGTTATTATAACATTTATAGAATTTATATTTTTTTTTTACTCATCAATCTACACACAATACCCCATAATGACAAAGCAAAAAAAGGTTTATTATTTATTACAAGTAAAAAACAAAAATATCACATTTACATAAGTATTTTTGGTATTTGGTATTTTATTAGGATCCCCATTAGCTGTTGCAAAAGCAGCAGCTACTCTTCCTGGGGTCCACATGAAACATGACATAATACAGAACATTAACAGACAAGAACAGCTCAAGGACGGAACTACCTAAAAAGAAATGTAAAGGCGCACGTAGCCTACATATCAATGCATACAGGAGAGGCGTTGTGCCATGAGGTGTTGTGTTATCTGCTTTTTTAAACCAGGTGTGCGTTTTTTTTGGAGCAATATGAGATGGAACGGAATTCCATGCAATAATGGCTCTATATAATACTGCACGCTTTCTTGAATTTGTTCTGGATTTGGGGACTGTGAAAAGACCCCTGGTGGCATGTCTGGTGGGGTAAGTGTGTGTGTCAGAGCTGTGTGTAAGTTGACTATGCAAACAATTTGGAATTTAACACATGAATGTTTCTTATAAAAATAAGAAGTGATGCAGTCAGTCTCTCCTCAACTCTTAGCCAAGAGAGACTGGCATGCATAGTATTTATATCAGCCCTCTGATTACAATGAAGAGCAAGATGTGCCGCTCTGTTCTGGGTCTGCTGCAGCTTAACTAGGTATTTTCTTGCAGCACTGGACCACACGACTGGACAATAATCAAGATTAGGCTAAACTAGAGCCTGCAGAACTTGCTTTTTGGAATGTGGTGTCAAAAAAGCAGAGCATATCTTTATTACGGCTAGACCTCTCCCCATCTTCACAACCATTGAATCTATATGTTTTGACCATGACAGTTTACAATCTAAGGTAACGCCAAGTAATTTAGTCTCCTCAACTTGTTCAACAGCCACACCATTCATTACCAGATTCAGGTCTAAAACGAAGGTAATGATTTGTACCAAATACAATGCTCTTAGTTTTAAAGATGTTCAGGACCAGTTTATTACTGGCCACCCATTCCAAAACAACTCTTTGATAAGTGACTTCATTATCTGTGATTGCTGATGCGTACATGGTTGAATCATCAGCATACATGGACACACATGATTTGTTTAATGCCAGCGACAGGTCATTGGTAAATATAGAAATGAGTAGAGGGCCTAGAGAGCTGCCCTGCAGTACACCATACTTGACACGTTTGACATTAGAGAAGCTTCCATTAAAGAAAACCCTTTGAATTCTATTAGATAGATAGCTTGGGATCCACGACATGGCAGAGGTTGAAAAGCCATAACACAGGTTATAGTCAATCAAAGGATGCACTGAAATCTAACAGTACAGCTCCCACGATCTATCTATTATCAATTTCTTTCAACCAATCATCCGTCATTTGTGTCAGTGCAGTACATGTTGAGTGCCCTTCTCTATAAGCATGCTGTAAGTCTGTTGATAATTTGTTTACAGAGAAATAGCATTGTATTTGTGTTTGCTAAGAGCTGGCAGCAAGCTGATAGGTCTGCTGTTAGAACCAGTAAAGGCCGCTTTACCACTCTTGGGTAGCGGAATTACTTTGGCTTCCCTCCAGGCCTGAGGACAAAGACTTTCCTCTAGGCTCAGATAACGATATGATGGATGGGAGTGGCTATAAAGTCAACTACCATATTCTGTAGCTTTCCATCTAGGTTGTCAATGCCAGGAGGTTTGTCATTATTGATTGAAAACAATAATTTTTCCACCTCTCCCACACTAACTTTACAGAATTCAAACTTGCAATGCTTTTCTTTCTTTATTTATTTATGCAAGAATGCAATGGCTCACTGTTTGTTCTTGGCATTTCCTGGCTAAGTTTGCCCACTTTGCTAATGAAGTAATCATTAAAATAATTGGCAACATTAAATGGTTTTGTGATGAGTAAGCCATCTGATTCGATGAAAGATGTAGTTGAATTAGTCTTTTTGCCCATAATTTCATTTAAAGTACTCCAAAGTTTTTTTCCCATCATTCTTTATATCATTGAACTTGGCTTCATAATACAATTTCTTCTTCTTTTTGTTGAGTTTAGTCACAGTACATCAGCCAGTCAGATGTGCAGCCAGACTAATTATCCACTCCTTTTGCCCCATCTCTTTCAATCAGACAGATTTTAAATTCCTCATCAATTCATCGAGCCTCAACAGTTCTAACAGTCAGTTTCTTAACATGTGTATGTTTATCAATAATTGGGAGAAACAATTTCATAAATTCATCAAATGCAGTGTCTGGATGGTCCTCGTTAATCACATCAGACCAACAAATATTTCTAACATCATCCACATAAGAGTCACAGCTAAATCTTATACACTATTTTAGGCCCAGATGTTGGAAAATATGGCTTTCCTGGATATAGCCACTATATTGTGATCACTGCATCCAATGGGTTCTACAGTATTAGTAAAAATGTGATCGATACATGTGGATGATCTTGTCCCTTTAGTGTTTGTAAACACCCTGGTAGGTTGATTAATAACCTGAACCAGATTGCAGGCACTGGTTACAGTGAGAAGCTTCCTCTTGAGCAGACATCTTGATGAAAACCAGTCAATATTCAGGTCCCCAAGAAAGTAGACCTCTCTGTTTACATCACATACACTATCAAGCATGTCACACATATTATTTAGATACTGACTGTTAGCACTTGGTGGCCTATAGCAACACCCCAAAAGAAAAGGCTTTAGATGTGCCAAGTGAACCTGCAACCACAACACTTCAATTACACTTGACATAAGATCTCTAAGCATTACAGGGACATGGCTCTGAATATATATATACAGCAACACCTCCCCCTTATAAGCATTTCTGTCTCTTCTATAGATGTTATATCCTTGTATTGCTACTGATGTATCATCAAATGAATTTTCTAAGTGAGTCTCAGAAATGGATAATATATGAATATTATCTGATGTTAGCAAGTTATTGATTTCATGAACCTTATTTCTAAGGCGACATATATTAATATGGGCTATTTTCAAAGCACCTTTGGCAGCAATTACAGCCTTGAGTCTTCTTGGGTATGACGCTAGAAGCTTGGCACACCTGTATTTGAGGAGTTTCTCTCATTCTTCTCTGCAGATCCTCTCAAGCTCTTTCAGGTTGGATGGGGAGTGTCACTGCACAGCTATTCTCAGGTCTCTCCAGAGATGTTAGATCGGGTTCAAGTCCGGGCTTTAGCTGCGCTGTCTTGGCTGTGTGCTTAGGGTCGTTGTCCTGTTGGAAGGTGAACCTTTGCCCCAGTCTGAGGTCCTGAGCACTCTGGAGCAGGTTTTCATCAAGGATCTTTCTGTAATTTGTTCCATTTATCTTTCCCTTGATCCTGACTAGTCTCCCAGTCCCTGCCACTGAAAAACATCTCCACCGCATGATGCTGCCACCACCGTGCTTCACCGTAGGCATGGTGCCAGGTTTCCTCCAGACATGACGTTTGACATTCAGTCCAAGGAGTTCAATCTTGGTTTCATCAGACCAGAGAATCTTGTTTCTCATGGTCTGAGTCCAAACGGGCTGTCATGTACCTTTTACTGATGACTGTCTTCCATCTGGCCACTCTACCATAAAGGCCTGATTGGTGGAGTACTGCAGAGATAGTTGTCCTTCTGGAAGGTTCTCCCATCTTCACAGATTAACTTTGGAGCTCTGTCAGAGTGACCATCGGGTTCTAGGTCGCATTCCTGACCAAGGCCCTTCCCCCTCGATTGCTTAGTTTGGCAAGGCGGCCAGCTCTAGGAAGAGTCTTGGTGTTTCCAAACTTCTTCCGTTGAAGAATGATGGAGGCCACTGGGTTCTTGGGGAGATTCAATGCTGCATGAATTGTTTAGTACCCTTCCCCAGATCTGTGCCTCGACACAATCCAGTTTCGGAGCTCGACGGACAATTCCTTTGGCCTCATGACCTGATTTGTGCTCCACTGTGGGACATTATATAGACAGGTGTGTGCCTTTCCAAATCATGTCCAATCAATTGAATTTACCACAGGTGGACTCCAATCAAGTTGTAGAAACATCTCAAGGATGATCAATGGAAACAGGATGCATCTGAGCTCTATTTGGAGTCTCATAGCAAAGGTTCTGAAAACGTATGTAAATAAGGTGTTTCTATTTTTTATTTTATTACATTTGCAAACATTTCTAAAAATGTGTTTTTTCTTTGTCATTATGGGGTATTGTGTGGAGATTGAAGAGGAAAAAACACAATTTAATACATTTTAGAATAAGACTAATGTAACAAAATGTGGAAAAAGTCAAGGTGTCTGAATACTTTCCCAAAAACATTGTATATACTGTATTCTAGTCAAGTGTCATCCTACTACTGCTGTACCTTTTCAATTCATATTTGTTTGTTTATTTGAATCCCCATTAGCTTTTGCAGATGCAGCAGCTATTCTTCCGGGGGTCCACAAGAAGCACAAAACATGACAAGTAACAACACACTGGTACACTGATAGACAAGGACAGTCACACAAACTTCAAATACAATGACATGATATACAGTGAATACAAAATAAAATAATGATAATATAAACAATACAGCAAAAATAATTTTGTGTGCATGTGTTTGTTTGTTTATTTGAGTGTGTCTCCCCACACAGTCCCCCTCGTTCCATGAGATGCTGTTTAATCTGTTTTTTAAAGGTCATTTTGCTGTTTGCTCAGTATTTAGAGATGGGAGTTCCATGCGATCATGGCTCTGTATAATACTGTGTGTTGCTGTCAATTCGTTTTGGACTTGGGGACCGTGAAGACAAGATCAGAGCCTGAACAACTAGTACAACACATTTTTGTGTACAAATCGCAGAACATCTTTTAATTACAGGCATACCTCTCCCCATCTTCACAACAACTTTGTCACTATGACTTGACCATTTATTTATTTTATTTATTTCACCTTTAATTAACCAGGTAGGCAAGTTGAGAACAAGTTCTCATTTACAACTGCGACCTGGCCAAGATAAAGCAAAGCAGTTCGACACATACAACAACACAGTGTTACACATGTAGTAAAACAAACATACAGTCAATAATACAGTAGAAAAACAAATCTATAAACAAAGAGTGCAAATGAGGTTAGATAAGGAAGGTAAGGCAATAAATAGGCCATGGTGGCAAAGTAATTACAATATAGCATTTAAATGCTGGAATGGTAGATGTGCAGTAGATTAATGTGCAATGTAGAAAAACTGGGGTGCAAAGGAGCAAGATTAATAAATAAATAAATACGGTAGGGGATGAGGTAGTTGGTTGGGCTATTTACAGATGGGCTATATACAGGTGCAGGGGTCTGTGAGCTGCTCTGACAGCTGATGTAAAACCATAGCAAGTGAGTTTCTTCAATAACATTTTATGATCAATAACCTCAAAGATAATGTAACAATACAACTTCCATCTTATTATCCGTTTATTTTAACCAATCATCTGCCATCTGCAGTACAAGTTGAGTGCCCCTTCTCTGCATGCATGCTGAAAGTCAGTAATAATAGCGTTGCCTTTGATCAAACAATTCTCTCCATCAGTTTACTAAGAGCAGGCAGCAAACTGCACCCTTTGATCAAACAATTCTCTCCATCAGTTTACTAAGAGCAGGCAGCAAACTGCACCCTTTGATCAAACAGTTCTCTCCACCAGTTTACTAAGAGCAGGCAGCAAACTGCACCCTTTGATCAAACAATTCTCTCCATCAGTTTACTAAGAGCAGGCAGCAAACTGCACCCTTTGATCAAACAATTCTCTCCATCAGTTTACTAAGAGCAGGCAGCAAACTGCACCCTTTGATCAAACAGTTCTCCACCAGTTTACTAAGAGCAGGCAGCAAACTGCACCCTTTGATCAAACAATTCTCTCCACCAGTTTACTAAGAGCAGGCAGCAAACTGCACCCTTTGATCAAACAATTCTCTCCACCAGTTTACTAAGAGCAGGCAGCAAACTGCACCCTTTGATCAAACAATTCTCTCCATCAGTTTACTAAGAGCAGGCAGCAAACTGCACCCTTTGATCAAACAATTCTCTCCATCAGTTTACTAAGAGCAGGCAGCAAACTGCACCCTTTGATCAAACAATTCTCTCCATCAGTTTACTAAGAGCAGGCAGCAAACTGCACCCTTTGATCAAACAATTCTCTCCATCAGTTTACTAAGAGCAGGCAGCAAACTGCACCTTTGATCAAACAATTCTCTCCATCAGTTTACTAAGAGCAGGCAGCAAACTGCACCCTTTGATCAAACAGTTCTCTCCACCAGTTTACTAAGAGCAGGCAGCAAACTGCACCCTTTGATCAAACAATTCTCTCCACCAGTTTACTAAGAGCAGGCAGCAAACTGCACCCTTGATCAAACAATTCTCTCCATCAGTTTACTAAGAGCAGGCAGCAAACTGCACCCTTTGATCAAACAGTTCTCTCCACCAGTTTACTAAGAGCAGGCAGCAAACTGCACCCTTTGATCAAACAATTCTCTCCACCAGTTTACTAAGAGCAGGCAGCAAACTGCACCCTTTGATCAAACAATTCTCTCCATCAGTTTACTAAGAGCAGGCAGCAAACTGCACCCTTTGATCAAACAATTCTCTCCATCAGTTTACTAAGAGCAGGCAGCAAACTGCACCCTTTGATCAAACAGTTCTCTCCACCAGTTTACTAAGAGCAGGCAGCAAACTGCACCCTTTGATCAAACAATTCTCTCCACCAGTTTACTAAGAGCAGGCAGCAAACTGCACCCTTTGATCAAACAGTTCTCTCCACCAGTTTACTAAGAGCAGGCAGCAAACTGCACCCTTTGATCAAACAATTCTCTCCATCAGTTTACTAAGAGCAGGCAGCAAACTGCACCCTTTGATCAAACAGTTCTCTCCACCAGTTTACTAAGAGCAGGCAGCAAACTGCACCCTTTGATCAAACAATTCTCTCCACCAGTTTACTAAGAGCAGGCAGCAAACTGCACCCTTTGATCAAACAATTCTCTCCACCAGTTTACTAAGAGCAGGCAGCAAACTGCACCCTTTGATCAAACAATTCTCTCCACCAGTTTACTAAGAGCAGGCAGCAAACTGCACCCTTTGATCAAACAATTCTCTCCATCAGTTTACTAAGAGCAGGCAGCAAACTGCACCTTTGATCAAACAATTCTCTCCATCAGTTTACTAAGAGCAGGCAGCAAACTGCACCCTTTGATCAAACAATTCTCTCCATCAGTTTACTAAGAGCAGGCAGCAAACTGCACCCTTTGATCAAACAATTCTCTCCATCAGTTTACTAAGAGCAGGCAGCAAACTGCACCCTTTGATCAAACAATTCTCTCCATCAGTTTACTAAGAGCAGGCAGCAAACTGCACCCTTTGATCAAACAGTTCTCTCCACCAGTTTACTAAGAGCAGGCAGCAAACTGCACCCTTTGATCAAACAATTCTCTCCACCAGTTTACTAAGAGCAGGCAGCAAACTGCACCCTTTGATCAAACAATTCTCTCCATCAGTTTACTAAGAGCAGGCAGCAAACTGCACCCTTTGATCAAACAATTCTCTCCACCAGTTTACTAAGAGCAGGCAGCAAACTGCACCCTTTGATCAAACAATTCTCTCCACCAGTTTACTAAGAGCAGGCAGCAAACTGCACCCTTTGATCAAACAATTCTCTCCATCAGTTTACTAAGAGCAGGCAGCAAACTGCACCCTTTGATCAAACAATTCTCTCCATCAGTTTACTAAGAGCAGGCAGCAAACTGCACCCTTTGATCAAACAGTTCTCTCCACCAGTTTACTAAGAGCAGGCAGCAAACTGCACCTTTGATCAAACAATTCTCTCCATCAGTTTACTAAGAGCAGGCAGCAAACTGCACCCTTTGATCAAACAGTTCTCTCCACCAGTTTACTAAGAGCAGGCAGCAAACTGCACCCTTTGATCAAACAATTCTCTCCACCAGTTTACTAAGAGCAGGCAGCAAACTGCACCCTTTGATCAAACAATTCTCTCCACCAGTTTACTAAGAGCAGGCAGCAAACTGCACCCTTTGATCAAACAGTTCTCTCCACCAGTTTACTAAGAGCAGGCAGCAAACTGCACCCTTTGATCAAACAATTCTCTCCATCAGTTTACTAAGAGCAGGCAGCAAACTGCACCCTTTGATCAAACAATTCTCTCCATCAGTTTACTAAGAGCAGGCAGCAAACTGCACCCTTTGATCAAACAGTTCTCTCCACCAGTTTACTAAGAGCAGGCAGCAAACTGCACCCTTTGATCAAACAGTTCTCTCCACCAGTTTACTAAGAGCAGGCAGCAAACTGCACCTTTGATCAAACAATTCTCTCCATCAGTTTACTAAGAGCAGGCAGCAAACTGCACCCTTTGATCAAACAGTTCTCTCCACCAGTTTACTAAGAGCAGGCAGCAAACTGCACCCTTTGATCAAACAGTTCTCTCCACCAGTTTACTAAGAGCAGGCAGCAAACTGCACCCTTTGATCAAACAATTCTCTCCACCAGTTTACTAAGAGCAGGCAGCAAACTGCACCCTTTGATCAAACAATTCTCTCCATCAGTTTACTAAGAGCAGGCAGCAAACTGCACCCTTTGATCAAACAGTTCTCTCCACCAGTTTACTAAGAGCAGGCAGCAAACTGCACCCTTTGATCAAACAGTTCTCTCCACCAGTTTACTAAGAGCAGGCAGCAAACTGCACCCTTTGATCAAACAGTTCTCTCCATCAGTTTACTAAGAGCAGGCAGCAAACTGCACCCTTTGATCAAACAGTTCTCTCCACCAGTTTACTAAGTTCTCTCCACCAGTTTACTAAGAGCAGGCAGCAAACTGCACCTTTGATCAAACAGTTCTCTCCACCAGTTTACTAAGAGCAGGCAGCAAACTGCACCCTTTGATCAAACAGTTCTCTCCATCAGTTTACTAAGAGCAGGCAGCAAACTGCACCTTTGATCAAACAGTTCTCTCCACCAGTTTACTAAGAGCAGGCAGCAAACTGCACCTTTGATCAAACAATTCTCTCCACCAGTTTACTAAGAGCAGGCAGCAAACTGCACCCTTTGATCAAACAGTTCTCTCCATCAGTTTACTAAGAGCAGGCAGCAAACTGCACCCTTTGATCAAACAGTTCTCTCCATCAGTTTACTAAGAGCAGGCAGCAAACTGCACCTTTGATCAAACAGTTCTCTCCACCAGTTTACTAAGAGCAGGCAGCAAACTGCACCCTTTGATCAAACAATTCTCTCCACCAGTTTACTAAGAGCAGGCAGCAAACTGCACCCTTTGATCAAACAGTTCTCTCCACCAGTTTACTAAGAGCAGGCAGCAAACTGCACCCTTTGATCAAACAATTCTCTCCATCAGTTTACTAAGAGCAGGCAGCAAACTGCACCCTTTGATCAAACAGTTCTCTCCATCAGTTTACTAAGAGCAGGCAGCAAACTGCACCCTTTGATCAAACAGTTCTCTCCACCAGTTTACTAAGAGCAGGCAGCAAACTGCACCCTTTGATCAAACAGTTCTCTCCACCAGTTTACTAAGAGCAGGCAGCAAACTGCACCTTTGATCAAACAGTTCTCTCCACCAGTTTACTAAGAGCAGGCAGCAAACTGCACCCTTTGATCAAACAGTTCTCTCCACCAGTTTACTAAGAGCAGGCAGCAAACTGCACCCTTTGATCAAACAATTCTCTCCATCAGTTTACTAAGAGCAGGCAGCAAACTGCACCCTTTGATCAAACAGTTCTCTCCATCAGTTTACTAAGAGCAGGCAGCAAACTGCACCCTTTGATCAAACAGTTCTCTCCACCAGTTTACTAAGAGCAGGCAGCAAACTGCACCCTTTGATCAAACAGTTCTCTCCACCAGTTTACTAAGAGCAGGCAGCAAACTGCACCCTTTGATCAAACAGTTCTCTCCATCAGTTTACTAAGAGCAGGCAGCAAACTGCACCCTTTGATCAAACAGTTCTCTCCACCAGTTTACTAAGAGCAGGCAGCAAACTGCACCCTTTGATCAAACAGTTCTCTCCACCAGTTTACTAAGAGCAGGCAGCAAACTGCACCCTTTGATCAAACAGTTCTCTCCACCAGTTTACTAAGAGCAGGCAGCAAACTGCACCCTTTGATCAAACAGTTCTCTCCATCAGTTTACTAAGAGCAGGCAGCAAACTGCACCCTTTGATCAAACAGTTCTCTCCATCAGTTTACTAAGAGCAGGCAGCAAACTGCACCCTTTGATCAAACAGTTCTCTCCACCAGTTTACTAAGAGCAGGCAGCAAACTGCACCCTTTGATCAAACAGTTCTCTCCACCAGTTTACTAAGAGCAGGCAGCAAACTGCACCCTTTGATCAAACAGTTCTCTCCACCAGTTTACTAAGAGCAGGCAGCAAACTGCACCCTTTGATCAAACAGTTCTCTCCACCAGTTTACTAAGAGCAGGCAGCAAACTGCACCCTTTGATCAAACAGTTCTCTCCACCAGTTTACTAAGAGCAGGCAGCAAACTGCACCCTTTGATCAAACAGTTCTCTCCACCAGTTTACTAAGAGCAGGCAGCAAACTGCACCCTTTGATCAAACAGTTCTCTCCACCAGTTTACTAAGAGCAGGCAGCAAACTGCACCCTTTGATCAAACAGTTCTCTCCATCAGTTTACTAAGAGCAGGCAGCAAACTGCACCCTTTGATCAAACAGTTCTCTCCATCAGTTTACTAAGAGCAGGCAGCAAACTGCACCCTTTGATCAAACAGTTCTCTCCACCAGTTTACTAAGAGCAGGCAGCAAACTGCACCCTTTGATCAAACAGTTCTCTCCATCAGTTTACTAAGAGCAGGCAGCAAACTGCACCCTTTGATCAAACAGTTCTCTCCACCAGTTTACTAAGAGCAGGCAGCAAACTGCACCCTTTGATCAAACAATTCTCTCCATCAGTTTACTAAGAGCAGGCAGCAAACTGCACCCTTTGATCAAACAATTCTCTCCATCAGTTTACTAAGAGCAGGCAGCAAACTGCACCCTTTGATCAAACAATTCTCTCCATCAGTTTACTAAGAGCAGGCAGCAAACTGCACCCTTTGATCAAACAGTTCTCTCCATCAGTTTACTAAGAGCAGGCAGCAAACTGCACCCTTTGATCAAACAGTTCTCTCCACCAGTTTACTAAGAGCAGGCAGCAAACTGCACCCTTTGATCAAACAGTTCTCTCCACCAGTTTACTAAGAGCAGGCAGCAAACTGCACCTTTGATCAAACAGTTCTCTCCACCAGTTTACTAAGAGCAGGCAGCAAACTGCACCCTTTGATCAAACAATTCTCTCCACCAGTTTACTAAGAGCAGGCAGCAAACTGCACCCTTTGATCAAACAGTTCTCTCCATCAGTTTACTAAGAGCAGGCAGCAAACTGCACCCTTTGATCAAACAGTTCTCTCCACCAGTTTACTAAGAGCAGGCAGCAAACTGCACCCTTTGATCAAACAGTTCTCTCCACCAGTTTACTAAGAGCAGGCAGCAAACTGCACCTTTGATCAAACAGTTCTCTCCATCAGTTTACTAAGAGCAGGCAGCAAACTGCACCCTTTGATCAAACAGTTCTCTCCACCAGTTTACTAAGAGCAGGCAGCAAACTGCACCCTTTGATCAAACAGTTCTCTCCATCAGTTTACTAAGAGCAGGCAGCAAACTGCACCCTTTGATCAAACAGTTCTCTCCATCAGTTTACTAAGAGCAGGCAGCAAACTGCACCTTTGATCAAACAGTTCTCTCCACCAGTTTACTAAGAGCAGGCAGCAAACTGCACCCTTTGATCAAACAGTTCTCTCCACCAGTTTACTAAGAGCAGGCAGCAAACTGCACCCTTTGATCAAACAGTTCTCTCCACCAGTTTACTAAGAGCAGGCAGCAAACTGCACCCTTTGATCAAACAATTCTCTCCATCAGTTTACTAAGAGCAGGCAGCAAACTGCACCCTTTGATCAAACAGTTCTCTCCACCAGTTTACTAAGAGCAGGCAGCAAACTGCACCCTTTGATCAAACAGTTCTCTCCATCAGTTTACTAAGAGCAGGCAGCAAACTGCACCCTTTGATCAAACAATTCTCTCCACCAGTTTACTAAGAGCAGGCAGCAAACTGCACCTTTGATCAAACAGTTCTCTCCACCAGTTTACTAAGAGCAGGCAGCAAACTGCACCCTTTGATCAAACAGTTCTCTCCACCAGTTTACTAAGAGCAGGCAGCAAACTGCACCCTTTGATCAAACAGTTCTCTCCATCAGTTTACTAAGAGCAGGCAGCAAACTGCACCCTTTGATCAAACAGTTCTCTCCATCAGTTTACTAAGAGCAGGCAGCAAACTGCACCCTTTGATCAAACAGTTCTCTCCACCAGTTTACTAAGAGCAGGCAGCAAACTGCACCCTTTGATCAAACAGTTCTCTCCATCCAGTTTACTAAGAGCAGGCAGCAAACTGCACCCTTTGATCAAACAGTTCTCTCCACCAGTTTACTAAGAGCAGGCAGCAAACTGCACCTTTGATCAAACAGTTCTCTCCATCAGTTTACTAAGAGCAGGCAGCAAACTGCACCTTTGATCAAACAGTTCTCTCCACCAGTTTACTAAGAGCAGGCAGCAAACTGCACCCTTTGATCAAACAATTCTCTCCATCAGTTTACTAAGAGCAGGCAGCAAACTGCACCCTTTGATCAAACAATTCTCTCCATCAGTTTACTAAGAGCAGGCAGCAAACTGCACCCTTTGATCAAACAGTTCTCTCCACCAGTTTACTAAGAGCAGGCAGCAAACTGCACCCTTTGATCAAACAGTTCTCTCCACCAGTTTACTAAGAGCAGGCAGCAAACTGCACCCTTTGATCAAACAGTTCTCTCCACCAGTTTACTAAGAGCAGGCAGCAAACTGCACCCTTTGATCAAACAATTCTCTCCATCAGTTTACTAAGAGCAGGCAGCAAACTGCACCCTTTGATCAAACAATTCTCTCCATCAGTTTACTAAGAGCAGGCAGCAAACTGCACCCTTTGATCAAACAGTTCTCTCCACCAGTTTACTAAGAGCAGGCAGCAAACTGCACCCTTTGATCAAACAGTTCTCTCCACCAGTTTACTAAGAGCAGGCAGCAAACTGCACCCTTTGATCAAACAGTTCTTTCATCTTTATAACTTTTTTACAAAAATATGATGGATCACTGTTCAATGTTGTCATTTCACGTGTTTATCTCACTTTACTAGTGAAATAGTAATTGAAATGATTGAGTTATAAATGACGCATCTACTTCAATGAATGACGGAGATGAATTGATTCTGCCTATGATATCATTTAGGCACGTCAAACTAATTCCCCGGAGGGCCGAGTGTCTGCAGGTTTTCACTCCTCCCGTGTGCTTGATTGATGAATTAAGGTCACTAATTAGTAAGGAACTCCCCTCACCTGGTTGTCTAGGTCTTAATTGAAAGGAAAAAAACAAAAAGCAGCAGACACTATGCCCTCCACACAATGAGTTTGAAACCTATTGTTAAAGGTACTCAAAAGTCTTTTTCCATTTTGTTTTATGTCATTTTTATTTTGGTTTGGTAATATAATTTATTATTTTTGTTACGTTTAGTAACAACCTTTATCAATGTACAGTATGTGAACCAATCAGCTGAGCAGCCTGACTTGTTTGCCACCTCATTTGCATCATTTTGTTGAACTATACAATGTTTCAGTTCATCATCAATCCAGGGGGGCTCGAACAGTTCTAACAGTTCATTTCATGTGTCAACAATTGGCATGAATAATTTTACAAATACTTCCAGTGCTGCGTCTGGATTTACTTCCTCATACACATCAGACCAACGTATATTCAAAAAGAGTCCTGAGAATTGTTTTATATGCTTTCTTATAAACTACTTCAGGCCAAACCTTTGGCACTTTTGGCTTTCCTTGTTATTGCCACAATGTTCTGGTCACTACAGCCAATGGGAACTGATATTGCTTTGGAGCAAAGCTCTGCAGCATTAGTGAAGATTTGATCAATACAAGTGGATATCACAAATCCAACCCTATTGGTGTGTACTATAGTTGGCTGACTGATAACCTGGGTCATATTAAAGGCATTAGTAACAGTTAGAAGCTTCCTCTTGAGAGGACAGCTAGTTGCTAACCAGTCAATGTTCAGAAAAATGTCACCCAGAAAATAGACCTCTGTTAACATCACACACACTATAAAGCATTGCACACATACTATCCAAATACTGACAGTGAGCACTTGCTGGTCTATAGCAGCACCCCAAAAGAAGAGGCTTTAGATGTGGCAGGTAAACCTTGCAACCACAACACTTCAACAATATTTGACACGAGATCCTCTCTAAGCTTTACAGGAATATCGTTCTGATTATATACCAAAACACCTCCCCCATAGGCATCCCTGTCTTATCTGTAGATGTTATATCCTTGTATTGCTACTGCTGTATCATCAATGGAATAATCTAAGTGAGTTTCAGAAATGGCCAGTATATACATTTTATCCGATGTTAGCAAGTTATTGATTTCATGAACCTTATTTATAATGTTACATATATTAATATGGGCTATTCTTAGCCCTTTCCTGGGTAGCTTATTGGACATTGACAAAATATGGTGAAAGAATTCGAAGTAAAAAAAACACACTTTAGCGAATAGTCAGTCAATCAGTGTATATGTGATGTTGGGCTGTAACTACTGACCAGGAAGCTTGGCGCTCTCACTCCTTCCAGGCTTTTGGAAGGGAGGGTGGAAAATGAGTTTGTTGTAAGCAATGTCCCCATGCTCTCTGGCAGCTTTCTGGCACCCAGCTTCAGAGAAGTCCTAGTTGGGGAAGATGTTGGTTCCTCTAAAATATTTTTTTTAGCTGCACCTGTGATACCGTCTGCTGGTAGAAATCTTGTTGTTGATTTAAAAGATCACGCACCTGTGTGAAACACTGTTTTCTCCTTTACGCCAACCTTCTTTAACTTTGGGTGGCATGATGGTTGCAGCGTAGGCTAACGCAATTCCAGCCAGCACAGCTCGCAGGGCCGATGGTAATAGCAACAAACAGCAGAGATTATTATAATAATATATATTTTTTTATTTAACATTTATTTAACTAGGCTAGGCAAGTCAGTTAAGAACAAATTCTTATTTACAATAATGGCTTACCAAAAGACCTTCTGCGGGGACAGGGGCTGGGATTAAAAACAAAAAATATATAATTATAGGCCAAAACACACATCATGACAAGAGAGACAACACAAAACTACATAAAGAGAGACCTAAGACAACAACATAGCAAGGCAGCAAAACATGAAAACACAGCATGGTAGCAACAAAACATGTTACAAACGTTATTGGGCACAGACAACAGCACAAAGGGCAAGAAGGTAGAGACAACAATACATCACTCGAAGCAGCCACAACTGTCAGTAAGAGTGTCCATGATTGAGTCTTTGAATGAAGAGATTGCGATAAAACTGTCCATTTTGAGTGTTTGTTGCAGCTCGTTCCAGTCGCTAGCTGCAGCGAACTGAAAAGAAGATTCGAAGTGTGTCCTTTAGGGACCTTTAACAGAATGTGACTGGCATAAAGGGTGTTGTATGTGGAGGACGAGGGCTGCAGTAGATATCTCAATAAGCATCAACCAGTGGGTCTTGCGGCAGGTATACAGAGATGACCAGTTTACAGAGGAGTATAGAGTGCAGTGATGTGTCCTATAAGGAGCATTGGTAGCACATCTGATGGCCGAATGGTAAAGAACATCTAGCCGCTCGAGAGCACCCTTACCCGCCAATTTTAACAGCTACAAGCCCAGGACTATCCGCGGTCCCAGCCACAAGAGCTAACCAAGTTGCAGGCTATGTTCAAACTGTCAAGGAAGCCTGGCAAGCTGGATAGCTAGCAGCTAGGCTAGCTGCTTCACCAAGCAGCAGCTCTTCAGACTTTAGGGTTAGGCAGTAACCCGGGTTGTGGGATCTAAATTAAACAGTTAGGCTAGTAAACAAAGAATTGTTATAAGAAATAACTTTTTCAGAAACTAATTTTGTTCCAGTATGGATATACTGTCCATACTGTCTATACACACCATTATATACACTGAGTGTACAAAACATTAGGAACACCTACTCTTTCCATGAAGTAGACTGACCAGGTGTTTCCAGGTATGGATGTCACCTGTTAAATCCACTTCAAACAGTGTAGATGAAGGGGAGGAGACAGTTTAAAGAAGGATTTTAAAGCCTTGAGACAATTGAGACATGAATTGTGTTATGTGTGCCATTCAGAGGGTGAATGGGCAAGACAAATTATTTAAGTGCATTTGAATAGGATATGGTAGTAGGTGCTAGGCACACCGGTTGTGTCAAGAACAGCAATGCTGCTGGGTTTTTCATGCTAAACAGTTTCCCGTGTGTATCAAGAATAGTCCATTACCCAAAGGGCATCTAGCCAACTTGACACAACTGTAGAGTCCATGCCCCTACGAATTGAGACTGTTCTGAGGGCAAAAGGGGGAGGGCAACTCAATATTAGGAAGGTGTTCTTAATGTTTGGTACAGTCAGTGTAAATACTGTAATAGTTGACAGAATAAGCAGCTATAGGTCCCCTCTCCTCTCCTCTCCTCTCCTAAAGGCAGAGAAGACAGGAGGGGAGGGGAGAGGAGGGGTGAAAAGGAGCGTCGAGAAGACAGGAGAAGACGGGAGAGGAGGGGTGAAAAGGAGCGTAGAGAAGACAGGAGAAGAGGGGATAGGAGGGGTGAAAAGGAGCGTAGAGAAGACAGGAGAAGAGGGGATAGGAGGGGTGAAAAGGAGCGTAGAGAAGACAGGAGAAGAGGGGATAGGAGGGGTGAAAAGGAGCGTAGAGAAGACAGGAGAAGAGGGGATAGGAGGGGTGAAAAGGAGCGTCGAGAAGACAGGAGAAGACGGGATAGGAGGGGTGAAAAGGAGCGTCGAGAAGACAGGAGAAGACGGGAGAGGAGGGGTGAAAAGGAGCGTCGAGAAGACAGGAGAAGACGGGAGAGGAGGGGTGAAAAGGAGCGTCGAGAAGACAGGAGAGGAGAGGAGGGGTGAAAAGGAGTGTTTGAGAAGACAGGAGAGGAGGGGAGGGGTGAAAAGGAGTGTTTGAGAAGACAGGAGAGGAGGGGAGGGGTGAAAAGGAGCGTAGAGCTGAGCAGAGCAGGAGAAGTGCAGTCTGACTGCCCTCTACTGATTAATGCTAGTCATAGGATATTTATGTCCAATTCATTTTCACTTCCACATTCATCCTCTGTCCTCATTTTGGTCTTTACAACAGAGATCGGTGTCTACTGACCGACAGGGTTTTCAGTCTCTACAGACACATAGGTGTTTCCGTCTCTACAGACCGACAGGGTTTTCAGTCTCTTCAGACACATATGTGTTTCAGTCTCTACAGACCGACAGGGGTTTCAGTCTCTACAGACCGATAGGGGTTTCGGTCTCTACACACCGACAGGGTTTCAGTCTCTACAGACCAATAGGGGTTTCAGTCTCTACAGACCAATAGGGTTTTCAGTTTCTACATACTCATAGGGTTTTCCAGTCTCTACAGACACATTCGTGTTTCAGTCTCTACAGACCGACAGGGTTTTCAGTCTCTACAGACACATATGTGTTTCAGTCTCTACAGACCGACAGGGTTTTCAGTCTCTACAGACCGACAGGGTTTTCAGTCTCTACAGACACATATGTGTTTCAGTCTCTACAGACCGACAGGGTTTTCAGTCTCTACAGACACATATGTGTTTCAGTCTCTACAGACCGACAGGGTTCAGTCTCTACAGACCGATAGGGGTTTCAGTCTCTACAGACCAATAGGGTTTTCAGTCTCTACAGACACATTCGTGTTTCAGTCTCTACAGACCGACAGGGTTTTCAGTCTCTACAGACACATATGTGTTTCAGTCTCTACAGACCGACAGGGTTTTCAGTCTCTACAGACACATATGTGTTTCAGTCTCTACAGACCGACAGGGTTTTCAGTCTCTACAGACACATTCGTGTTTCAGTCTCTACAGACCGACAGGGCTTTCAGTCTCTACAGACACATAGGTGTTTCAGTCTCTACAGACCGACAGGGTTTTCAGTCTCTACAGACACATATGTGTTTCAGTCTCTACAGACCGACAGGGTTCAGTCTCTACAGACCGATAGGGGTTTCAGTCTCTACAGACCGATAGGGTTTTCAGTCATGTTTTAACAGCTAGTGTTTATGGTAAATGAGATAAGAATATTCCGTCTTGTCATAAAACAGAACAGTAGGTAGTTGTCTGTCTGTTCTTGTGGCTGTGGAGAGTAAGATGGTATTTCCGAAGCTCTCTGTATGGATACAGTCCAGTAGTGTACAGTGAAAACATTTTATTTGGCACAGACAGTGCACATTAATAAACAGTTGAGTGTTCAATTAGCAAATAAGCAAATTATGAAAAGAGCACATTTTCATCTGTTGGATAATCACACACGGGAACACGTCAAAGGAAGCACACTACACATTACTACTCCGTTTTGTTGGTGGCTTCCTTGGATAGATCTATAAGAAGTATATAAAGCATAAGCTTACTTTCCTAAATGTCTATTAATTATAATACACATAATAATACACATGTCCTGTTGCTGCAGGATTATTTTCCTGCTGTGAGAAATTGGGTCAAATTAAAATAGGGCATCTGTAAGAGGTCTGTAGAGCATAAGCTTACTTTCCTATTGTGTGGTGGTGGTGTTGTTGTCGGCTCAGTTTGAGGGTGAGACTTCCCCTGGTTTCTTCTTCTTCTCTAATCAATCACATGTATTTTCTAAAGCCCATTTTACATCACCAGTTGTCACAAAGTGCTATACAGAAACCCAGCCTAAAACCCCAAAGAGCAAGCAATGCAGATGTAGAAGCACGGTGGCTAGGAAAAACTCCCTAGAAAGGCAGGGAACCAAGGAAGAAACCTAAAGAGATAACCAGGCTCTGAGGGGTGGCTAGTCGTCTTCTGGCTGTGCCGAGTGGATATTATAAGAGTACATGGCCATTAAAGCCAGATCGTTCTTCAAGATGTTGAAACATTCATAGATGACCAGCAGGGTCAAATAAAAATCATAGTGGTTATAGAGGGTGCAATAGTTCAGCACCTCAGGAGTAATTGTCAGTTGGTTCGTCATGGCCGATCATTCAGAGGTCGAGACAGCAGGTCCGGTAGAGAGAAACAGGGTTGAATAGCAGGTCTGGGACAAGGTAGTAGCACAACCAGGTGGACTGGGGACAGGGTTCCCTAGCCACAGGTAGAACAGCAGAAACTGGATCAGCAGCACGACCAGGTGGACTGGGGACAGGGTTCCATAGCCACAGGTAGAACAGCAGAAACTGGATCAGCAGCACGACCAGGTGGACTGGGGACAGGGTTCCATAGCCACAGGTAGAACAGCAGAAACTGGATCAGCAGCACGGCCAGGTGGACTGGGGACAGGGTTCCATAGCAACAGGTAGAACAGCAGAAACTGGATCAGCAGCACAACCAGGTGGACTTCTTCTTCTTCTTCTGGCTTCCCCTGGTTGTAGAACTACCTACTGATAAGGTGTGCTTTACAGTTTTTGTTGCAATCGCTAGGACCCATTTCTCAATATGTAGGTCACTTTTTCAGAACTCTTCACACAGTGAGCACTACAGCAGTCTCTGTGGGCTGAACTGGGGATCAAATTTCATGAATTATTTTCTCACTCAGACACAACCACCACCAAAACTACAGGCCAATTTGCACATGGTTACATACTCTTTTCAAAACTGTTAAACTTAAGTTCAAAACCTAACATAACACAACATTGAATTAGACAGCAATTTTCTATATTTCTACAGTAATACCGTATTGAAATATATTCCACATCTAAACAATGAAATACTATCAAAACAATTAGACCAGCCGCAGATGTTTCCCATTGTAGCTGAACACCTACCCAGGTGTTCGTCTTTCAATTTCATTACCATCTATACAAAAGGAATAATAGGAATACTACTATAATTATTCTTAGGAATAATACTATAATTTAAACATGGACCCAGCCAGAGATAGAGAAGTGGCTGACAGAGGAAGAAGAGTGGCTGGGAGAGGGAGAGGGAGAGGAGTATGTATGCATGGTGGAAGAAGACTGAGAGGAAGATCAAGAGCTGTAGTCTCAGATGAGATTAGGGCTACTATAATTGATCATGTAATAAATCATGGTCTATCAATGAGAGAGGCTAGTCTGAGAGTGCAGACAAATCTGCAATGCTCAACAGTGGCATCTGTTGTGAGAAATGTCCGGCAAAACAACAGGTTAGATGTGCATTCTGCAAGGGCATCTGACTGAACTGCACATTACAGAAGTAAATTGAGCAAAGCCTCCAAACCCACTTGTGTGTAATTGTTTTTGTATTTCTACTTAGGACCCAACGCTTACCTCCCACAGGCGGGAGAGGTAGGATTTTCACTGCTGTGCAGGAAACTGCAATCGTTGATATGGTCAACAGAAACAATGGCATAAAACTCACAGAGATTCTGGACAGAGTGTTGGCAGACAACATTACATTTGGAAATATTCACAATGTAAGCATAACAACTATTTCTAGAGTCCTGAAACAACATCAAGTCAGGATGAAGCAGTTGTACACTGTCCCCTTCGAGAGGAACTCTGAACGAGTCAAGCGACTCAGGAACCAATATGTCCAGGTAAGATGACTATAAAATACAGAACTGGTTTTGAACAAAACCAAACAGGGCAGAGGCACACAATGGCATGTTTTTAGGTATAATGTAAACTACCATAATAGCTTAACTCTTATGTTGCCTTGTGGATTTATTTTAGAGAGTCATGGAGATTGAAACTAGGCAAACACCCCACATATTCATCTTTGTGGATGAGGCTGGTTTCAACTTGTCCAAAACATGGCGGCGAGGAAGGAATGTGAAAAGAGCCACTGTGGATGTCCTGGGCCAGAGGGGTGCCGAAATCACAATGTGTGCAGCAATATCTTCTGATGGATTGCTGCTACACAAACCGCTAATTGGGCCATACAACACCGAGCGTCTCATTTCATTCCTGGATGACCTCTACGGAAGGGTTGTGCCAGGTGAGGAAAGGGTTGCAGTGAGGCAAAATTGGCCAACGTTTGTAATTGTATGGGACAATGTGGCATTTCACCACTCCCGTGCAGTCACAGAGTGGTTTGCAGCCCATCCCAGGATGGTGTCACTTTTCCTCCCACCTTACTCTCCATTCCTCAACCCCGTAGAGGAAGTATTTTCCTCATGGAGGTGGAAGGTTTATGACCACCATCCACATGATCAAATGTCCCTCCTGGACGCAATGAATGCTGGATGCCTGGACATTCCTGCAGTAGCTTGCCATTGTCGTGTCTTTACTATGTATTAAATTATATATGACATGCTATTTTATCAAATAAATTCCCTGTAAATCATATTACCTGATTAAACTAATCATGCAAATGTAATTAACTAGGAAGTCAGGGAAACCATGGAAGAATGTTTATAGAGCTGTTGTCTTCCGAATAAACTCTTGAAGACCTGGTCATCTTTTATATCAATAGCAGTCAATTATTAATCGTCACCTTATTCAGTCTCATCTGAACATTGTAAAATTCTTGGTTATCTTCACGAACCCTGGCTAACAAGTTTGTCCGTCCTTTCCTAGGCCATGCACGTTTACAGGGGATGCTGATAACTCGACGTCTAGGATGTATCACTTCTTTAGTGAATAAGAGTTCAAAGGTCATACCAAGTTGCCATACTAAGCTCATGCTATATTCTGGCTGGTATATTCGAAATTCATCCTTCCAGTGTGGCGATCATCACCTCCATGTTGAAATTAGCCCTTTTTAATGTATGGACACCAGTCCTCACGTCACCGGGAACACAAGGTTAATTTCGTTAAGTTGTAGTCTTTCAACCATTAGCAACCACAGCTCACGCTGGGGTTGTCTTAGTCTGCTGTGAATTGGGTCACAGGGGCTCTTATAGAAATTTAGAAAAGGGGTTGGTTCCTCATTTCCAACCAATGCCTATTCAGAGTGAGCATATTTTACTGATGAAAACAATTCTCTCATTTTAAAAACAAAAAATTACATTTAATCTTTTCACAAATAGTTTAATATTTAAACATTTAAATTGCACAACAATTCCATGTGAATCTGATAACTAGAATGTGTAGACTTTCCAAGATACAATTGATGTTGTCCTATCATCAGATATAATGTATTAGACAACAACTGATCTGACATCATATTCTTTAAGTACCAACAGACACTTTCAACTGGTTGGATTACAGAAAGATTGTTATTTTCCCAAAACTGTTGATGTTACCATACTCGCTCTATGTTAACAAAGGGATTTCCAAGTCCATTCTGTAGAGTGGAGACGAGGGGGGATAGGTATTTATGGGGGGTCATAAACCTCACCCAACTGGGCAATGTCATGACAACCAGGGATGGACCAAGCATGCCAAAAGATTATTTCCTAGGTGTATTGCCCAAGATGACATAAGATGTGATGTGGATGAGAACCTGTGGCCAAATTCAGAAGACAGGGTTGACTAGCATTGCTACTGTATCTGTACCAGTAGATGGTGTATATACAAATTCTTGTATTTTGGAATCACTCAATGGCAATAAAACATATTGAAGCATATTGCACCATGCCTGATTCATTCCTGTAGCATATACTGCAGTGAATTCTAAACAGCAGAGAGGTGTCATTCTTGTTTTGTAAAGAAACATAATGCTACCTGTTAGTGTTTTTTAGGTCATTGACAACCTTTGCTAGTGTTATGGAAGAATGAGTTGATTTGAGACATGTATGAAGTGTTTTGGTAGTTTTAGTGCATTTTGGATGTGAAATGAACTGCTGTGCCGAGCTGGAAGTTGGTTAGGAGAACTGTGTGAAGAGTTTTGAAAAAGTGACCTAAGTATTGAGAAATGGGTCCTAGCGATTGTAAAGAAAACTGTAAAGTCTGAGGGGGAGACTCCCCAAATGGTTGACTAGGTGCACACCAACAGATAAATAACTTTACACTTTCTGTATTATTTCAAGATAAGTGGTGCTCTATCTGACTGTTAAATCAGTGCTGGAGGAATCTACTGTAGTAGCAGACCTGGGTTCAGATACTATTTGAAATTGGTTCAGAGTGTTTGCTGTAGCCTGCCTGGAGTGCCAGACGGGAGTGATTTACACACTTTTACGGGTGTGATTTGCACGTTTTTGGACTATCCTATTGGTTCATCAGGCAAGCTCAATTAAGCTCAGAAACAGTTTTTGAATTGATTTCAAATACAATTTTAACCCATGTCTGGTTCCTGTGGTTTGTGGTTCCTGTGATTTAATGTATTTTCTCCTAGATAAGGGGTGACTTCACAGGCTGCTAGAGGAAGCTAGGTATAATGTGTGTGTGTCCCTGTGTGTCTCTGTCTGTCCCTGTCTGTTCCTGTGTGTCTCTGTGTGTCCCTGTCTGTTTCTGTGTGTCCCTGTGTGTCTCTGTGTGTCTGTGTGTCTCTGTGTGTCCCTATCTGTTCCTGTGTCTGTCTGTTCCTGTCCCCCCTGAGAGAGAGAGAGAGAGAGAGAGAGAGAGAGAGAGATTTATAGAGAGAGAGAGAGAGTGATGATTAGATAAAGTTCTCAAATGTCTTCTCCAAAGCAGTGGCATCCTGCAGATTTGAGTCCTTTTCAAAAACACTATGCTCTGGGCTTGAGGATGGTCATGAAGAACAATCACCACTGCTTCGTTATGGAGGGGGATATTCTCATACTTCAGGACTCATGCTGCAATATGAGATCATCAAACACAGCTGGGAGACTTCCTGCTTGCAAACAACAACATAATTCATTGCTCTTCCCAATGTGACCACGAGGTATACAGTGCCTTTAGAAAGGTATTCAGACCCCTTCACTTTTTCCACATGTTGTTACATTACAGCCTTATTCTAAAATGGATTCAATAATCCCCCATCAATCTACACACAATGAATGCCCCATAATAACAAAGCAAAAAACTTTTTTTTGAAATTGTTGCTAATTGATTAGAATAAAAAACTGAAATATTGCATTTACATAAGTATTCAGACCCTTTACTCAGTACTTTGTTGAAGCACCCTTGGCAGCGATTACAACCTTGAGTCTTCTTGGGTATGACGCCTCAAGCTTGGCACACCTGTATTTGGGGAGTTTTTTACCATTCTTCTCTGCAGATCCTCTCAAACTCTGTCAGGTTGGATGGGGAGCGTCACTGCACAGCTATTTTCACGTCTCTTCAGAGATTTTTGATCATGTTCAAGTCTGGGCTCTATCTGGGCCACTCAAGGACATTCAGAAACGTGTCCCGAAGCCACTCCTGCGTTGTCTTGGCTGTGTGCTTAGGGTCGTTGTCCTGACCCCAGTCTGAGGTCCTGAGAGCTCTGGAGCAGGTTCTCATCAAGGATCTCTCTGTACTTTGCTTTGTTCATCTTTGCCTCGATCCTGACTAGTCTCCCAGTCCCTGCCACTAAAAAACATCCCCACAGCATGATACTGCCACGACCATGTTTCACTGTAGGGATGGTGACAGGTTTCCTACAGACATGATGCTTGGCATTCAGGCCAAAGAGTTCAATCATGGTTTCATCAGACCAGAGAATCTTGTTTCTCATGGTCTGAGAGTCTTTAGGTGCCTTTTGGCAAACTCCAAGCAGGCTGTCATCTGCCTTTTACTGAGGAGTGGCTTCCGTCTGGCTACTCTACCAAAACGGTCTGATTGGTGGAGTGCTGCATAGATGGTAGATTTTTATTTATTTATTATTAAGGGACAATGCCCATTAATCAACATCAATATTACAATAATGCAACATCCATGTAAATGTGCCGGGGTTAGCTAAAAGCTAATTTACACCCGTAGTCTCAGGGCAGCTCAGGACAATTACACTGTCACTATACACATACTCACTAAAACAATACAACATACAAATACATTACATCCAATAGTATATCATTCTAACATCAACACTGTCATCATCTGTCGTCTGACATATGAGGAACCACAGATAACTCATGTGTACAGGGTTGAATAGATTTGAGCCATGTTTTCAATTTATATTTAAAAGTACAATAATCAATGCAGCTTCTCAAGTCCATGGGCATTGGATTCCAGTATATTGTAGCTCTAACAGAGAAGGCCGATTGACCGATTTTACTGTGTCGAAAAGGGACAACGCAATCCTCTCTAGTTACTGCCCTTGTTATCCTGGAGGTACTTTCCTTGAGCATGATATGCCGGCATAGGGGTAAGACCATGTAGGATCTTAAAGACATGGCTTGCATCTACATACTGCTTAAAGCTATCCAGACTAAACACATTATAATTTTAAATGATATGACAATGGTGGTAACTGTTTGGTTTGTTATCAAAAATAGTATGTGTTTGTTTGTAGAGTGATTCAGTTGGTTTCCGAATAGTAATTCCTGCTTGTGATCATAGCATGCATATATAGTCATGCCCAATCAATTGAATTTCCCACAGGTGGGCTCCAATCAAGTTGTAGAAACATCTCAAGGATGATCAATACAAACAGGATGCACCTGAGCTCAATTTCGAGTCTCATAGCAAAGGGTCTGAATACTGTAAATAAGGTATGTTATTTTATTTTGAATACATTTGCAAACATTTAAAAAATATATGTTTTCACTTTGTCACTATTGGGTATTGTGTGTATATCGCTGAGGATATAAAAAAAAAAAATGTTTTTAGAATAAGTCTAACGTAACAAAATGTGGGAAAACTCAAGGGGTCTGAATACTTTCCGAAGGCACTGAAAGTGGTGTTTAGTGAGGTGTTTAGTGAGCTGTTTAGTGAGCTGTTTAGTGAGCTGTTTAGTGAGGTGTTTAGTGTTTAGTGAGCTGTTGTGTTTAGTGAGGTGTTTAGTGATCTGTTTAATGTTTAGTGAGGTGTTTAGTGTTTGGTGAGGTGTTTAGTGAGCTGTTTAGTGAGGTGTTTAGTGTTTAGTGAGCTGTTTAGTGAGGTGTTTAGTGAGGTGTTTAGTGTTTAGTGAGGTGTTTAGTGTGGTGTTTAGTGTTTAGTGAGGTGTTTAGTGTATAGTGAGCTGTTTAGTGTTTAGTGAGCTGCTTAGTGTTTAGTGAGCTGTTTAGTGTTTAGTGAGCTGCTTAGTGTTTAGTGTGGTGTTTAGTGTTTAGTGAGATGTTTAGTGAGGTGTTTAGTGTTTTGTGAGCTGTTTATTGTTTAGTGAGGTGTTTAGTGAGGTGTTTAGTGAGGTGTTTAGTGAGGTGATTAATGTTTAGTGAGCTTTTTAGTGAGCTGTTTAGTGTTTAGTGAGCTGTTTAGTGAGCTGTTTAGTGTTTAGTGAGGTGATTAATGTTTAGTTAGCTGTGTAGTGTTTAGTGAGATGTTTAGTGATGTGTTTGGTGAGGTGTTTAGTGTTTAGCGAGGTGTTTAGTGTTTCGTGAGCTGTTTAGTGTTTAGTGAACTGTTTAGTGAGCTGTTTAGTGTTTAGTGAGCTGTTTAGTGTTTAGTGAGCTGTTTAGTGAGGTGTTTAGTGAGGTGTTTAGTGCGGTGTTTAGTGTTTAGTGAGGTGTTTAGTGTATAGTGAGCTGTTTAGTGTTTAGTGAGCTGCTTAGTGTTTAGTGAGCTGTTTAGTGTTTAGTGAGCTGCTTAGTGTTTAGTGAGGTGTTTAGTGAGCTGTTTAGTGAACTGTTTAGTGAGATGTTTAGTGAGATGTTTAGTGAGGTGTTTTGTGAGCTGTTTATTGTTTAGTGAGGTGTTTAGTGAGGTGATTAGTGTTTAGTGAGGTGTTTAGTGAGCTGTTTAGTGTTTAGTGAGCTGCTTAGTGTTTAGTGAGATGTTTAGTGTTTAGTGAGGTGTTTAGTGTTTAATGAGCTGTTTAGTGAGGTGTTTAGTGAGGTGTTTAGTGTTTAGTGAGGTGTTTAGTGTATAGTGAGCTGTTTAGTGTTTAGTGAGCTGCTTAGTGTTTAGTGAGCTGTTTAGTGTTTAGTGAGCTGCTTAGTGTTTAGTGTGGTGTTTAGTGTTTAGTGAGGTGTTTAGTGAGCTGTTTAGTGAACTGTTTAGTGATATGTTTAGTGAGGTGTTTAGTGTTTTGTGAGCTGTTTATTGTTTAGTGAGGTGTTTAGTGAGGTGTTTAGTGTTTAGTGAGGTGTTTAGTGTTTAGTGAGGTGTTTAGTGAGCTGTTTAGTGTTTAGTGAGCTGCTTAGTGTTTAGTGAGATGTTTAGTGTTTAGTGAGGTGTTTAGTGAGGTGTTTAGTGAGCTGTTTAGTGAGCTGTTTAGTGAGCTGCTTAGTGTTTAGTGAGCTGCTTAGTGTTTAGTGAGCTGCTTAGTGTTTAGTGAGATGTTTAGTGTTTAGTGAGGTGTTTAGTGTTTAGTGAGCTGTTTAGTGTTTAGTGAGCTGTTTAGTGTTTAGTGAACTGTTTAGTGAGGTGTTTAGTGAGCTGTTTAGTGAACTGTTTAGTGAGGTTTTTAGTGTTTAGTGAGCTGTTTAGTGAGCTGCTTAGTGTTTAGTGAGCTGTTTAGTGTTTAGTGAGCTGTTTAGTGAGCTGTTTAGTGTTTAGTGAGCTGTTTAGTGAGCTGTTTAGTGTTTAGTGAGCTGCTTAGTGTTTAGTGAGCTGTTTAGTGTTTAGTGAGGTGATTAATGTTTAGTTAGCTGTTTAGTGTTTAGTGAGGTGTGTAGTGAGGTGTGTAGTGAGGTGTTTAGTGAGCTGTGTAGTGTTTAGTGAGGTGTTTAGTCTTTAGTGTGCTGTTTAATGTGGTGTTTAGTGAGTTGTTTAGTGTTTAGTGAGCCGTTTAGTGTTTAGTAAGGGGTGTAGTGTTTAGTGGGCTGTTTAGTGTTTTGTGAGGTGATTAATGTTTAATGAGGTTTTTAGTGAGGTGATTCGTGTTTAGTGAGGTGATTAGTGAGGTGATTCGTGTTTTGTGAGGTGATTAGTGTTTAGTGAGGTGATTAGTGTTTAGTGAGGTGATTAGTGAAGTGATTCGTGTTTAGTGAGGTGATTAGTGTTTAGTGAGGTGATTCGTGTTTAGTGAGGTGTTTAGTGAGCAGTTTAGTGTTTAGTGAGGTGTTTAGTGAGGTGATTAATGTTTAGTGAGCTTTTTAGTGAGCTGTTTAGTGTTTAGTGAGCTGTTTAGTGATGTGTTTGGTGAGGTGTTTAGTGTTTAGCGAGGTGTTTAGTGTTTCGTGAGCTGTTTATTGTTTAGTGAACTGTTTAGTGTTTAGTGAACTGTTTAGTGAGCTGTTTAGTGTTTAGTGAGGTGTTTAGTGAGCTGTTTAGTATTTAGTGAGGTGTTTAGTGAGGTGTTTAGTGTGGTGTTTAGTGTTTAGTGAGGTGATTAATGTTTAGTTAGCTGTGTAGTGTTTAGTGAGATGTTTAGTGATGTGTTTGGTGAGGTGTTTAGTGTTTAGCGAGGTGTTTAGTGTTTAGTGAGGTGTTTAGTGAGCTGTTTAGTATTTAGTGAGGTGTTTAGTGAGATGTTTAGTGAGGTGTTTAGTGTTTAGTGAGGTGTTTAGTGTGGTGTTTAGTGTTTAGTGAGGTGATTAATGTTTAGTTAGCTGTGTAGTGTTTAGTGAGATGTTTAGTGAGGTGTTTAGTGTTTAGCGAGGTGTTTAGTGTTTAGTGAGGTGTTTAGTGAGCTGTTTAGTATTTAGTGAGGTGTTTAGTGAGCTGTTTAGTGAGGTGTTTAGTGAGGTGTTTAGTGTTTAGTGAGGTGTTTAGTGTGGTGTTTAGTGTTTAGTGAGGTGATTAATGTTTAGTTAGCTGTGTAGTGTTTAGTGAGATGTTTAGTGATGTGTTTGGTGAGGTGTTTAGTGTTTAGCGAGGTGTTTAGTGTTTAGTGAGCTGTTTAGTATTTAGTGAGGTGTTTAGTGAGGTGTTTAGTTAGCTGTGTAGTGTTTAGTGAGATGTTTAGTGAGGTGTTTAGTGTTTAGCGAGGTGTTTAGTGTTTAGTGAGGTGTTTAGTGAGCTGTTTAGTATTTAGTGAGGTGTTTAGTGAGCTGTTTAGTGAGGTGTTTAGTGAGGTGTTTAGTGTTTAGTGAGGTGTTTAGTGTGGTGTTTAGTGTTTAGTGAGCTGCTTAGTGTTTAGTGAGCTGTTTAGTGTTTAGTGTGGTGTTTAGTGAGGTGTTTAGTGAGCTGTTTAGTGAGGTGTTTAGTGAGGTGTTTAGTGTTTTGTGAGCTGTTTATTGTTTAGTGAGGTGTTTAGTGAGGTGTTTAGTAAGGTGTTTAGTGAGCTGTTTAGTGAGCTGTTTAGTGTTTAGTGAGCTGCTTAGTGTTTAGTGAGATGTTTAGTGTTTAGTGAGGTGTTTAGTGTTTAGTGAGCTGTTTAGTGTTTAGTGAGCTGTTTAGTGTTTAGTGAACTGTTTAGTGAGGTGTTTAGTGAGCTGTTTAGTGTTTAGTGAGGTCTTTAGTGTTTAGTGAGGTGTTTAGTGAGGTTTTTAGTGTTTAGTGAGCTGTTTAGTGAGCTGTTTAGTGTTTAGTGAGCTGCTTAGTGTTTAGTGAGCTGTTTAGTGTTTAGTGAGCTGTTTAGTGAGCTGTTTAGTGTTTAGTGAGCTGTTTAGTGAGCTGTTTAGTGTTTAGTGAGCTGCTTAGTGTTTAGTGAGGTGATTAATGTTTAGTTAGCTGTTTAGTGTTTAGTGAGGTGTGTAGTGAGGTGTGTAGTGAGGTGTTTAGTGAGCTGTGTAGTGTTTAGTGACGTGTGTAGTGAGGTGTTTAGTGTTTAGTGAGGTGTTTAGTCTTTAGTGTGCTGTTTAATGTGGTGTTTAGTGAGTTGTTTAGTGTTTAGTGAGCCGTTTAGTGTTTAGTAAGGGGTGTAGTGTTTAGTGGGCTGTTTAGTGTTTAGTGAGCTGTTTAGTGTTTTGTGAGGTGATTAATGTTTAATGAGGTTTTTAGTGAGGTGATTCGTGTTTAGTGAGGTGATTAGTGAGGTGATTCGTGTTTAGTGAGGTGATTAGCGTTTAGTGAGGTGATTAGTGTTTAGTGAGGTGATTAGTGAGGTGATTAGTGTTTAGTGAGGTGATTAGTGTTTAGTGAGGTGATTAGTGAGGTGATTCGTGTTTAGTGAGGTGATTAGTGAGGTGATTCGTGTTTAGTGAGGTGATTAGTGTTTAGTGAGGTGATTAGTGAGGTGATTAGTGTTTAGTGAGGTGATTAGTGTTTAGTGAGGTGATTAGTGAGGTGATTAGTGTTTAGTGAGGTGATTAGTGTTTAGTGAGGTGATTAGTGAGGTGATTCGTGTTTAGTGAGGTGATTAGTGAGGTGATTCGTGTTTAGTGAGGTGATTAGTGTTTAGTGAGGTGATTAGTGAGGTGATTAGTGTTTAGTGAGGTGATTAGTGTTTAGTGAGGTGATTAGTGAGGTGATTAGTGTTTAGTGAGGTGATTAGTGTTTAGTGAGGTGATTCGTGTTTAGTGAGGTGATTAGTGAGGTGATTCGTGTTTAGTGAGGTGATTAGTGTTTAGTGAGGTGTTTAGTGAGGTTTTTAGTGTTTAGTGAGGTGTTTAGTGAGGTGATTAGGCCATTCCAAGACATTGAAATGTTTCCCCTTAACTTCTTGCCACACGGATCCCGTGAGCGGGATCATTTTCGATAAAAACAAAGAACGCCAAATTCAAAATAAGAATTCATAATATTTAACATTTATGGAAATACAAGTGTTGGTAATCTAAATCTGTTGTCAAATTTCAAGAAGGCTTTACGGCGAAAGCAAAACATTTCATTATCTGAGGTCAGCACCTCACAAAAACAGCTTTTTCAACCAGCACTGGCGACACAAAATCACAAATTAAAGATATAAAAACTCACTTACTTTTTAAGATCTTCTGATGTTTCCAACCAGGAGGGTCCCAGCTACAAAACCGCTGTTTGTTTTGTTCGCTAAAGTACATATTTATATCCGAAAAGCGTCGTTTAGACGGCGGCATTGAATTCAGAAATCCACAGGAAACACCTCCGTCAAAACGACGACAGAAAAGTCAAAATTGCTCCCGGTAAACTACGTCTATTTTTGTCAAACAAAGACTCTATATAATCCTTAGGTTGTCTAAAATTTAAAAAAAAAGATAAAACTTCACGCGGAAACTACTATGTTCAATAGACAAGGCAAATTCCAACGCGAGTGCTCTCCCCAGAACTCGCCCAAACACTGTTTTACTTCCGGTGCACGCTTTCCTTCATGTGAAAAAACATATTCATTTTTCAAAATACAAGCCCAAAGCCATCAATAGTAGACTGTTACCATATAGGGGAGCCATAGGAATAGGAAAATATAGGAATAAGAAAATGGTGGATGGATTCAATGTTTTTCAATAGCTTTTCAAAATAAGAGCATGGGAACAGAATGCTTTTTTTTCTGGTCGGATTTCCTTCGTTTTTTTGCCTGCCAAATCAGCTCTGTTATAGCCACAGACAAAATTTAACGTGTTTGGAAAATTCAGAGTCTTTTCTATCCAAAGCTACTAAATGATATGCATATCCTAGCTTCTGGGCCTGAGTGACAGCCCGTTTACTTTGGGCACGTCAGACTGGCGGAAACTAGGAATTCTGCCCCCTAGCTGTAAGAGGTTAAAGAGGTGTTGCTTTAGCAGTATGCTTAGGGTCATTGTCCTGATGGAAGGTGAACCTCTGTCCCAGCCTCAAATCTCTGGAAGATTGAAACAGGTTTCCCTCAAGAATTTACCTGTATTTAGCGCCATCCATCATTCCTTCAATTCTGATCAGTTTCCTAGTCCCTGCAGATGAAAAACATTCCCACAGCATGATGCTGCCGCCACCATGCTTCACTGTAGGGATGGTGTTCTCGGGGTGATGGGAGGTGTTGGGTTTGCGCCAGACATAACGTTTCCCTTGATGGCCAAAATGCTCAATTTTAGTCTTATCTGACCAGAGTACCTTCTTCCATATGTTTGGGGAGTCTCCCACATGCATTTTGGTGAACACCAAACATGTTTGCTTATTTTTTTCTGGCCACTCTTCCGTAAAGCCAAGCTCTGTGGAGTGTACGGCTTAAAGTGGTCCTATGGACAGATACTCCAATCTCCGCTGTGGAGCTTTGCAGCTCCTTCAGGGTTATCTTTGGTCTCTTTGTTGCCTCTCTGATGAATGCCCTCCTTGCCTGGTCCGTGAGTTTTGGTGGGCAGCCCTCTCTTGGCAGGTTTGTTGTGGTGCCATATTCCTTCCATTTTTTAATAATGGATTTAATGGTGCTCCGTGGGATGTTCAAAGTTTCTGATATTTGTTTCTAACCCAACCCTGATCTGTACTTCTCCAACACTTTGTCCCTGACCTGTTTGGAGAGCTCCTTGGTCTTCATGGTGCCTCTTGCTTGGTGGTGCCCCTTGCTTAGTGTGTTGCAGACTCTGGGGCCTTTCAGAACAGGTGTATATATACTGAGATCATGTGACAGATCATGTGACACTTAGATTGCACACAGGTGGACCATATTTAACTAATTATGTGACTTCTGAAGGTAATTGGTTGCACCAGATCTTATTTAGGGGCTTCATAGCAAAGGGGGTGAATACATATGCACGCACCACTTTTCCGTTTTTTTTTTATTTATTTTTTTTAAACAAGTTATTCTTTTCATTTCACTTCACCAATTTGGACTATTTTGTGTATGTCCATTAGATGAAATCCAAATAAAAATACATTTAAATTACAGGTTGTAATGCAAACAAAATCGGAATAGCACCAAGGGGGGTGAATACTTTTGCAAGGCACTGTATGTCACCTTACTGCACATACTGGTGTATATACTTCCATATGATTCTATGGTGTAACAGCACTAACCTTAATCAACTCAATATGCACGTGGAAAAACAATGTCCATAGCCTACTTTGTCCCTGTAGGCTATTTAATATAATTTTTTTGATTTTCATTTATATTTTATTATATTTGATCTGCATGCCTCTTCTACTTGATTTAGTTTGTTTAGTATTTTTATGAGTATATATTGTCTACATATACAGTGGGGAAAAAAAGTATTTAGTCAGCCACCAATTGTGCAAGTTCTCTCACTTAAAAAGATGAGAGAGGCCTGTAATTTTCATCATAGGTACACTTCAACTATGACAGACAAAATGAGGAAAAAAAATCCAGAAAATCACATTGTAGGATTTTTTATGAATTTATTTGCAAATTATGGTGGAAAATAAGTATTTGGTCACATACAAACAAGCAAGATTTCTGGCTCTCACAGACCTGTAACTTCTTCTTTAAGAGGCTCCTCTGTCCTCCACTCATTACCTGTATTAATGGCACCTGTTTGAACTTGTTATCAGTATAAAAGACACCTGTCCACAACCTCAAACAGTCACACTCCAAACTCCACTATGGCCAAGACCAAAGAGCTGTCAAAGGACACCAGAAACAAAATTGTAGACCTGCACCAGGTTGGGAAGACTGAATCTGCAATAGGTAAGCAGCTTGGTTTGAAGAAATCAACTGTGGGAGCAATTATTAGGAAATGGAAGACATACAAGACCACTGATAATCTTCCTTGATCTGGGGCTCCACGCAAGATCTCACCCGTGGGGTCAAAATGATCACAAGAACGGTGAGCAAAAATCCCAGAACCACACGGGGGACCTAGTGAATGACCTGCAGAGAGCTGGGACCAAAGTAACAAAGCCTACCATCAGTAACACACTACGCCGCCAGGGACTCAAATCCTGCAGTGCCAGACGTGTCCCCCTGCTTAAGCCAGTACATGTTCAGGCCCGTCTAAAGTTTGCTAGAGAGCATTTGGATGATCCAGATGAGGATTGGGAGAATGTCAGATGAAACCAAAATAGAACTTTTTGGTAAAAACTCAACTCGTCGTGTTTGGAGGACAAAGAATGCTGAGTTGCATCCAAAGAACACCATACCTACTGTGAAGCATGGGGGTGGAAACATCATGCTTTGGGGCTGTTTTTTCTGCAAAGGGACCAGGACGACTGATCCGTGTAAAGGAAAGAATGAATGGGGCCATGTATCGTGAGATTTTGAGTGAAAACCTCCTTCCATCAGCAAGGGCATTGAAGATGAAACGTGGCTGGGTCTTTCAGCATGACAATGATCCCAAACACACCGCCCGGGCAACGAAGGAGTGGCTTCGTAAGAAGCATTTCAAGGTCCTGGAGTGGCCTAGCCAGTCTCCAGATCTCAACCCCATAGAAAATCTTTGAAAGTCCGTGTTGCCCAGCGACAGCCCCAAAACATCACTGCTCTAGAGGAGATCTGCATGGAGGAATGGGCCAAAATACCATCAACAGTGTGTGAAAACCTTGTGAAGACTTACAGAAAACGTTTGACCTCTGTCATTGCCAACAAAGGGTATATAACAAAGTATTGAGATAAACTTTTGTTATTGACCAAATACTTATTTTCCGCCATCATTTGCAAATAAATTCATAAAAAATCCTACAATGTGATTTTCTGGATTTCTTTTCCTCATTTTGTCTGTCATAGTTGAAGTGTACCTATGATGAAAATTACAGGCCTCTCTCATCTTTTTAAGTGAGAGAACTTGCACAATCGGTGGCTGACTAAATACTTTTTTTCCCCACTGTATATATACATATATACAGGTATACAGTGTCTTCAGAAGGGAAAAGGGGATACCTATTCAGTTGTACAACTGAATGCGTTCAACTGAAATGTGTTTTCCACATTTAACCCAACCCTTCTGAATCAGAGAGGTGCTGGGGGCTGCCTTAATCGACATTCACGTCATCGGTGCCCGGGGAACAGTGGGTGAACTGCCTTGTTCAGGGACAGAATGACAGATTTTACCTTCTCAGCTCTGGGACGCCCCGCCCTGAGAGGGTGGAGAGGAGGCAGAGCCTGTGAAACACAGCCCTGAGAGGGTGGAGAGGAGGCAGAGCCTGGGACGCCCAGCCCTGAGAGGGTGGAGAGGAGGCAGAGCCTGGGACGCTCCGCCCTGAAAGGGTGGAGAGAAGGCAGAGCCTGTGAAGCCCAGCCTTGAGAGGGTGGAGAGGAGGCAGAGCCTGGGACGCCCAGCCCTGAGAGGGTGGAGAGGAGGCAGAGCCTGGGACGCCCCGCCCTGAGAGGGTGGAGAGGAGGCAGAGCCTGGGACGCCCCGCCCTGAGAGGGTGGAGAGGAGGCAGAGCCTGTGAAGCCCAGCCCTGAGAGGGTGGAGAGGAGGCAGAGCCTGGGACGCCCAGCCCTGAGAGGGTGGAGAGGAGGCAGAGCCTGGGACGCCCCGCCCTTAGAGGGTGGAGAGGAGGCAGAGCCTGTGAAGCCCAGCCCTGAGAGGGTGGAGAGGAGGCAGAGCCTGGGACGCCCAGCCCTGAGAGGGTAGAGAGGAGGATCTGATGGTTCACGGTGTCAAAGCCAGTGGATAGATCTAGGAGGATGAGAATAGAGGAGAGAGAGTCAGCTTTGGCAGTGCGGAGAGACACCGTGACACAGAGAAGAGCAGTCTCAGTTGAGTGACCCGTCTTGGAGCCTGACTGGTTAGTGTAAAGAAGATCATTCTGAGAGATATAGCGTGAGAGCACACTCAAAGAAAATATAGATTTTTTTTTTAAATAAAATAAAGAAGGTGTACCGGTCTGTAGTTTTGGAAGTCAGAGGGGTTGAGTGTTGTTTTCTTGAGGATGGGAGCAACTCTGGCCATTTGGAAGTTAGAGGAGACGCAGCCAGTGGTCAGAGATGAGTTGATGAGGGAAGTGAGGAATGGGAGAAGGTCGCCAGAGATGCTCTGGAGAAGGGAGGAGGGAATGAGGTCGAGCGGCCAGGTTATTTGGCGGCCGGACCTCACTTTCGCTGGATTTCATCTGGAGAGAGCGGGCAGAAAGAGGTCAAGGTGTAGGATAGTTCTGTGTGAGTGGGACCAGTGGACTCCATAAGCTGAGTGAATGAGGAGTGGCTGTCATCAATCTTCTTTTTCAAGTGGTTGATAAAGTCGCCGCAGAGAGCGAGGAGGAAGGGAGAGGGGGTGGAGGATTAAGGAGGGAGGAAAAGGTGGAAAGAGTTTCCTACGATTAGAGGAAGCTTCACATTTAGAGTAATAGAAAGTGGCTTTAGCAGCGAAGAGAAGGTAGACGGCAGAAGGTGAAAGGATGATAGGTCCTCCAGAAGTTTTCCTCCAGCCCTGTGCTGTAAGCTCTCTATAGACACGTTTCCAAATAATTGCAACATATATAGTGGAAACAGCGGATAGTAGACATTTTCTAAAGACCATTAACTTATTTTATGCGTACGACGGGGTGAATTTTTCTTTTGTCGAACATTCTTTATTGCGACAAATAATGGAAATAATGTTTTTTCAAATAAATGATTACTGCCCGATACTTCTGAAGGTACGTGGGGCACGTGATGTCATCACCTAACTATAAGTTCCAGTCCACATTTAATTTGAAAAAGGCTACTGCTTGCAAAATTAATACAAATGTACTATGAAATTATGTTACTTTGCAGGACAATGATGATTCAAGAATGCCTGAATTGCTTCGCCTTGCATTTCCGGTTGGCTGGATGCCAGTTTCACCATCCAATTATTACAGATCTACAGTAGTGCAAGTATCACCATATTAGAATATGGCAAACATTTAAAATTATTGCATTCTATCCACGCTGGCTTTTGCGGGCTACCTGAGACATGAAACAGATAGGTGGGAGGGCATACAGGCTGTCAATTTGTTAATGCACAATTTGTCAGGAGACATGAGGGAGATGGATTTAGCAGAAGGGAGAGATTATAGGATAAAAGAGGAGAGCGTAGTGGGAGAGAGAGAGAGAGAAGATTGCGACGGCGCTTGGCTATCTGGATAGGGGCTGAGTGGTTAGGGTTGGCGGAAAGGGAGACAGAAAAGGAAACTAAGTAGTGATCAGAGACCTGGAGGGGGTTACAGTGAGATTAGTAGGAGAACAGAGACCTGGACGGGGGTTGCAGTGAGATTAGTAGGAGAACAGAGACCTGGACGGGGGTTGCAGTGAGATTAGTAGGAGAACAGAGACCTGGAGGGGGGTTGTAGTGAGATTAGTAGTAGAACAGAGACCTGGAGGGGGTTGTAGTGAGATTAGTAGGAGAACAGAGACCTGGAGGTTTGTTGTAGTGAGATTAGTAGGAGAACAGAGACCTGGACGGGGGTTGCAGTGAGATTAGTAGGAGAACAGAGACCTGGACGGGGGTTGCAGTGAGATTAGTAGGAGAACAGAGACCTGGACGGGGGTTGTAGTGAGATTAGTAGGAGAACAGAGACCTGGACGGGGGGTTACAGTGAGATTAGTAGGAGAACAGCCTCTACTAAAGATGAGTAAAGTTGGATTTGTGTGGTTCTGCAACAAAGGAGAGAAATTATAAGGTGCTTGCCATGAAAGGGAAAGGTGATATGTATAAACCAATACAGTGAGGGAAAAAAGTATTTGATCCCCTGCTGATTTTGTATGTTTGCCCACTGACAAAGAAATTATCAGTCTATAATTTTAATGGTAGGTTTATTTGAACAGTGAAAGACAGAATAACAACAAAAAAATCCAGAAAAACGCATGTGAAAAATGTTATAAATTGATTTGCATTTTAATGAGGGAAATAAGTATTTGACCCCCCTCAATCAGAAAGATTTCTGGGCTCTCAGGTGTCTTTTATACAGGTAACGAGCTGAGATTAGGAGCACACTCTTAAAGGGAGTGCTCCTAATCTCAGTTTGTTACCTGTATAAAAGACACCTGTCCACAGAAGCAATCAATCAATCAGATTCCAAACTCTCCACCATGGCCAAGACCAAAGAGCTCTCCAAGGATGTCAGGGACAAGATTGTAGACCTACACAAGGCTGGAATGGGCTACAAGACCATCGCCAAGCAGCTTGGTGAGAAGGTGACAACAGTTGGTGCGATTATTCGCAAATGGAAGAAACACAAAAGAACTGTCAATCTCCCTCGGCCTGGGACTCCATGTAAGATCTCACCTCGTGGAGTTGCAATGATCATGAGAACGGTGAGGAATCAGCCCAGAACTACACGGGAGGATCTTGCCAATGATCTCAAGGCAGCTGGGACCATAGTCACCAAGAAAACAATTGGTAACACACTACGCCGTGAAGGACTGAAATCCTGCAGCACCCGCAAGGTCCCCCTGCTCAAGAAAGCACATATACATGCCCGTCTGAAGTTTGAATGATCTGAATGATTCAGAGGACAACTGGGTGAAAGTGTTGTGGTCAGATGAGACCAAAATGGAGCTGTTTTGGCATCAACTCAACTCGCCGTGTTTGGAGGAGGAGGAATGCTGCCTATGACCCCAAGAACACCATCCCCACCGTCAAACATGGAGGTGGAAACATTATGCTTTGGGGATGTTTTTCTGCTAAGGGGACAGGACAACTTCACCGCATCAAAGGGACGATGGACGGGGCCATGTACCGTCAAATCTTGGGTGAGAACCTCCTTCCCTCAGCCAGGGCATTGAAAATGGGTCGTGGATGGGTATCAGCATGACAATGACCCAAAACACACGGCCAAGGCAACAAAGGAGTGGCTCAAGAAGAAGCACATTAAGGTCCTGTAGTGGCCTAGCCAGTCTCCAGACCTTAATCCCATAGAAATTCTGTGGAGGGAGCTGAAGGTTTGAGTTGCCAAACGTCAGCCTCGAAACCGTAATGACTTGGAGAAGATCTGCAAAGAAGAGTGGGACAAAATCCCTCCTGAGATGTGTGCTAACCTGGTGGCCAACTACAAGAAACGTCTGACCTCTGTGATTACCAACAAGGGTTTTGCCACCAAGTACTAAGTCATGTTTTGCAGAGGGGTCAAATACTTATTTCCCTAATTAAAATGCAAATGAATTTATACAATTTTTCACATGCGTTTTTCTGGATTTTTTCATTGTTATTCTGTCTCTCACTGTTCAAATAAACCTACCATTAAAAGTATAGACTGATAATTTCTTTGTCAGTGGGCAAATGTACGTAAGAAAACATGAGCTGGCGCACACCCAGTACGAAGTTTGTGTGGAGGTGCTGACGGCGAATAAAATATACACTATCAAAATAAAGAAAGTCGCACACTACGAATACCCATTAAACTGTTAGGAGAGTATATATGTAGTGTGCCACTTTCTTTATTTTGATAGTGGGCAAATGTACAAAATCAGCAGGAGATCAAATACCTTTTTCCCTCAATGTACAAACAATATATCTCAAATTCTGAAAATAAGGAAATGATATGACATCTTAAGGTTATGACTTAATTCCAATCAACACACATGGAAAATAGAAAGCACAAAACTTGGATGCACACAACTGGATAGAAACAGATGGGATTTAAATGCAAACCAAAGCTGTGAATTAGCCTATCAGGGCAGTGCTGATAATTAGCCAGGTGTGTGGCGTTGTTGAGAGAGTCAAATCAACATGGTTGATCTAGTTCCTCAGCAGTAGTGTGCTGCTCAACTTTAACCTTGTGTCACGTCCAGCCCTGGGTTTCAGGCTGGCGTGTTTAGTTTGTTTTGTTTTTGTAGGTTTTTTTGGTTCTAGGTGTCGTATTTCTATGTTTGGGTTAATGGTTCCCAATTAGAGGCAGCTGATTGTCGTTACCTCTAATTGGGAACCATATATATGTTTGTGCTTTTCTATGGGGTTTTGTGGGTCATTGTTTCTTGTTTGATGTTTGGTTTGAATTATATGTTCACCGTAGGTACGATTTTCGCTTGTTTATTATTTTTCCCAGTTACGTGTAAAAATAAATATGTGTACTGGAAGCATCGCTGCGTCTTGGTCCGTCACTCAAGAAGATCGTGACAGAATGACCCACCAAAAAAGGACCAAGCAGCGAGAGAATCGGGAGTTTTGGACCTGGGAGGAAATATTGGCTGGAAAGGGACCCTGGACCCAGCCTGGGGAGTATCGCCGTCCTAAGGAGGAGCTGGAAGCAGCGGCGGCAGAGCGGCGCTTTTATGAGGAAAAGTATGGTGTATGGACACCCGATCGGGAGAAATATGCTGGAACACGCCTGGCGAGGAAGCCCGAGAGGCAGCCCCCCAATTTTTTTTGGGGGGGGGGGCACACGGGGAGTTTGGCTGGTGCAGGTTGGAGACCTGAGCCAACTCCTCGCGCTTTCCGGAGGGAGCGTCGCACTGGTAAGACACTGTGTTATGCGGTGAAGCGCGCGGTGTCTCCAGTGCGCGTTCACAGCCCGGTGCGCGACTTGCCAGCTCCTCGCATCTGTCGTGCTAGGGGGAGTTGGCAGCCAGGAAAGAGGGTGTTGGCTCAGCGCTCCTGGTCTCTGGTGCGCCTCTTCGGGCCAGGATATCCTGCACCGGCTCTGCGTGCGGTGTCTCCGGTTCGTGCCCACAGCCCAGTGCGCGACATTCCAGTTCCCCTCATCTGTGAGGCCAGGGTGAGAGTGCAGCCTGGAAGAATGGTGCCGGCTCTGCTCGCTAGGTCTCCAGTGCGCCTTTGTGCACCTCAATATCCTTCGCCGGCTCTGCGTGCGGTGTCTCCAGTTCGTGCCCACAGCCCGGTGCGCGACATCCCAGCTCCACTTATCTGTGAGGCTAGGGTGAGTGTGCAGTCTGGTAGGATGGTGCCGGCTCTGCGATCCAGGTCTCCTCTGCGCGCCGTGGGTCCAGCACGTCCTGTCCCTGTTTCACGCTCCAGGATCCCTGTGCGTGTCATGGGCCCAGCACGTCCTGTTCCCGCTCCCCGCACCAGAGTCCCAGTGCACATCGTGAGCCCAGCACGGCCTGTTCCCGCTCCCCGCACCAGAGTCCCAGTGCGCATCGTGAGCCCAGCACGGCCTGTTCCCGCTCCCCGCACCAGAATCCCAGTGCGCATCGTGAGCCCAGTACGGCCGGTTCCCGCTCCCCGCACCAGAGTCCCAGTGCGCATCGTGAGCCCAGCACGGCCTGTTCCCGCTCCCGCACCAGAGTCCCAGTGCGCATCGTGAGCCCAGCACGGCCTGTTCCGCTCCCGCACCAGACTCCCAGTGCGCCGTGAGTCCAGCACGGCCCGTTCCCGCTCCCCGCACCAGAGTCCCAGTGCGCATCGTGAGTTCAGCACGGCCCGTTCCCGCTCCCCGCACCAGAGTCCCAGTGCGCCTCGTGAGTCCAGCACGGCCCGTTCCCGCTCCCCGCACCAGTGTCCCAGTGCACATCGTGAGTCCAGCACGGCCTGTTCCTGCTCCCCGCACCAGTGTCCCAGTGCGCATCGTGAGTCCAGTACAGCCTGTTCCTGCTCCCCGCACCTCTGTGCGCATCGTGAGTCCAGCACAGCTTGTCCTTGCTTCACGTATCAGGTCCCCTGTGAGCATCGAGTGCCCGGCACGTACGGTCCCAGCTTCTAGCTCCAGGCCTCCGGTGCGTCTTCTCGGGCCAGCATGGCCGGCACGGGAGCCGCCACCATGGACTAAGAGACCCACCCTGGGAAATTTGGGAAAGTTACCGGAATTTTGCAAACTTACTGTCACCAGTTCTGATCCTGGATGCTGGTGTGATCTGAGTCTCTGAAGGGGTAAACATGAAAGGGGGAAGGGGTAAACATGAAAGTGTTGGCCTCCCGAGTGGCGCAGTGGTCTAAGGCTATGCCACTAGAGATTCTGGTTTCGAATCCAGGTTCTGTCGCAGCCGGCCGTGACCGGGAGACCATGGGGCGGTGTAAAATTGGCCCAGTGTCGTCCGGGTTAGGGGAGGGTTTGGCGGGCAGGGATGTCCTTGTGCCATCGCGCACTAGCGACTCCTGAGGTGTTTTTTTATTTGATTTATTTTACCTTTATTTAACCAGGTAGCCTAGTTTAGAACAAATTCTCATTTACAACTGCGACCTGGCCAAGATAAAGCACAGCAGTTTGATACATACAACAATAAAGAGTTACACATGGAATACACAGAAATACAGCCAATAATACAGTAAAAAAAATATAAAAAATAAGTCTATATACAGTGAGTGCAAATGAGGTAAGGTAAGGGAGGTAGGGCAATAAATAGGCCATGGTGGCGAGGTAATTACAATATAGCAATTAAACACTGGGATGGTAGATGTGCAGAAGATAAATGTGCAAGTTACTGGGGTGCAAAGGAGCAAGATAAATAAATAAATACAGAATGGGGATGAGGTAGTAGGATGGGCTATGTGCAGGTAGTAGTTCCAGTCATTGGCAGCAGAGAACTGGAAGGAAAGGCGGCCAAAGGTGGAATTGGCTTTGGGGGTGACCAGTGAGATATACCGGCTGGAGCGCGTGCTACGGTGGATGCTGCTATGGTGACCAGTGAGCTGAGATAAGGCGGGGCTTTACCTAGCAAAGTCTTGTAGATGACCTGGACGAGTATGAAGCAAGGGCAAGCCAACGAGAGCGTACAGGTCGCAAATCCCCATAGTATATGGGGATTTGGTAAGAAAACGGATGGCACTGTGATAGACTGCATCCAATTTGTTGAGTAGAGTGTTGGAGGCAATTTTATAAATGACATTGCTGAAGTCGAGGATCGGTAGGATGGTCAATTTTACAAGGATATGTTTGGCAGCATGAGTGAAGGATGCTTTGTTACGAAATAGGAAGCCAATTCTAGATTTAATTTTGGATTGGAGATATTTAATGTGAGTCTGGAAGGACTCAGTCTAACCAGACACCTAGGTATTTGTAGTTGTCCACATATTCTAAGTCAGAACCGTCCAGAGTAGTGATGCTGGACAGGCGTGCAGGTGCGGGCAGTGATCGGTTGAAAAGCATGCATTTAGTTTTACTTGCATTTAAGAGCAGTTGGAGGCCACGGAATGAGAGTTATATGGCATTGAAGCTCGTCTGGAGGTTTGTTAACACAGTGCCCAAAGAAGGGTCAGAAGTATACAGAATGGTGTCGTCTGCATAGAGGTGGATCAGAGAATCATCGGCAGCAAGAGCGACATCATTGATGTATACAGAGAAGAGAGTCAGCCCGAGAATTTAACCCTGTGGCACCCCCATAGAGACTGCCAGAGGTCCGGACAACAGGCCCTCCGATTTGACCCACTGAACTCTGTCAGAGAAGTAGTTGGTGAACCAGGCGAGCAATCATTTGAGAAACCAAGGCTGTTGAGTCTGCCAATAAGAATGTGGTGATTGACAGAGTCTAAGGCCTTGGCCAGGTCAATGAATACGGCTGCACAGTAATGTCTCTTATCGATAGTGGTTATGATATTGTTTAGGACCTTGAGTTTGGCACCCATGACCAGCTCTGAAACCAGATTGCATAGCGGAGAAGGTACGGTGGGATTCAACATGGTCGGTGATCTGTTTGTTAACTTGGCTTTCGAAGACCTTTGAAAGAAAGGGTAGGATAGATATAGGTCTGCAGCAGTTTGGGTCTATAGTGTCTCCCCCTTTGAAGAAGGGGATGACCGCGGCAGCTTTCCAATCTTTGGGAATCTCAGACGATACGAAAGAGAGGTTGAACAGGCTAGTAATAGGGGTTGCAACAATTTCGGCATAATTTTATAAAGAGAGGGTCCAGATTGTCTAGGCCGGCTGATTTGTAGGGGTCCAGATTTTGCAGCTCTTTCAGAACATCAGCTATCTGGATTTGGGTGAATGAGAAATGGGGGAGGCTTGGGCGAGATGCTGTGGGCAGTGCAGGGCTGTTGACCGCGGTAGGGGTAGCCAGTTGGAAAGCATGGCCAGCCGTGGAAAAGTGCATATTGAAGTTCTCAATTATAGTGGAATTGTCGGTGGTGACAGTATTTCCTAGCCTCAGTGCAGTGGGCAGCTGGGAGGAGGACCTCTTATTCTCCATGGACTTTACAGTGTCCCAGAACTCTTTTGAGTTTGAGCTACAGGATGCCATTTTCTGCTTGAAATAGCTAGCCTTAGCTTTCCTAACTGTCTGTGTATATTGGTTCCTGACTTCCCTGATAAGTTGCATATCGCGTGGGTTATTCGATGCTAATGCAGAACGCCACAGGAAGTTTTTGTGCTGGTCAAGGGCAGTCAAGTCTGGAGTGAACCAAGGGCTATATCTGTTCCTGGTTAAAAATGTTTTGACAGGGGCATGCTTATTTAAGATGGTGAGGAAGGCACTTTTAAAGAATGACCAGGCATCCTCTACTGACGGGATGAGGTCAATATCCTTCCAGGATACCCGGGCCAGGTCGCTTAGAAAGGCGTGTTTTAGGGAGCATTTGAGGGGTGGTCGTTTGACCGCAGACCCATTACGGATGCAGGCAATGAGGCAGTGATCGCTGATATCTTGGTTGAAAACAGTAGAGGTGTATTTAGAGGGCAAGTTGGCTAGGATGATATCTATGAGGGTGCCTGTGTTTACTGATTTGGGGTTGTGGGTTCATTGATAATTTGTGTGAGATTGAGGGCATCAAGCTTAGATTGTAGGATGGCCGGGGTGTTAAGCATGTCCCAGTTTAGGTCACCTAGCAGCACATGCTCTGAAGATAGATGGGGGGCGATCAGTTCACATATGGTGCCAAGGGCACAGCTGGGGGCAGAGGGTGGTCTATAGCAAGCGGCAACGGTGAGAGACTTGTTTCTGGAAAGTTGGATTTTTAAGAGTAAAAGCTTGAATTGTTTGGGTACAGACCTGGATAATATGACAGAACTCTGCCGGCTATCTCTGCAGTAGATTGCAACACTGCCCCCTTTGGCAGTTCTATCTTGTCGGAAAATGTTATAGTTAGGGATGGATATTTCAGGGTTTTTGGTGGTCTTCCTAAGCTAGGATTCAGACATGGCTAGGACATCCGGGTTGGCAGAGTGTGCATTGGCAGTGAATAAAACAAACTTAACGGAGGAGGCTTCTAATAACATGCATGAAACCAAGGCTTTTACGGTTACAGAAGTCAACAAATGATAGCGCCTGGGGAGTGGGAGTGGAGCTAGGCACTGCAGGGCCTGGATTAACCTCCACATCACCAGAGGAAGAGGAGGAGTAGGATAAGGTTACGGCTAAAGGCTAAAAGGACTGGTCGTCTAGTATTTTTGGACCAGATAGTGAAAGGAGCAGATTTCTGGGTACGGTAGAATAGATTCAAGGCGAAATGTACAGACAAAGGTATGGTAGGACGTGAATACAGTGGGGTTAAACCTATGCATAGAGTGACGATGAAAGAGATATTGTCCCATAGAAATATATTTTAAATCAGGTGATGTCTCCTCATGTGTGGTAGGTAGAAGTAGAGTGTTAACTAAGGCGTATTGAGCAGGGTTAGAGGCTCTACAGTGAAATAAGGCAATAATTACTAACCAAAACAGCAATGGACAAGGCATATTGACGTTATCGAGAGGCATGTTTAGCCGAATGGTCATAGGAGTCCAGTGTGTGGCTTCAGGAAGCTAGCGGGCCGGGGCTAATAGCTAGCAGGAGGGCCTTGGAGGGACCGGCGCCGACAGAGATGGCCGCCTCGCTTCGCGTTCTTAGGAAGCTATGCAGTATTTAGCTTTTTTATGTATTATTTCTTACATTGTTACACCAGGAAATCTTACGTTTTATTACATACAGCCGGGAGGAACTATTGCAAGGGTTGCCTTCCAGAGAGACATCAGAGAAGACAACATTCTTTGCTTCACGGAAACATGGTTCACTCGGGATACGTCATCAGAGTCGGTACAGCCACCTGGTTTCTTCACGCATCGCGCCGACAGAAACAAACATCTATCTGGTAAGAAGAAGGGCGGGGGTGTATGCATTATGATTAACGAGACGTGGTGTGATCATAACAACATACAGGAACTCAAGTCCTTTTCTTCACCTGACCTAGAATTCCTTACAATCAAATGCCGACCACATTATCTACCAAGAGAATTCTCTTAGATATAATCACAGTCACGTACAGTGGGGCAAAAAAGTATTTAGTCAGCCACCAATTGTGCAAGTTCTCTCACTTAAAAAGATGAGAGAGGCCTGTAATTTTCATCATAGGTACACTTCAACTATGACAGACAAAAGGAGGAAAAAAAATCCAGAAAATCACATTGTAGGATCTTTTATGAATTTATTTGCAAATTATGGTGGAAAATATGTATTTGGTCACATACAAACAAGCAAGATTTCTGGCTCTCACAGACCTGTAACTTCTTCTTTAAGAGGCTCCTCTGTCCTCCACTCGTTACCTGTATTAATGGCACCTGTTTGAACTTGTTATCAGTATAAAAGACACCTGTCCACAACCTCAAACAGTCACACTCCAAACTCCACTATGGCCAAGACCAAAGAGCTGTCAAAGGACACCAGAAACAAAATTGTAGACCTGCACCAGGTTGGGAAGACTGAATCTGCAATAGGTAAGCAGCTTGGTTTGAAGAAATCAACTGTGGGAGCAATTATTAGGAAATGGAAGACATACAAGACCACTGATAATCTTCCTCGATCTGGGGCTCCACGAAGATCTCACCCGTGGGGTCAAAATGATCACAAGAATGGTGAGCAAAAATCCCAGAACCACACGGGGACCTAGTGAATGACCTGCAGAGAGCTGGGACCAAAGTAACAAAGCCTACCATCAGTAACACACTACGCCGCCAGGGACTCAAATCCTGCAGTGCCAGACGTGTCCCCTGCTTAAGCCAGTACATGTTCAGGCCCGTCTGAAGTTTGCTAGAGAGCATTTGGATGATCCAGATGAGGATTGGGAGAATGTCATATGGTCAGATGAAACCAAAATAGAACTTTTTGGTAAAAACTCAACTCGTCGTGTTTGGAGGACAAAGAATGCTGAGTTGCATCCAAAGAACACCATACCTACTGTGAAGCATGGGGGTGGAAACATCATGCTTTGGGGCTGTTTTTCTGCAAAGGGACCAGGACGACTGATCCGTGTAAAGGAAAGAATGAATGGGGCCATGTATCGTGAGATTTTGAGTGAAAACCTCCTTCCATCAGCAAGGGCATTGAAGATGAAACGTGGCTGGGTCTTTCAGCATGACAATGATCCCAAACACACCGCCCGGGCAACGAAGGAGTGGCTTCAGAAGAAGCATTTCAAGGTCCTGGAGTGGCCTAGCCAGTCTCCAGATCTCAACCCCATAGAAAATCTTTGGAGGGAGTTGAAAGTCCGTGTTGCCCAGTGACAGCCCCAAAACACCACTGCTCTAGAGGAGATCTGCATGGAGGAATGGGCCAAAATACCAGCAACAGTGTGTGAAAACCTTGTGAAGACTTACAGAAAACGTTTGACCTCTGTCATTGCCAACAAAGGGTATATAACAAAGTATTGAGATAAACTTTTGTTATTGACCAAATACTTATTTTCCACCATAATTTGCAAATAAATTCATAAAAAAATCCTACAATGTGATTTTCTGGATTTTTTTTCCTAATTTTGTCTGTCATAGTTGAAGTGTACCTATGATGAAAATTACAGGCCTCTCTCATCTTTTTAAGTTGGAGAACTTGCACAATTGGTGGCTGACTAAATACTTTTTTGCCCCACTGTATATCCCCCCTCAAGCTGACACATCGACGGCCCTGAAAGAACTTCATTGGACTCTATGTAAACTGGAAACCACATATCCTGAGGCTGCATTTATTGTAGCATATCCTGAGGCTGCATTTACTGTAGCTGGGGATTTTAACAAGGCTAATCTGAAAACAAGGGAAAATCATGGATCATTGTTATTCTAACATCCGCAACGCATACAAAGCCATTCCCCGCCGCCCTTTTGGCAAATCTGACCACGACTCAATTTTGTTGCTCAGGTCTGTTCAATGCTGGTCCGACCAATCTGATTCCACGCTTCAAGATTGCTTCAATCACGTGGACTGGGATATGTTCCGCATAGCGTCGGACAATAACATTGATGAATATGCTGATTCGGTGAGCGAGTTTATCAGCAAGTGCATCGGTGATGTTGTACCCACAGCAACTATTAAAACCTTCCCCAACCAGAAACCGTGGATTGATGGCAGCTGAAAGCACGAACCACTGCTTTTAAGGCGACTGGAAACATGACTGAATACAAACAGTGTAGCTATTCCCTCCGCAAGGCAATCAAACAAGCTAAGCGTCAGTATAGAGACAAAATAGAGTCGCAATTCAACGCCTCAAACACGAGAGGTATGTGGCAGGGTCTAGAGTCAATCACGGACTACAAAAATAAATCCAGCCCCGTCGCGGACCATGATGTCTTGCTCCCAGACAAACTAAACAACTTCTTTACTCGCTTTGAAGACAGTACAGTGCCAACGACACGGCCCGCTACCAAAACCTGCGGGCTCTCATTCACCGCAGCAAACGTGAGTAAAACATTTAAATGTGTTAACCCTCGCAAGGCTGCCGGCCCAGATGGCATCCCTGGCCGCGCCCTCAGAGCATGCGCAGACCAGCTGGCTGGTGTGTTTACGGACATATTCAATCAATCCTTATCCCAGTCTGCTGTTCCCATATGCTTCAAGAGGGCCAACATTGTTCCTGTTCCCAAGAAAGCTAAGGTAACTGAGATAAATGACTATCACTAGCACTCACTTCCGTCATCATGAAGTGCTTTGAGAGACAAGTCAAGGATTATATCACCTCCATCCTACCTGACACCCTAGACCCACTCCAATTTGCTTACCGTCCCAATAGGTCCACAGATGACGCAATCACACTGCACACTGCCCTAACCCATCTGGACAAGAGGAATACCTATGTAAGAATGCTGTTTATCGACTACAGCTCAGCATTTAACACCATAGTACCCTCCAAACTCGTCATTAGCTCGAGACCCTAGTTCTCAACCCCGCCCTGTGCAACTGGGTCCTGGACTTCCTGACGGGCCGCCCCCAGGTGGTGAGGGTAGGAAACAACATCTCCACCACGCTGATCCTCAACACTGGGGCCCCACAAGGGTGCGTTCTCAGCCCTCTCCTGTACTCCCTGTTCACCCATGACTGCGTGGCCAAGCACGCCTCCAACTCAATCATCAAGTTTGCAGATGACACTACAGTGGTAGGCTTGATTACCAACAACGACGAGACAGCCTACAGGGAGGAGATGAGGGCCCTCGGAGTGTGGTGTCAGAAAAATAACCTCTCACTCAACATCAACAAAACAAAGGAGATGATCGTGGACTTCAGGAAACAGCAAAACAGCACAGGGAGCACCCCCTTATCCACATCAACCGGACAGTAGTGGAGAAGGTGGAAAGTTGTAAGTTCCTCGGCGTACACATCACGGACAAACTGAAATGGTCCACCCACACAGACAGCATGGTGAAGAAGGCGTAACAGCGCCTATTCAACCTCAGGAGGCTGAAGAAATTTGGCTATCACCACCTGGTACGGCAACTGCTCCGCCCACAACCGTAAGGCTCTCCAGAGGGTAGTGAGGTCCGCACAACGCATCACCGGGGGTTAACTACCTGCCCTCCGGGACACCTACACCACCCGATGTCAAAGGAAGGCCAAAAAGATCGTCAAGGACAACAACCACCCGAGCCACTGCCTGTTCACCCCGCTATCATCCAGAAGGCGAGATCAGTACAGGTGCATCAAAGCTGGGACCGAGAGACTGAAAAACAGCTTCTATCTCAAGGCCATCAGACTGTTAAACAGCCATCACTAACACTGAGTGGCTGATGCCAACATACTGACTCAAATCTCTAGCCACTTTAATAATTAGATATTGGATGTAATAAATGTATCACTAGTCACTTTAAATAATGCCACATATATAATGTTTACATATCCTGCATTACTCATCTCATATGTATACACTGTACTCTATACCATCTACTGCATCTTGCCTATGCCGTTCGGCCATCGACTCTAATCTCTAGCCACTTTAATAATAAAAGATTGGATGTAATAAATGTATCACTAGCCACTTTAAACAATGGCGCTTTATATAATGTTTACATATCCTACATTACTCATCTCATATGTATATACTGTACTCTATACCATCTACTGCATCTTGCCTATGCCTTGTTAGATTACTTGTTAGATACTACTGCATGGTCGGAAATAGAAGCACAAGCATTTCGCTACATTCGCATTAACATCTGCTAACCATATGAACGTGACAAATACAATTTTATTTGATCAGCAGGGTTCTGTGTGGTAAACCAATTTGATTTGATTTGGGACGTCGTGACGGGAGAAAGTCTGTTTTGGCCCTCTCGTGTTGTTCCGTCGGCATACGGAGAGCAGGGCTCTGTGTGGTAAACCAGGCCAATTGGCAAAATAGGTATATTGGCCAAAGAATTTGTCCGATGGGCCTCTTAAGCTAACAGTCCGATGTGCTCTGGACAGCTAGTGGGCCGCGGCTAGCATACTAGCAGATGGACATATTGGGTACGTTGCGGCGGCGGAGGCAGTTGAGAAAGAACCCCTCGGGCAAATCACGTCGGTGGTCCAGGCGTGATGGGTCGGTGGGGGTCCGGACCAGTTGGCAAAATAGGTATTGAAGCCCAAGGAGTGGCTGATGGACCTCTACGGCTAGCCGGGAGATGGACCTAGCAGATGGGCCTAGCAGGCTGGCTCCAGGCTAATTGGTTATTGCTTCGGGACAAAGACGTTAGCCAGGAGTGGCCACCCGCGTAACAGCTAGCTAGCTGCGATGACACAGGTGAAAAAAAGGTTCAGGGCTTGCGTTAGGAATCTGGAGATGTGGAGAAAAATACGTCCGATTTGCTTTGGTTTGAGGCACGCTGTGTAGACTGGCGAGAGTTGTCCGTGCTAGAGGTAGCTGATGACCGCTAGCAGTGGCTAGCTGACTACTAGCTAGTAGCTAGTTAGCTGGCTAGCTTCTGTTCCGGCTCAGAAGACGAATCAGCAGGGTTCCTTGTGGTAAACCAAGCATTGGCAGAATAGGTGTAGTGGCCAGAGAAATTGTCCGATGGGCCTCTTAAGCTAGCAGTCCGATAGATAGCTATCTGGCTGCGGCTAGCTAGTAGCAAGTTAGCTGGTAGCCAGTTAGCTTTTGATGGGGTTTCAGATCTTAAGTATAAAATAGCTGATCCGTACCGCATTGGGTGAGGCTGCAGGAGAGTATATTCGGTCCGTAGATGGAAAGTGATATATGTAAAATATATATGAAAAAAATATACACAAAAAAACAAGGAAAACGAAGTATAGACGGGACAGGACGGGACAAGACAAAAACAAACGTCAGACTGCTAGGCCATCTTGGATTGATCCTAGTGTGGCTGGCTTTCGGGTTAAGTGGGCATTGTGTCAAGAAGCAGTGTGGCTTGGCTGTGTTGTGTTTCGGAGGACGCACGGCTCTCGACCTTCGCCTCTCCCGAGTCTGTACGGGAGTTGCAGCGATGAGACAAGACTGTAACTAGGAAATGGATATTGGGGAGAAAAGGGGGGTAAAAACAAAATAATAAAATACATAAAAGTGTTAGGATCAAGGTTAAGGGTGTGAAATGGGACCGGCTGACAGCAGTGTCACCCAGGTCCTGCAGCATGTCTTTGGGGCCCAGTGTCACCCAGGTCCTGCAGCATGTCTTTGGGGCCCAGTGTCACCCAGGTCCTGCAGCATGTCTTTGGGGCCCAGTGTCACTAGAATGTGAGTGTTAGAAAGAGGAGGTGGGAGGAGATGAGAGAGGGAATAAAACTCTTTCATCTTCTGTGTCGCTTGCTGCTAGGCCTCATTATAACACACGTCTAATCAGCAGGGTATAGATCTGCTAGGAATATGTACTAGGAGGGGTGTGTGTGTGTGCGCGCTCCCATGTGTGTACGCTCGCTTGTGTGTTTACGCGTGTGTGTATGTGTGTGTGTGTGGGGATCTACCAGGAATAGGTACAGATCTCTACCACCAGTCTCATCTCAAGATGATATTTTTACTGCACAGCAGTAAGCAGAAGAACTTCAAGCGATGCATCCATTTTTTGTTACATAACTTTGAAGTGGAAATAAATAATATTCCTTATTATCCACTATAATTGCTGTACTACAGGTGTAAGTGATGTCTTCCTGTTCTTCCACAGGTGCAAGTGATGTCTTCCTGTTCTTCCACAGGTGCAAGTGATGTCTTCCTGTTCTTCCACAGGTGCAAGTGATGTCTTCCTGTTCTTCCACAGGTGCAAGTGATGTCTTCCTGTTCTTCCACAGGTGCAAGTGATGTCTTCCTGTTCTTCCACAGGTGCAAGTGATATCTTCCTGTACTTCCACAGGTGTAAGTGATATCTTCCTGTACTTCCACAGGTGCAAGTGATGTCTTCCTGTTCTTCCACAAGTGCAAGTAATGTCTTCCTGTTCTTCCACAGGTGTAAGTGATATCTTCCTGTTCTTCCACAGGTGCAAGTGATGTCTTCCTGTTCTTCCACAGGTGTAGAGCAAAAATAATGATGAAATAAGAACAATGATGATGCTCACTTCCAAGGGTCTGACTTTATAGATTTGGAGAAATAAAGAAAGCAGTTTTACAGTTGTCAATATGTGCATTTCAGATGGAGACTACATCCTACATGTTAGAGACACTTCATGCAAAGTGTAATTAATAACCATGCTCAAAGGGATACTCAATGTCTGGATGTGTTGCGTGAGCGAGCGATGCAAAATACATTTACACATACATGCTGTTGAATAATTTCCTCCTAACCTCACGTCTGCGTAGCCAGGCTCTAAAATAGAACTTTGATCTAACGTAGTTATATATTTGATGCTTGACGCGCTGAATATCCTGCCTCTCCCATCTCCTCATTGGTTTTTAGGAGCATATACCCCCGTGGGTGATTGAAAGATGAACTGAGGAACACACTCTAGTCCAGATGGTGGTGGTAATGCACCTTAAAGTTGTTTGTCAACAGCCATATGAAATCCAAAGAAGAATAAAAGAAAAGAAGAAGAAGAAGAAGAAATTAGTAGAAACTAACTAGGTTTCCTCTTTTATCTGTGGATTCATTGTCGGAGTAGAGAACACACCATTTTGTGTGACTCAAAACGGGTAAACATTACATTTTTACTTAACTAGGCAAGTCAGTTAAGAACAAATTCTTATTTTCAATGACGGCCTATGAACAGTGGGTTAACTGCCTTGTTCAGGGGCAGAACAACAGATTTTTACCTTGTCAGCTCGGGGAAAGCTCATCCTGTGGCAAAGAAATGCACTTTATGTCCTGAATACGAAGCATTATGTTTGTGGCAAATCCAACACAACACATCACTGAGTACTATTCCTCATATTTTCAAGCATGGTGGTGGCTGAATCATGTTATGGGTATGGTTGTCATCTGCAATGACTAGGGATTGTTTGTTTTGGGATAAAAAAGAAGCGGAATAATGCGAAGGTAAAATCGCAGAGGAAAACCTGGTTCAGTCTGACACTGGGAGACAAATGCCCCTTTCAGCAGTTCAATAACCTAAAACACAAGGCTAAATGTACACTGGAGTTGCTTACCAAGATGACGTTGAATGTTCCTGAGTGGCCGAGTTACAGTTTTGACTTAAATCATCTTGAAAGTCTATGATAATGACAACCAACTTGACAAAGCTTGAAGAATTAAAAAAATAATAATTCACAAATATTGTACTATCTTGGTGTGCAAAGCTCTTAGAGACTTACCCAGAAAGACTCAAAGCTGTAAACGCTGCCAAGCGTGATTCTAAACTGTATTGACTTAGGGTTGTGAATACTTATGTCAATGATGTATTTCATCTTCAATACATTTGCACATTGTCATTATGGGGTATTGTGTGTAGATGGGTGAGAAAAAAAATCAATTTAATCCATTTTGAATTCAGCCAGTAACACAACAAAATGTGAGATAAGATAAGTTTCTGAAGACACTATATATGCTGAATGTTCATTTGATTATGAAAAAACTATACATTTGCTGAATTGGTCATTTTATAGCACTGATCACCTGTTCTGTGATATTGCTCAATGGTTTTAAAGAATGATAGATATATAGATCAGTGGAGGCTGCTGAGGAGGGGTGGACGGCTCATAATAATGGCTGGAACGGAGCGAATGGAATGGCATTAAACACCTGGAAACCATATGTTTGATGTACTGTATATGATTCCATTCCGCTCCAGCCCGTCCTCACCAATTAAGTTGCCACCAACCTCCCGTGATATAGGAGGCGCAGCGGTCTAAGGCACTGCATCTCAGTGCTAGAGGCGTCACTACAGACCCTGGTTCGATTCCAGGCTGTATCACAACCGGACGTGATTTGGAGTCCCATAGGGTGACGCACAATTGGCCCAACTTCGCCCGGGTTTGGCCGATGTAGGCCGTCATTGTAAATAAGAATTTGTTCTTAACTGACTTGTCTAGCTAAATGAAGGTTAAATTAAAACATATATATATATATATACAGTAGATATAGTGCTGTTGACTGATGTTATCGGCTGCAGATTAGAGCTGGGACGACACCGACCAACCACACCACTTATCTTGGACATTTAGCTGGTAATGTCTATTACCATAAATACCCAGTTGGGCCCTACTAGAGAAATGTGAAGTTTGAAATGAAATAAGTTTGCTAATATGGGTGATTGTTATATTGTTAATGTGGACAATTTATGGTTACAACATTAAAAGTAGTAGTAGTAGGAGTAGTAGTAGTAGTAGTAGTAGTAGTAGTAACAGTAACATTAGTAGTAATAGTAGCAGTAACAGTAACATTAGTATTATTAGTAGTAGTAGTAGTATTAGTAGTAGTTTTAAAGGCAATATCAATAAAATAACTGTTGTGCACATTAACGTTATAAACTTTTAGATCAATTAATTGTTATCGTGATAACAATAAATTGTGATACACCCTGAAATAAGGAGAGGGAAGGGAGTTACACTCTAAAATAAGGAGAGGGAGAGAAGTTACACCATGAAATAAGGAGAGGGAGAGAAGTTACACCCTGAAATAAGGAGAGAAGGAGAAGTTACACCCTGAAATAAGGAGAGGGAGAGAAGTCAAACCCTGAAATAAGGAGAGAAGTTACAACCTGAAACAAGGAGAGGGAGAGAAGTCAAACCCTGAAATAAGGAGAGGGAGAGAAGTCAAACCCTGAAATAAGGAGAGAAGTTACAACCTGAAACAAGGAGAGGGAGAGAAGTTACACCCTGAAATAAGGAGAGGGAGAGAAGTTACACCATGAAATAAGGAGAGGGAGAGAAGTTACACCCTGAAATAAGGAGAGGGAGAGAAGTTACACCATGAAATAAGGAGAGGGAGAGAAGTTACACCCTGAAATAAGGAGAGAAGGAGAAGTTACACCCTGAAATAAGGAGAGAAGGAGAAGTTACACCCTGAAATAAGGAGAGGGAGAGAAGTTACACCCTGAAATAAGGAGCGGGAGAGAAGTTACACCCTGAAATAAGGAGAGGGAGAGAAGTTACACCCTGAAATAAGGAGAGTGTGAAATAACTAGGCCATCAAAAGTCCCGAAGGCTTTGAGCAGCATACAGTTTACCATGTTTTAATCAGAGAGAAAGAGAGAGATGCATGGAGGGGAAGAGATGTCAAGAGAGATGCAGTGAGAGTGCGTGTGTGAGAGAGATAGAGAGTGAGAGAGATGTCAAGAGAGATGCAGAGAGAGTGCTTGTTTGAGAGAGAGAGAGAGAGGGAGAGTGTGATAGAGATAGAGTGAGAGAGGGGAAAAGAGAGACTTTTCGCTTAATTTTAAAGTTATTCATGACGAAAATCCTTCGTTACCACCGAACAACTATTTTGAACCTGTTCTTTAAATGACGTGGTTGAATTAATACATAGTGATAGGCTTTTGATCGATCATTAGGACACACAATTTTTTACAGATGATCATTATTTAAATCGACCATACTCGTGAGCGTGCATTGAGGGGGCATAGCGAGGAGTACACATGGGGTAAGAGAGAGAGAGAGAGAGAGAGAGAAAGAGAGAGTGAGAAGCGCGTTACCTACATCTTTTCCTCCGATTATTTTTCTCCATCATCTGTAACTGGGATATATTAAGAGGGGAAAATGCTCTTTCTTCAAGCCATCTTAAGAAGAAGAATACATAAAGGTAGTAGTATTTTCCAAGTATATTTGAGCATGAGGAGATCACATAATTGCATAGTAACTTCAAATTCACATGTCACCGTGCCCTATCGCCTAGGTAGTTATCTTTCCTTCGGGCATTGACTGAATAATAGCAGTTTGACAGGTCTATTACTTAAAATTGGCTTCTTTCACCGTGATCAATTTGGCTGCTATACACATGCAAATTCAAAGAGTCGCAAACCATTATAAGAGCAGGGAACAGCAGTTGCGACCCACTTCTTTGGAGAGGTGATACAAACACTGTCAGCATGCTTCCACCGAACAACAGGATGACCATTCATTGTTCGTGTGATTTTCTAATACGTGGTTTCGACTCTCATTATGGTTACCCAGCTGCAGATAATGACCTAAAGCAGTGTTTCCCAACTCCGGTCTTCAAGTACCCCCAACAGCACACATTTATGCTGTAGCCACAGACAAACACACTTGATTCAACTTAACGAGGACTTGATGATTTGTTAACAAGTTGAATCAGGTGTGCTTGTCGAGGGCTACACAAAATAATGTGTACTGTTGTGTGTACTGGAGGACTGGAGTTGGGAACCACTGTTGGGGGGACTGGAGGACTGGAGTTGGGAACCACTGACCTATAGGAGGAATGTTGATGGGGTATACAGTATCATATTCAGTCATCAGAATACAGATAAATAGGATCATGTTTAAGGGGATTGTGGCCATTCTGTACCCTAATCAACATGTCAAATGTAGTACTGCGTTGACATATTAAGTTTCATTCCAATAAAATACAGCACACTAGTTCACAAGCGTCCACCTAAATTAATGAATGATTCAGTTAACTGAATATACTTTGTTTGCTTTAATATTTAATATAATAATATCGATAATATTTGCTTAAACATTGTGGATTTTTCTCTATTTCCTTCCTGGTTTCATGTGTAATTTATTTATGAATACAGTGGAACTGATAGGGGCTTTGAAGTGGTGTGTCCTTCCCTGAGATTCTGTTAAATATACGGGTGCAATCTGCCCCCTGTTGGTAGGATAGGATCCAGCAGGCACTGGAACTAGTTTTATTAGATTGGGTTTATACAAATGAAGGAATTGATTGAATTTATAAATGAATGAAATGATTGAGTTGAACTGGAATATTTTAAGGATATTAACTTCTGTGTTCATTCATTCTACTTGAAATTCATTTTTTTGAACTATTCAGAATTTCTGAATCAGCAGGCATTGGTTTGGTCACGCAAATATCTTCAAGTCTTACTGTGTCTCCCAACTGGCACCCTATTCCCTATATAGTGCACTACTTTTGACCAGAGCCCTATGTGTCCTGTTAAAAAGTAGTGCACTATGTAGGGAACAAAGGGTGTTATTAGGGATGTTAGAATGCATAATGAGACACAGTAATGAGGACCGACATGATTCAAATTGATTCCTCTGTTGGTTGATTTAATCAAATCAAATCCATTTTTTTTTGTCACATGCGCCGAATACAACAGGTACAGTGAAATGCTGACTTACAAGCCCTTAACCAACAATGCAGTTTTAAGAAAAATACCAACAAAAAAAGAAATAAAAGGAACAAGTAATTAAAGAGCAGCAGTAAAATAACAATGGCAAGGCTATATACAGGGGGGTACGGGTACAGAGTCAATGGCAAGGCTATATACAGGGGGGTACAGGTACAGAGTCAATGGCAAGGCTATATACAGGGGGGTACAGGTACAGAGTCAATGGCAAGGCTATATACAGGGGGGTACAGGTACAGAGTCAATGGCAAGGTTATATACAGGGGGGTACAGGTACAGAGTCAATGGCAAGGCTATATACAGGGGGGTACAGGTACAGAGTCAATGGCAAGGCTATATACAGGGGTTACCGGTACAGAGTCAATGGCAAGGCTATATACAGGGGGGTACAGGTACAGAGTCAATGTGTGGCGGCACTGGTTAGTCAAGGTAATTGAGGTAATATGTACATGTGGGTAGAGTTATTAAAGTGGCTTATGCATAGATAATAACAGAGAGTAGCAGCAGTGTCAAATCTCCAATGTCTCTGAAACATGCTTAAATCAGCAGCTGTTGATAACCACAAGACTGTAGTGTAGCTCCTGGAAAAAGACAGGGACCGAGTGGGAGCAGTGTAGCTCCTGGAAAAAGACAGGGACCGAGTGGGGGCAGTGTAGCTCCTGGAAAAAGACAGGGACCGAGTGGGGGCAGTGTAGCTCCTGGGAAAAGACAGGGACCGAGTGGGAGCAGTGTAGCTCCTGGAAAAAGACAGGGACCGAGTGGGGGCAGTGTAGCTCCTGGGAAAAGACAGGGACCGAGTGGGAGCAGTGTAGCTCCTGGGAAAAGACAGGGACCGAGTGGGAGCAGTGTAGCTCCTGGGAAAAGACAGGGACCGAGTGGGAGCAGTGTAGCTCCTGGGAAAAGACAGGGACCGAGTGGGAGCAGTGTAGCTCCTGGGAAAAGACAGGGACCGAGTGGGAGCAGTGTAGCTCCTGGGAAAAGACTGGGACCAGGTGGCTCTAATTACATTTGGTAACCAGTTTATAATAGCAATATGGCACCATGGGGGCTTGTGATATATGGCCAACATACCACGGCTAAGTTTTAATAAAATACCTAAAAAAAGATATATATATTTTAGAAGAGCAGCAGTAAATAACAATAGTGGGGCTATATACAGGGGGTACCGGTACCGGTACAGAGTCAATGTGTCAATGTGCAGGGACACCGGTGTCGAGGTAGTTGAGGTAATTATGTACATGCAGGTAGGGTTAATATAGTGGCTATTTATAGATAATTACGGAGAGTAGCAGCAGCGTGGAGGGGTGTGCAAATAGTCTGGGTAGCCATTTGATTAGCTGTTCAGGAGTCTTATGGCTTGGGGGTAGAAGCTGTATAGAAGCCTCTTGGACCTAGACTTGGCGCTCCGGTACCGCTTGGTGTGTGGTAGCAGAGAGAACAGTCTATGACTAGGGTGGCTGGAGTCTTTGACAATTTTTAGGGCCTTCCTCTGACACCGCCTGGTATAGAGGTCCTGGATGGCAGGAAGCTTGGCCCCAGTGATGTACTGGGCCGTACGCACTACCCTCTGTAGTACCTTGCGGTCGGAGGCCGAGCAGTTGACTTACCAGGCTGTGATGCAACCAGTCAGGATGCTCTCGATGGTGCAGTTGTAGAACCTTTTGAGGATCTGAGGACCCATCCCAAATCTTTTCAGTCTCTTGAGGGGGAATAGGTTTTGTCGTGTCCTCTTCACAACTATCTTGGTGTGCTTGGACCATGTTAGTTTGTTGGTGATATGGACTCCAAGAAACTTGAAGCTCTCAACCTGCTCCACTACAGCCCTGACGATGAGAATGGGGGCGTGCTCAGTCCTCCTTTTCCTGTAGTTTACAATCATCTCCTTTGTCTTGATCACGTTGAGGGAGAGGTTGTTGTCCTTGCACCACATCCTCTCTATAGGCTGTCACATCATTGTCAGTGATCAGGCCTACCACTGTTGTGTCATCAGAAAACGTAATGATGGTGTTGGAGTTGTGCCTGGCTGTGCAGTCATGAGTGAACTCTGAGTAGGAGGGGGCTGAGCACGCACCCCTGAGGGACCACCGTGTTGAGGATCAGCGTGGCGGATATGTTGTTATCTACCCTTACCACCTGGGGGCGGCCCTTCAGGAAGATTAGGATCCAGTTGCAGTGGGAGGTGTGTAGTCCAAGGGTCCTTAGCTTAGTGATGGGCTTTGAGGGCACTATGGTGTTGAACGCTGAGCTGTAGTCAATAAATATCATTTTCACATAGGTGTTCCTTTTGTCCAGGTGGGATATATGCAATATATGTCCAAGATGGCGTAGCAGTGCAGACGTGTTTTTGTTTGTCCCCTCGTGTACTTTGTATTTTTCGTCTTTTTTGTATATATTTCAATTTTATTTTCAATCTCTTTTCCGTTTTTATATTAAATATACCTTCCGGTAACCCGCCTCACCCATTGTGTTACCTAACCGCTATTTTTTAGACCTTTTTAGACTGAATTCCATAGGGAGCTAGCGAGCTAACCAGCTATTTCAGTCACTGTTAGCCACCGCTAGCGGCCTTTACCTACTGCACAGACACCAGCCTTTTTTAGCCCGGATAATACTCGCCAGCCTACCACCATCGGACTGTTTCTCCACCACAACGCCGGATCCCTGCCGTAAACCCTGGACCACTACACCTGATCTCCACAGCTAGCTAGCTGCCACCGAGTGGCTAACGCCCCTGCCCCGGAGCCAGCTCCAGCTAGCCGCGACCCAGACGCATCTCCCGGCCTGCAACAACAATACCTCTCTCGCCATCTGGCTTGGTTCCCTCTCGTCACGACGCCCCGTCGTACCACCTCGACTGGTCTGCTGACGATTACTCCACCCGCTCTGCCTGCAACCGGCCTCCATCGGACGTCGCAGCCGACGGTTCTACCAACCCCGGCCTGCTAACTCTTAACTTTAAACGCTGTGTCTCCTGTGTGCCGGCGTAGTAACGACTACCTCGCGGCTTCCCTGCCCCATCTATTTCTGTTCACTGGACCCTATGATAACTCGGCTACATAGCTGATGCCTGCAGGACTATTCATTAATCACGGTACTCCATTCTGTTTATTTTTATTTATTTATTTTATTTATCTGTCAGCCCTAGCCGTGTACTCAGGCCCTGTGTGTTGCTAACCAACCCTCTGCCCATTCATCGCCAGTTTTACCTGTTGTTGTTGTCTTAGCTGACTAGCCTTGCAGTCTTACCTTTTGTTGTCCTAGCTAGCTCTCCCAACCAACACCTGTGTTTGCTTTATGTCTCTCTTAAGTGTCAATATGCCCTGTTTACTGTTGTTTAGGGTAGTTATCATTGTGTTAGTTTACAGTGGAGCCCCTAGGCCCACTATACATGCCTCAGATTCCTCCTTTGTCCCACCTCCCACACATGCGGTGACCTCACCCAGTATTACCAGCACCTCCAGAGATGCAACCACTCTTATCATCACTCAGTGCCTGGGCTTACCTCCACTGTACTCTCACCCACCAGACCCCTGTCTGCACATTATACCCTGAATCTATTCTACCACGCCCAGAAATCTGCTCCTTTTATTCTCTGTTCCCAACGCACTAGACGTCCTGTTATGATAGCCTTTAGCCGTACCCTCATCCTGCTCCTCCTCTGTTCCTCGGGTGATGTGGAGGTAAACCCAGGCCCTGTAGCCCCCAGCACCACACCTATTCCAAGGCCCCAGGCACTCTCTTTTGTTGACTTCTGTAACCGTAAAAGCCTCGGTTTCTTGCATGTTAACATCAGAAGCCTCCTCCCTAAGTTTGTTTTACTCACTGCTTTAGCACACTCCGCCAACCCTGATGTCCTGGCCGTGTCTGAATCCTGGCTTAGGAAGGCCACCAAGAATTCTGAGATTTCCATACCCAACTACAACATTTTCCGCCAAGATAGAACTGCCAAAGGGGGAGGAGTTGCAATCTATTGCAGAGATAGCCTGCATAGTTCTGTCATACTTTCCAGATCTATGCCCAAACAGTTCGAACTTCTAATTCTAAAAATTAATCTCTCCAGAAATAAGTCTCTCACTGTTGCCGCCTGCTATAGACCCCCCTCAGCTCCCAGCTGTGCCCTGGACTCCATATGTGAATTGATTGCCCCCCATCTAACTTCAGAGTTCGTTCTGTTAGGTGACCTAAACTGGGATATGCTTAACACCCCGGCAGTCCTACAATCTAAGCTAGATGCCCTCAATCTCACACAAATCATCAAGGAACCCACCAGGTACAATCCTAAATCTGTAAACATGGGCACCCTCATAGACATTATCCTGACCAACTTGCCCTCCAAATACACCTCTGCTGTTTTCAGGATCTCAGCGACCACTGCCTCATTGCCTGCGTCCGCTATGGGCCCGCGGTCAAACGACCACCCCTTATCACTGCACACTTCTGCGAGCAGGCCTTTCTAATCAACCTGGCCCGGGTATCCTGGCAGGATATTGACCACATTCCGTCAGTCGAGGATGCCTGGTCGTTCTTTAAAGCAACTTCCTCACCATCTTAAATAAGCATGCCCCTTTCAAAAGATGTAGGACTAAGAACAGATACAGCCCTTGGTTCACTCCAGACCTGACTGCCCTTGACCAGCACAAGAACATCCTGTGGCGGACTGCTATTGCAACGAATAGTCCCCGCGATATGCAACTGTTCAGGGAAGTCAGGAACCAATACACGCAATCAGTCAGGAAAGCAAAGGCTAGCTTTTTCAAACAGAAATTTGCATCCTGTAGCTCTAACTCCAAAATGTTTTGGGACACTGTCAAGTCCATGGAGAACAATAGCACCTCCCAGCTGCCCACTGCACTGAGGCTAGGTAACACGGTCACCGACAAATCCATGATAATCGAAAATTTCAACAAGCATTTCTCTACAGCTGTCCATGCTTTCCTGCTGGCTACCCCAACCCCGGCCAATAGCTCCGCACCCCCTGCATCTACTTGTCCAAGCCTTCCCAGCTTCTCCTTCACCAAAATCCAGATAGCAGATGTTCTGAAAGAGCTGCAAAATCTGGACCCCTTACAAATCAGCTGGACTAGATAATCTGGACCCTCTCTTTTTAAAACTATCTGCTGCCATTGTTGCAACTCCTATTACCAGTCTGCTCAACCTCTCTTTGGTGTCGTCCGAGATCCCAAAAGATTGGAAAGCTGCTGCGGTCATCCCTCTCTTCAAAGGGGTGACACCTAGACCCAAATTGCTATAGACCTATATCAATCCTGCCCTGCCTCTCTAAAGTCTTTGAAAGCCTAGTTAATAAACAGATCATTGACCACTTCGAATCCCACCGTACCTTCTCCGCTGTGCAATCCGGTTTCCGAGCAGGTCACGGGTGCACCTCAGCCACGCTCAAGGTACTAAACGATATCATAACCGCCATCGATAAGAGACATTACTGTGCAGCCGTATTCATTGACCTGGCCAAGGCTTTTGACTCTGTCAATCACCACATCCTTATCGGCAGACTCAACAGCCTTGGTTTCTCTAATGATTGCCTCGCCTGGTTCATCAACTACTTTGCCGACAGAGTTCAGTGTGTTAAATCGGAGGGCCTGTTGTCCGGGCCTCTGGCAGTCTCTATGGGGGTGCCACAGGGTTCAATTCTTGGGCCGACTCTCTTCTCTGTATACTTCAATGATGTCGCTCTTGCTGCTGGTGATTCTCTGATCCACCTCTATGCAGACGACACCATTCTGTATACTTCTGGCCCTTCTTTGGACACTGTGTTAACTAACCTCCAAACGTGCTTCAATGCCATTCAGCACTCCTTCCGTGGCCTCCAATACTTTTTTTCCCCACTGTACCTAGGTGTCTGGCTAGACTGTAAACTCTCCTTCCATATACTACCCACCACTGCGACCTGTATGCTCTAGTCGGCTGGCCCTCGCTACACACTCGTCGCCAGACCCACTGGCTCCAGGTCATCTACAAGTCCCTGCTAGGTAAAGCCCCGCCTTATCTCAGCTCGCTGGTAACCATAGCAGCACCCACCCGTAGCACTCGCTCCAGCAGGTATATCTCACTGGCCACCCCCAAAGCCAATTCCTCTTTTGGCCGCCTTTCCTTCCAGTTCTCTGCTGCCAATGACTGGAACGAACTACAAAAATCGTTGAAACTGGAGACACTTATCTCCCTCACTAGTTTCAAGCACCAGCTGTCAGAGCAGCTCACAGATCACTGCACCTGTACATAGCCCAACCAACTACCTCATCCACCTACCATAGTCATTTATTTATCTTGCTCCTTTGCACCCCAGTATTTTTACTTTGCACATTCATCTACTGCACATTTACCATTCCAGTGTTAAATTGCTATACTGTAGTTACTTTGCCACCATGGCCTATTTATTGCCTTATGTTCCTTATCCTACCTCATTTGCACACATTGTATATAAATTTGTTTTTTTTCCTACTGTATTATTGACTGTATGTTTGTTTCACTCCATGTGTAACTCTGTGTTGTTGTATGTGTCGAATTGCTTTGCTTTATCTTGGCCAGGTCGCAGTTGTAAATGAGAATTTGTTCTCAACTTGCCTACCTGGTTAAATAAAGGTGAAATAAAAAAAAATAAAAAAAATTGAGATTGCATCATCTGTCGATCTGTTGGTGCGGTATGCAAATTGAAGTGTGTCTAGTGTCTCTGGGATAATGGTGTTGATGTGAGCCATGACCAGCCTTTCAAAGCATTTCATGGCTACAGACGTGAGTGCTACAGTTCGGTAGTCATTTAGGCAGGTTACCTTAGTGTTATTAGGCACAGGGTCTATGGTGGTCTGCTTGAAACATGTTGGTATTACAGACTCACACAGGGAGCGGTTGAAAATGTCAGTGAAGACACTTGCCAGTTGGTGAGCGCATGCTCGGAGTACACGTTCTGGTAATCCGTCTGGCCCAGCAGCCTTGTGAATGTTGACCTGTTTAAAAGTCTTACTCACATCGGCTGTAGAGAGCATGATCACACAGTCATCCAAAACAGCTGATGCTCTCATGCATGTTTCAGTGTTACTTTCCCAGTGACACGTCTGGTAGGCTCGTGTCATTGGGCTGCTCGTGTCATGTCTCAGCTGTGCTTCCCTTTGTATTCTGTAATAGTTTGCTAGCCCTGCCACATCCGACGAGCGTCGGAGCCGGTGTAGTACGATTTGGTCTTAGTCCTGTATTGACTCTTTGCCTGTTTGATGATTCGTCGGAGGGCATAGTGGGATTTCTTATGAGCTTCCGGGTTAGAGTCCCACTCCTTGAAAGCGGCAGCTCTACCCTTTAGCTCAGTGCAAATGTTGCCTGTAGTCCATGGCTTCTGGTTGGGGTATGTACGTACAGTCACTGTGGGGACGACGTCCTCGATGCACTTATTGATAAAGCCAGTGACTGATGTGGTGTACTCCTCAATGCCATGTTGAACCTTAAATCGATGCAAGGTGGATTTTTTTCAATATAATTATGATGGTTCAATGCATTAAATGCTTCAGCTTAGGTTTGGTACATTTCCCTGTTCAAGTCAATCATAAATCAATTCCAGACGTCTTGTTACAGTGTTTATATAAGGGTATTCGGGGTCGTCTCTATTTTTTCAACCAGACCTCCTGTGTATAATGGGTTTTGTAGTAAAGACATGTCATTTAACTATGAAAATGTATTACCTTTTAATATGTCATGAACACAACCAGTCATGATGTTTTCATCTGATTGTCAAACAAATCACTTCAAAACAGTAGGTTAAGTAGGATTACCTAAGCAAGTTTGTCTACACCAAAATGAGTCCAGCATCCGAACAGTGCACTGTGCACCCGCCATTTGAATTACAACTGTAATGACATTCAGTCTACAAAGTGGTAGGTATTCATGGTTGCCAAGGGAAGCCTGTCTTCTCCCCCAAAAAATACAATAAAAAGATTAACAAACGTATAAAATTATTTCTAATTCGTGTCTATCCGTGTTTCATAATTTTCCTTAAATTCGCAAGAGGCTGAATCTATTTAACCAGAGAAAGCATCCGAGTGAAGCAAACTGTGTCCCTCTGCCTTAGTATCTGTAGCCCATTTATCTGATGCTGTCTGGCCAAAAATAATACATGTCATATTCTTTTTGGCCAGACAGCATCAGATACATGGGCTACACATACTAAGACAGGGGGGCGCTATTGTGCTTGCTATGATGCTTTCTCCGGTGAGATTGATGAGTCTTGCTGTCGATGCGTCTTGGTCAAAATTATCCAACTATTCAGAGACGACCATTCAGACTTTCAACAACAACAAAAATAGCAACTTAAAAGTAAACTCCAAGGCACTAGTGTGTGGATTAAACATGTATTGAGTGTTATTTCAGGGTGCTTTGTGTGAGCAAACCAGACAGTTCTGTTTAGATAGGTGGCTTTTAGTTAGTCTCAACCCAGGCCATGCCCCCTCTCAACCCAGGCCTTGTGGTTAGAGTGTCCAATCCGGAAGGTTGAGTGTTTGAACACCCGGCTGAGTAATACCAAAGACTGTAAAAATTGGACCTGATGCGTCTCTGCTCGGCACTCAGCATTAAGGAGATAGATTGGGGGTAAGGCCCTGCGATAAACTACCATCCTGTCAAGGGGGTGTACTTGTAACATCAAGCTCCTCACGCTACAGAAACAGGAGATAGGTTCCTGCTCCTATGAGCCGTTCCGGCTTGTTCAAGCCATATGTCACAGGACATATGATACCTTTGTAATATATCCCACCTCCTCATCTGCATCACACTGCAGATGATTGTGGATTAGATGTGTGAATGTCTGTGAGCTACAAATCTAGTGTATTTTGATGCACCAATAAATAAAATAAAACATTTTAAAATCCTGCCAATTGGAATTTTGTCAGTTGGAACACACTGAATACACTCTGATTGCAATCAAACCCATGCAGTCTATTTTGAATCTGTGCCAGTGCTATTTGTATTGAAATTACTGAGCATTAGTCAGACGTTTTAATTTTGTTTTGGAAAGCAACCCTTTAATTTACTTTTAGTCAGGTTCCTCATGATTAATATGCTCTGATTGTAATAACAAGTTCAGTGTATTTGATGTTCCATTGTACTATAATTGTTGGACATTACTCAGATACCATTGCCCTCTTGGGCGGGCTCATGACTATTACAATTTGTGTCACATTTAAATGTGCCCCCCTTTTGTCACGAAAGCAAAGGATGAGTCTGAGGATTTAGGGCAGAGTCCTTCTCGCTGTGCTAATAAAGCTGTCTCTCTTGTTGCGTCGCTCAGAGAGATGTGTTTGGCTGGTGGAAGGCAACCCTCGGGCCACTTCTTATTATTCTGAGTGTAGTATTTCTGCTTTATTCCATTTTATTCATGTTTTTCTTATGTAAGTTTGAACCCACACTCAAAGCTCTCTGAACACAAAAAAACTAGTGTAACATAAAATAATTGTGCAGTCTTTCATAGTTTCCTCATGCTACAGTGGAAGTGTTTAGTGTTTTGCCCTGCATGGGTTGTGGGTTTGATTCCCACGACGGACCAGTACGAAGAATTATGAAAATGTATGAACTCACTGGATAAGAGCATCTGTTAAATGACTAAAATATGAAATATAATGTTGTCCTGAGACCAGCTTAAACAGTGCAAATATTTATCAGACCTGGTTCCAAACTTTTTGTGAAATCTTTCAAATACTTCAAGTATTTTCTCAAATTGTTTTACCTGAACATACCCCAAAAACAAAAGACTTATTAGCCTACTCCTTGTTTATGTTGTTGTCATGGACGACTGATTGGGCTCACTGCTTCGAGTTGAAAAAGAAACGCTGCTCTCATGGAATGGCATGCATTGAGCACTACAGAAAAGTGCTATTTGAATGTGAAAAATGAATGCCAAATGCTGCATTTGCTACAGGCCTATTGTTGACATTTTTGTTGGTGACACTATAACCTCTTGACAATTTGCAGTTATCAAAAGTGTGCGAGTTTGTGTACAAGTCCGTTAGGCCTATGGACATATTTTCTTAACGAGAACACTCGTGATCTTTTTAATTATGTGGAGCACAATACCATGGTGGAGTTTAGAAGGGAGGAACTCCCTGAAACTCTTATTCCATAGAGACTGGGATCCACACTATGTCTGTGCAGCTAGAGACTGGGATCCACACTATGTCTATATAGCTAGAGACTGGGATCCACACTATGTCTATACAGCTAGAGACTGGGATCCACACTATGTCTATACAGCTAGAGACTGGGATCCACACTATGTCTATACAGCTAGAGACTGGGATCCACACTATGTCTATACAGCTAGAGACTGGGATCCACACTATGTCTATGCAGCTAGAGACTGGGATCCACACTATGTCTATACAGCTAGAGACTGGGATCCACACTATGTCTATACAGCTAGAGACTGGGATCCACACTATGTCTATACAGCTAGAGACTGGGATCCACACTATGTCTATACAGCTAGAGACTGGGATCCACACTATGTCTATACAGCTAGAGACTGGGATCCACACTATGTCTATGCAGCTAGAGACTGGGATCCACACTATGTCTATGCAGCTAGAGACTGGGATCCACACTATGTCTATACAGCTAGAGACTGGGATCCACACTATGTCTATACAGCTAGAGACTGGGATCCACACTATGTCTATACAGCTAGAGACTGGGATCCACACTATGTCTATGCAGCTAGAGACTGGGATCCACACTATGTCTATACAGCTAGAGACTGGGATCCACACTATGTCTATACAGCTAGAGACTGGGATCCACACTATGTCTATGCAGCTAGAGACTGGGATCCACACTATGTCTATGCAGCTAGAGACTGGGATCCACACTATGTCTATACAGCTAGAGACTGGGATCCACACTATGTCTATACAGCTAGAGACTGGGATCCACACTATGTCTATGCAGCTAGAGACTGGGATCCACACTATGTCTATACAGCTAGAGACTGGGATCCACACTATGTCTATACAGCTAGAGACTGGGATCCACACTATGTCTATGCAGCTAGAGACTGGGATCCACACTATGTCTATGCAGCTAGAGACTGGGATCCACACTATGTCTATGCAGCTAGAGACTGGGATCCACACTATGTCTATACAGCTAGAGACTGGGATCCACACTATGTCTATACAGCTAGAGACTGGGATCCACACTATGTCTATGCAGCTAGAGACTGGGATCCACACTATGTCTATGCAGCTAGAGACTGGGATCCACACTATGTCTATACAGCTAGAGACTGGGATCCACACTATGTCTATGCAGCTAGAGACTGGGATCCACACTATGTCTATGCAGCTAGAGACTGGGATCCACACTATGTCTATGCAGCTAGAGACTGGGATCCACACTATGTCTATGCAGCTAGAGACTGGGATCCACACTATGTCTATGCAGCTAGAGACTGGGATCCACACTATGTCTATGCAGCTAGAGACTGGGATCCACACTATGTCTATACAGCTAGAGACTGGGATCCACACTATGTCTATGCAGCTAGAGACTGGGATCCACACTATGTCTATGCAGCTAGAGACTGGGATCCACACTATGTCTATGCAGCTAGAGACTGGGATCCACACTATGTCTATGCAGCTAGAGACTGGGATCCACACTATGTCTATGCAGCTAGAGACTGGGATCCACACTATGTCTATACAGCTAGAGACTGGGATCCACACTATGTCTGTGCAGCTAGAGACTGGGATCCACACTATGTCTATGCAGCTAGAGACTGGGATCCACACTATGTCTATACAGCTAGAGACTGGGATCCACACTATGTCTATACAGCTAGAGACTGGGATCCACACTATGTCTATGCAGCTGTTGCAAGAGCGCATTTTTCATTGGCTGTCCACTGGTTGCAAAAAACAATGATTGATAAGCAGCTTATACTTATTGAATGAAACCATTATTGGGTTAAAATATACATATAATGTTATTTTTGTGAACAGCCATCCACAACAACCACAATCCGTAAGGCGCAAATATCTAAATGAGAGAGCAGTAGTGTGATTCACATCAATGCCCTATGTGATATTCGATTTGCCGTAGACTACACCACTGCTGTCTTCATTACCTCCAAGCGTTTATTCAAATTGGATGTTTAATCTTTGGATGCCGACAGCAGTTGTACCATTGGAAGACATAGCTTGGACTGTAGCCTAGTAAAGCCTATTCCTGCTCTTTTCCCGCGATCCATCAAACGTATTTGGTGCTATCATAGTGGTCTCTGGCTTGTGGTCAAACCATTGGGAACAAACTTAAACTTGCACCTTTGTTCAATGTTGATTTGAATTTAATTTAGAAAACAGAAAGGTGTCATAAAGATTTTTTTGCCAAAACATCCTTGCTGAATTTAAAAGTAATTCTAGAAGTAATCATCTAGTTAAAAAATAATACCTGTAATCTAATAACAATACTTTTGCTAGTAACATAAAAGATTACAGTTATAGTTTTTTTTGTAACTGATTGCTCTATACCAACAATATATGTTTGAGGTGAAAGGATTTTAGGCGTAATCCCAGCACTAAAGATACAAAAAATGTTTTGCCTCTGTTAACCCCGCATTGTCAAGGTGTGCGCTACTGGGGTTGAAGTCAGGTGCAGGAGAGCGGAGAATGTAGTACAGGCACACACTTTACAGAAACAGGCTGACAGTGAAGCATTGATTTATGCAACAACCCCAAAGTCTGGGTTGAAAAGTCTTATTCCTCTTTTTCTCTCTGCCTTTACTACTCTGCCTGTTTTAGTGGAAATACTTCAAGTCATCTGCCTAATGTGTTTATATTTACTTCCTAATGATGGTTAATGGTGTTTTAAAGTGCTGCTGGTGTTACATGGAACTGTGTCATTGTGTCCCTAAATGACTAATGAATATGTTTTAGGTCTCTGTGTCCCTATGGTGCATTTCTGTAGTTGAACACTGCCAGGCTAGGCCTGCCTCTTTAGGTCTGGTTACACTCTGCCAGGCTAGGCCTGCCTCTTCAGGTCTGGTTACACTCTGCCAGGCTAGGCCTGCCTCTTCAGGTCTGGTTACACTCTGCCAGGCTAGGCCTGCCTCTTCAGGTCTGGTTACACTCTGCCAGGCTAGGCCTGCCTCTTCAGGTCTGGTTACACTCTGCCAGGCTAGGCCTGCCTCTTCAGGTCTGATAACACTGCCAGGCTAGGCCTGCCTCTTCAGGTCTGGTTACACTCTGCCAGGCTAGGCCTGCCTCTTTAGGTCTGGTTACTCTGCCAGGCTAGGCCTGCCTCTTCAGGTCTGGTTACACTCTGCCAGGCTAGGCCTGCCTCTTCAGGTCTGATAACACTGCCAGGCTAGGCCTGCCTCTTCAGGTCTGGTTACACTCTGCCAGGCTAGGCCTGCCTCTTTAGGTCTGGTTACTCTGCCAGGCTAGGCCTGCCTCTTCAGGTCTGGTTACACTCTGCCAGGCTAGGCCTGCCTCTTTAGCGTTTTTAGCATCTTTAGCGTCTTTAGCGTTTTCTGTTGTTTACTCATGAAGTGTTGCATCAGACAGTTACCTGATGATGAGGTCCTAGTTACTGGTAAAGGGAAATCAAATCTAATTTTATTTGTCACATGGGCCCGAATACAACAGGCTTTACCGTGAAATGCTTGCTTACAAGCCCTTCCCAACAATGCAGGTATTTGAGGTAGATATGTACATGAAGACAGGGTAAAGTGACTAGGTATCAGGATAGATAATAATAATAATAAGGTATTTGAGGTAGATATGTACATGAAGACAGGGTAAAGTGAATAGGCATCAGGATATATAATAAGGTATTTGATGTAGATATGTACATGAAGACAGGGTAAAGTGAATAGGCATCAGGATAGATAATAAGGTATTTGAGGTAGATATGTACATGAAGACAGGGTAAAGTGACTAGGCATCAGGACAGATAATAATAAGGTATTTGAGGTAGATATGTACATGAAGACATGGTAAAGTGACTAGGCATCAGGACAGATAATAATAAGGTATTTGAGGTAGATATGTACATGAAGACAGGGTAAAGTGAATAGGCATCAGGATAGATAATAATAATTTTGGGCTCCCGAGTGGCACAGCGGTCTAAGACACTGCATATCAGTGCTAGAGGCGTCACTACAGACCCTGATTCGATCCCGGGCTGTATCACAACAGGCCGTGATCGGGAGTTCCATAGGGCGGCACACAATTGGCCCAGCGTCGTCCGGGTTAGGGGAGGGTTTGGCCGGGGTAGGCCGTCATTGTAAAATAAGAATTTGTTCTTAACTGACTTGCCTAGTTAAATAAAGGTTAAATAATTAGAGTAAAAAGCTGACTCTGCTCACCATATTCTTAGTGTGTATTATATATTCTCTGAGAGGATAGAAGTCTCCTCTTGCTGCTCCTCTCTGGTAAAGTGTTTGCAGATAAAGAGTGAAACCTACATGAGTTTCATTCCGTGTACTGTGTCTCAGCGGGCTGCTTACTCCCAGCTGAGAGCTGAGGAGCTGTGCCGTGAAGGGGTTGAAAGGGAGAGGTGCCGGGGACATTCTTTGAAGTGTTTGGATCTCTGTACCGTACAGTACTCGCCTGTGGCCTGTATGGTCAGATGGGCAAAACAAATGTACTAACAGCAAGAGAGATGTACCATACCGCCGACTGTGTTTAATGTCAAACTAGTACCTTTCTTCTGAAGGAGTGACCTACAGGGATCGTTATTATCAGTTAATTATAACTAGTTCATTCATTCATGTAATGCGGCTGTCTTGCCAACACCAACACCTTTCTCTTTCCCTTTCATCGTCAAAAAGGCTAGTGTTGGATCTGTTGAGGAACAGAATGTCACATCATCTCTGATATAACATAGATTATAAACTGGGTAGTTTGCTGATTGGCTGACAGCCACGGGTATGATAAAACATGTATTTTTACTGCTCTAATTACATTGGTAACCAGTTTATAATAGCAATAACGCACCTCTGGGGTTTGGTATATGGTATATGGCCAATATACCACGGCTAAGGGCTGTTCTTATACGCGACGCAAAGGGGAGTGCCTGCATACAGCCCTTAGCCGTGGTATATTGGCCATATACCACAAACCCGAGGTGCGTTATTGCTATTTTAAACTGGTTACCAACGTAATTAGAGCAGTAAAAATAAATGGCCAATGTACCACGGCTAAGGGCTGTATCTAGGCACTCCGCGTCCATTTGGGTCCAGACCATTACACCTGGGAGGGCAGTAAATGGATCTCAATAATCTATAATATCTATCTCTATATTATTGTCTATCTCTTTAATAATCTATAACTATCTATCTCTATATTGTTGTCTATCTCTATAATAATCCATAGCTATATATCTCTATATTGTTGTCTATCTCTATAATAATCCATAGCTATATATCTCTATATTGTTGTCTATCTCTATAATAATCTATAACTATCTATCTCTATATTGTTGTATATCTCTATAATAATCTGTTACTATCTATCTCTATATTGTTGTCTATTTCTATAATAATAATCTATAACTATATATCTCTATATAGTTGTCTATCTCTATAATAATCTACAACTATCTATCTGTATATTGTTGTATATCTCTATAATAATCTCTAACTATCTTTCTCTATATTGTTATCTATTTCTATAATAATAATCTATAACTATCTACCTCTATATTGTTATCTATCTCTATAATATTTTGTTACTGTCTATCTCTATATTGTTGTCTATCTCTATAATAATAATCTATAATTTTCTCTATATTGTTGTCTATCTCTATAATCTATAACAGTCTACAGTATATCTGTTTTATCTCTGTGGGTTACGGCTACCCATTCTATAACCTGCCCTGCCACAACTCAAGGCATTGACCTATTCTATGGTACAGTGAGCTTTACAGTTAAACAGGGCAACGGACTGCTGCAGAGCAACGGACTGCTGCAGAGCAACGGACTGCTATAGACCAATGGACTGCTGCAGAGCAACGGACTGCTGCAGACCAACGGACTGCTGCAGAGCAACGGACTGCTATAGACCAACGGACTGCTGCAGAACAACGGACTGCTATAGACCAATGGACTGCAACAGAGCAACGGACTGCTGCAGAGCAACGGACTGCTATAGACCAACGGACTGCTGCAGAGCAACGGACTGCTATAGACCAACGGACTGCTGCAGAGCAACGGACTGCTATAGACCAACGGACTGCTGCAGACCAACGGACTGCTATAGACCAACGGACTGCTGCAGAGCAACGGACTGCTGCAGAGCAACGGACTGCTATAGACCAACGGACTGCTGCAGAGCAACGGACTGCTACAGACCAACGGACTGCTACAGAGCAAGTATATCCTATTAAGGCATGGTGAAGGAAAATGATGAGGCCTCCCACCACATTCAGGCCATCTGGGTCCAGACCATTACAACTGGGAGGGCAGTAAATTGATCTTTAATCTCAACACAGCGGACTCTAATTACGGTTACAGAGTGGTTCCTCCCTCCTATTACATCTTGTGAACCAGTTGAGTCAGTTTGGGATTCATTCAATGGTCTTATACTGGCACCATTTATTGTTTAAGCTGTGTGTAATGTCTCTCTGAAAGAGACATCAATGAATTGCTTTCAAGCCATATTTTGAAAGGGGCATCCGTTGACGATGAGCACTGAACCACAGCTTGTTTTATGTCACAAATCACAAGGAATAGGAACAACTGTTTGAAAAAGGCTGGAGCTGTTTTACTTTGGAGAGAGAGAGAGAGAGAGAGAGAGAGAGAGAGAGAGAGAGAGAGAGAGAGAGAGAGAGAGAGAGAGAGAGAGAGAGAGAGAGAGAGAGACGCGAGAGAGAGGGAGATGAAGAGAGAGAGAGAGAGGGAGGGAGAGAGTGGGAGAAAGAGGGACGGAGAGAGATAGATAGAAAGAGAGATAGATAGAGAGAGAGATGGAGAGAGCAAGAGAGAGAGAAAGAGAGATAGAGAGCGAGCGAGAAAGAGAGATGGGGAGCGAGAGAAAGAGAGGAGAGAGAGATGGAGACAGAGAGAGAGAGAGAGAGAGAGAGAGAGAGAGAGAGAGAGAGAGAGAGAGATGGAGAGAGCGAGAGAGAGAAATGCTACTGTTAACAGTTATAGACTGAGACCAATTGCTACGTACAATCTGATTCTCTCCCCAGAATTAGAAGCTATATCTTATGATTTGGCCCTTCTAGCAGCAGTGGAAAAAGTACCCAATGGTTATACTTGTGTAAAAGTAAAGATATTTAATAGAAAATGACTCAAGGAAAAGTCACCCAGTAAAATGCTACTTGAGTAAAAGTCTAAAAGTATCTGCTTTTAAATGTACTTAAGTACACTGCTGGAAAAAGTACTAAATAATCATACTTGAGTAAAAGCACAAAGTAAACGTAAATGCTATACATCAAATTCCTTATTTTAAGCAAACCAGACGGCATGATTTTTATTAAATCTTTTATTTACGGACAGACAAGGGCACACTCCAACTCTCACACATCCTTTACACACACAGTTTTTGTGTTTAGTGAGTCCGCCAGATCAGAGACAGCAGGGCTGGCAACGCATTATAGTGATAGGTGCATCAATTGGACCATATTGCTGTCCTGCCTATTCGAAATGTACTTTTGGGTGTCAGGGAAAATATATGTAAAAAGTACATTTTTTTGGAATGTAGTGAAGTAAAAGTAAAATTTGTACAAAAAAATAGAAATACTAAAGTACAGATACCCCAAAACACTTCTTAAGTAGTACTTCAAAGTATTTTTACTCAAGTACTTTACACCACTGCCTTCAAGCTATGGAGAACAAGTACTACTGTTCATAAAGTAGACTCTAGGCCTAGGGCATAGCTTCTATCTCTACTGCTGTTCATAAAGTAGACTCTAGGCCTAGGGCATAGCTTCTATCTCTACTGCTGTTCATAAAGTAGACTAGGCCTAGGGCATAGCTTCTATCTCTACTGCTGTTCATAAAGTAGGCTCTAGGCCTAGGGCATAGCTTCTATCTCTACTACTGTTCATAAAGTAGGCCGAGGGAATAGCTTTTATCTCTACTACTGTTCATAAAGTAGGCTCTAGGCCTAGGGCATAGCTTCTATTTCTACTACTGTTCATAAAGTAGGCCCTAGGGCATAGCTTCTATCTCTACTACTGTTCATAAAGTAGGCCCTAGGGCATAGCTTCTATTTCTACTACTGTTCATAAAGTAGGCCCTAGGGCATAGCTTCTATTTCTACTATTGTTCATAAAGTAGGCCCTAGGGCAGGGATCAACAACTAGATTCAGCCACAAGCTGATTTCTTTCTTGAGCGGATGGTCAGGGGCCGGAACATAATTCCAAATATTTTGTAGACTGCAAATTGACTACAAGAAGCCCAAAAATATATATATATATATATTTTTTACCTTTATTTAACTAGGCATGTCAGTTAAGAGCAAATTAATATTTACAATGATGGCCTACACCGGCCGAACCCGGACGATGCTGGGCCAATTGTGCGCCAACCTTATGGGACTCCAAATCACGGCCGGTTGAGATACAGCCTGGATTCAAACCAGGATGTCTGTAGTGATGCCTCAAGCACTGAGATGCAGCACCTTAGACCGCAGCACCATTCGGGAGCCACAAGATATAATGTTTGACTAAAATGTAATAATTTCAAACCTTGCTTTCATTTGTATACAATCATGTCGTGTCTCTCTATTATGCGTGGGAATACTTTGGAATATATTTATTGAATTAAAATCACTTGTAGCTGATTTCCTGGTGTTTTTTTAGAGTTGTTTATGTCCGACAATGAAAATCCCACACAGAAATAAAAGTTACAAATTATGTTAAGGCATAGCTTTGATCTATACTACTGCTTATAAAGTAGGTCATAGGGCAATCTAGACTCACTCAAATTGGCATACTGCCCCTACAGATCCACAGATGACACAATCTCAATCGCACTCCACACTGCCCTTTCCCACCTGGACAAAAAGAACACCTATGTGAGAATGCTGTTCATTGACTACAGCTCAGCGTTCAACACCATAGTGCCCTCAAAGCTCATCACTAAGCTCAGGACCCTGGGACTAAACACCTCCCTCTGCAACTGGATCCTGGACTTCCTGACGGGCCGCCCCCAGGTGGTAAGGGTAGGCAACAACACATCTGCCACTCTGATCCTCAACACTGTGGCTCCTCAAGGCTGCGTGCTCAGTCCCTTCCTGTACTCCCTGTTCACTCATGACTGCACGGCCAGGCACGACTCCAACACCATCATCAAGATTACCAATGACACAACAGTGGTAGGCCTGATCACTGACAACGACGAGACAGCCTATAGGGAGGAGGTCATAGACCTAGCAGTGTGGTGCCAGGACAACAACCTCTCCCTCAACGTGATCAAGACAAAGGAGATGATCGTGGACTACAGGAAAAGGAGGGCCGAACAGGCCCCCATTACATTGATGGGACTGAAGTGAAGCGGGTCAAGAGTTTCAAGTTCCTTGGTGTCCACATCACCAACAAACTATATTGGTCCAAACACACCAAGACAGTCGTGAAGAGGGCACGACAACACCTTTTCCCCCTCAGGAGACTGTTAAATTGTTAGATATTATTGAACTGTTGGAGCTAGGAACACAAGCACTTCGCTACACCTGCAATAACGTGTTAAATATGACAAATAAAATGGACTACTAGACAGACAGGTAGACAAGTAGAACCAAGTAACCTCAATGAGTCTACAGTTGTCGGATCTTAATTTGAGCCAGTTTCACACAGCAGGAAAATAATCCTGCAGCAACAGGAAATGTGAATTGTTATGTGGATTATAATTAATGGACAACCTTTTTTTTGTAGCGGTTGATACATTTTTCAACCCCTACAAATTACAAACTTTAGACTTTAGAAGCCTCTTTAAGTTCTCCTGCAACAGAGTGATCAAATTAAGATCCTACATCTGTTACACCTCATCCTGTCTACTCTCCTGCCTTACGGAAGTAGTTTTTATTTGACCTGTTGTACGGTACACAGCAGATAAGACTACTGTTTACTACTGTCTCCAAAATGATAAAACAAGGGCAACTAAGCAAAACAAACTAAAGATGATGCTGTTATGTGGCCCCATTATGCTGTTATGCTGTTATGTGGCCCCATTATGTCAAGGCTTTGTGTAGAGGAGAGAGAGAATGAAAGATCCACACCATGCTCCATGCAGAACCCCTCATTTTGGAGGAATGAGATCAGGAATGAGAGTGTGTGGGGGGCAGAGAGAGGGAGAGAGGAGAGAGAGAGGGGGAGTGGGAGAGTGAAAGAACAGCTTTTTGTAGTGAGGGGGGATGAGAGAGAGAGGGGGAGTGGGAGAGAGAGAGAGAGAGAGAGAGAAGGAGATTTATATATATATAGAGAGAGAGAGAGAGAGAGAGAGAGAGAGAGAAGGGTAGTGGGAGCGAGAGAGGGGTAGTGGGAGTGGGAGAGAGGAGAGAGAGAGAGAGAGAGTGGGAGAGAGTGGTGGAGGTGGAGTGAGTGCTTTTTTTTTACATCTATTCCTTTGTAACTTTTGTGATTGTAATGTTTATTGTTCATTTTGTATTGTTTATTTCACTTTTGTTTGTTATGTATTTCACTTGCTTAAGCAATGTTCACATATGTTTCCCATGCCAATAAAGCCCTTTGAATTGAATTGAATTGAAAGAGAGAGAGAGAGAGAGAGAGAGAGAGAGAGAGAGAGAGAGAGAGAGAGAGAGAGAGAGAGAGAGAGAGAGAGAGAGAGAGAGAGAGAGAGAGAGAGAGAGAGAGAGAGAGAGAGAGAGAGAGAGAGAGAGAGAGAGAGAGAGAGAACAGCTTTCTGGAGGAGAGTAATTTGCATTTCAAGTGCAGCAGCCTGCCTATGATTGTGGAAGCTTAGGGAAACCTGCTGATTCTCTAATGGCTATTCCTCTATATCACAACGTCCCGTAGCAAGACACTTAGTTAAAGGAGAGCAGAGGAAAAAGAAGGAGAGTGTGGGTGTGTGTGTGTGTGTGTGAACATCAACAGCAGAGAGAGTGAACCAGAACAATACTATGTTTAAAGATTTGCTTTGCTTCGCTAATGACTTGGCTTGACATTTAATACCGTTGTTTTATCCCTTATAGCTTTATAGTAGCTGATTAATGTATTTAACTCCATGGTTCCAATCATGGTCTGGAAGCCATTCAGTCATTTATAACTTGGTTGTATTTTAAATGGCTTTCTTAGCCCCTATTCATTTGCTAGGAGGTTGATGCTCTTCTATATTGTGTCACTCCATAATCTCTCCACACAGAAAGATGCAGAAGTTAAGATAGATTGTGAGAGGTATAAGGAATACTTTCCAATGATACCCAGTGTCCTGATGTTAAGGGTCAGGACTTCCTGGTCAGGTCACAGAAGCCTACTGGCTCTAGCAATGGCAGATAAGCTAACTGGGTCATATTTTATTATTTAACTAGGCAAGTCAGTTAAGAATAATTTCTTATTCACAATGACATTCTACCAGGGAACAGTGGGTTAACTGCCTTGCTCAGGGGCAGAACAACAGATTTTTACCTTGTCTGCTCAGGGATTCAATCCAGCAACCTTTTGGTTACAGGCCCAACGCTCTAACCACTAGGCTACCTGCCGCCCCAGTTTAATAGAAGAAAATGTGTTTGTTTTAATGCGCAATATGTTTTGCTACGTGTTCACTAATGAATTCGACCCTGAATGTTGATGTGTGTGGGCAGTGTTTCTCTGAGGCCATCATCACTATCACTTATAACCATCAGGATGAGTCACTCATGAGAATCTCTCCAGAGACTCACCAAGCACCATAAAGGAAAAGAACACTTTTCATGGCTGTTGCCGTGGCGAGATACGAAAGTATAGGATGCCCAACACACATACAAGCATGCACACACACGCACACACAAACACACGCACACACACACTCAAAGAAGGATGAAAGGCTATAAGATGAGGAAAATAAGAAGAAACCACTCAAAGAGGGGCTGTCTCTATGACCTAGTTACAATGACGCAAGAGGGTTCTTTCCATTTCAGTGGTGATGGGATATCACTTAGGGTGCTATCTACAATGATAACATATTGAACTGTTCAGATAATGACTATGTACCCCCTGTCCTTGTTCCAGGTTTTAATAGACACCTTAGTGAAGACATACAGTGGGGAAAAAAAGTATTTAGTCAGCCACCAATTGTGCAAGTTCTCTCACTTAAAAAGATGAGAGAGGCCTGTAATTTTCATCATAGGTACACTTCAACTATGACAGACAAAATAAGGAAAAAAAATCCAGAAATTCACATTGTAGGATTTTTAATGAATTTATTTGCAAATTATGGTGGAAAATAAGTATTTGGTCACATACAAACAAGCAAGATTTCTGGCTCTCACAGACCTGTAACTTCTTCTTTAAGAGGCTCCTCTGTCCTCCACTCATTACTTGTATTAATGGCACCTGTTTGAACTTGTTATCAGTATAAAAGACCTGTCCACAACCTCAAACAGTCACACTCCAAACTCCACTATGGCCAAGACCAAAGAGCTGTCAAAGGACACCAGAAACAAAATTGTAGACCTGCACCAGGTTTGGGAAGACTGAATCTGCAATAGGTAAGCAGCTTGGTTTGAAGAAATCAACTGTGGGAGCAATTATTAGGAAATGGAAGACATACAAGACCACTGATAATCTTCCTCGATCTGGGGCTCCACGCAAGATCTCACTCCCGTGGGGTCAAAAATGATCACAAGAACGGTGAGCAAAAATCCCAGAACCACACGGGGGACCTAGTGAATGACCTGCAGAGAGCTGGGACCAAAGTAACAAAGCCTACCATCAGTAACACACTACGCCGCCAGGACTCAAATCCTGCAGTGCCAGACATGTCCCCCCTGCTTAAGCCAGTACATGTTCAGGCCCGTCTAAAGTTTGCTAGAGAGCATTTGGATGATCCAGATGAGGATTGGGAGAATGTCAGATGAAACCAAAATAGAACTTTTTGGTAAAAACTCAACTCGCCGTGTTTGGAGGACAAAGAATGCTGAGTTGCATCCAAAGAACACCATACCTACTGTGAAGCATGGGGGTGGAAACATCATGCTTTGGGGCTGTTTTTCTGCAAAGGGACCAGGACGACTGATCCGTGTAAAGGAAAAGAATGAATGGGGCCATGTATCGTGAGATTTTGAGTGAAAACCTCCTTCCATCAGCAAGGGCATTGAAGATGAAACGTGGCTGGGTCTTTCAGCATGACAGTGATCCCAAACACACGCCCGGCAATCTAAGGAGTGGCCGTGAAGAAGCATTTCAAGGTCCTGGAGTGGCCTAGCCAGTCTCAGATCTCAACCCCATAGAAAATCTTTTGAAAGTCTGTGTTGCCCAGCGACAGCCCCAAAACATCACTGCTCTAGAGGAGATCTGCATGGAGGAATGGGCCAAAATACCAGCAACAGTGTGTGAAAACCTTGTGAAGACTTTACAGAAAACGTTTGACCTCTGTCATTGCCAACAAAGGGTATATAACAAAGTATTGAGATAAACTTTTGTTATTGACCAAATACTTATTTTCCACCATAATTTGCAATAAATTCATAAAAAATCCTACAATGTGATTTTCTGGATTTTTTCCTCATTTTGTCTGTCATAGTTGAAGTGTACCTATGATGAAAATTACAGGCCTCTCTCATCTTTTTAAGTGAGAGAACTTGCACAATTGGTGGCTGATTAAATACTTTTTTCCCCACTGTAAGTTATCCAATGAATAATCTTTTAGGTACTCATAACCCAGTGTTTTGAGAAGGAAAGCAAAGTCCCCAGCGGGCAAAGCTGGTTGCAATGTCATTATGGCGTCATCGTCATTGTACTGTAATAGTGTTAACCGGCCCCAGGAGGCTGAAAAGATTTGGCATGGGCACTCAAATGCTCAAAAAGTTCTACAGCGGCACCATTGAGAGCATCTTGACTGTGCATCACCGCTTGGTATGGAAAATGTTTGGAATCCGTCCACAAGGCGCAACAGGGTGGAATGCATACTGGGGCCGAGCACCGTCTCATCCTAGACCTGTATGCCAGGCGGTGTCAGAGGAAGGCCCTAAAAATAGTCAAATAATCAAGGCACCCAAGTCATAGACTGTTCTCTCTGCTACCGCACGGCATGTGGTACCAATGTAATGTACCAAGTCTGGAACCAACAGGACACTGAACAGCTTCTACCCCCAAGAATAAATAGTATGTCTGGGTAGCTATTGGTTAACTATTTAACTATCTGCATTGACCCTTTTTGCACAAACTATTTTTGACTCATCACATACGCTGCTGTTACTGTTTATTATTGTGTATTTATTATTACTGTAACGCCCAGTCCCGAGTTTCAGGCTGGAGCGTTTGGTTTTGTCTTTGTGTAGGGTTTGTTCATTCTAGGTGTGTCGATTTCTATGTTGGGTAATGGTTCCCAATTAGAGGCAGCTGTGTGTCGTTGTCTCTAATTGGGAACCATATTTAGGCTAGTAGGTTTCACTCTGGGTTCGTGGGTTATTGTATGTTCATAGCTGTGTTTGTTTGTTCAGTTATGTTCATCGTTACGCTTCTCCGCTTCTTTGTTTTGTTCCGCCTTGTTCCCGTGGATTTATTAAATCATGTATTCTGGCTACATCGCTACGTCCTTGGTCTGTCCGTCCGGGAAGATAATCGTGACAGAATAACCTACTCAAACAAAGACCAAGCAGCGAGAGACCCGGGAGCTTAGGGTCTTGGGAGAAGGAGCTGTTCTATGGGAGTGCTTGGGACCAGCCTGGGGAGTATCTCGACCCCAGAGAGGAACTGGAAGCAGCGGCGGAGCGCGCAGGTGTGAGGACTTGATGGGAGCATGGGACCGGAGAGAGGAATGTTTCTCAGACCTCGCCGGGCTAGGAAGCCTGTAAGGCAGCCCCAAGAAACTTTTGGGGGGGCACACGAGGAGGTTGGCGGTTCAGGAGGGACTCCTGAGCCAACCCCTCGTGCTTCATGGAGAGGCGTAGGGAGAGCCGCCGCAGCAAAGTGGAGGCCGTGCAATGCAGTGTTGCGACGGTTTCCCTATACGGAGTCAGAGGCCGGTGCGAGATTCCCGCTCCACTCATCAGTCGGGTAAACTAAGCGCTCAGCCAGGAAGAGTGGTGCCTGCTCTGCGCCGCTAAGTCTCCAGTGCGCCTCCTGGGACCCGGATATCCTGCTCCAGTTCCATGTGCGGTGTCTCGATGCACGTGTCCGCAGCCCAGTGAGAGAGATCCCAGCGCCACTCACTGGTCGGGCCGAGGTCTGTGTGTTACCTGGGAGAGTGGTGTCAGCTCTGCGAGCCAGGCCTCCAGTGCGCCTTTTGGGCCCATGTTATCCTGTGGTCTTACGGGCAGAATTCTCCGGCACGTATCCACAGCCCAGTCCGAGAGATTCCAGCTCCACTCACCCATGAGACCAGGGTTAGTGAGCTAGCTGGAGGTATGGTGTCGGCTCTCCATATCAGGTTCCCGGTCCGGGTAGAGGTTTCTGCGTCACGCCCAGTCCCTGTTCCACGCTCCAAGATCCCTGTTCCACGTTCCCAAGATCCCTGTTCCACGCTTCCAAGATCCCTGTTCCACGTTCCAAGATCCCTGTTCCGCTGCTCCAAGATCCCTGTTCCGGCTGCTTCAAGATCCCTGTTCCGCTGCTTCCAAGATCCCTGTTCCGTGGTTCCAAGATCCCAGTCCGTGTAGTGGTGCTCACGCCCAGTCCCTGTTCCACGCACTCCAGCTCCCGTGCGGCGCCCGAGAGTCCAGCACGCCCTGCTCGGCCCCGCACCCAGCTCCTCGCGCTCCGAGAGTCCAGCACGTCCCTGCTCTCGCCCCGCACTCCAGCTCCCGTGCGCTCCGAGAGTCCAGCACGCCCTGCTCGGCTCCGCACTCAAGCTCCTCGATGCGCTCAGAGAGTCCAGCACGTCCTGCTCGGCCCCGCACTGCAAGCTCCCCGTGGCGCCCGAGAGTCCAGCACGCCCTGTTCCGCCCGCGCATCAAGCTCCCGTGCTCGCCCGAGAGTCCAGCACGCCCCTGTTCCGCCCGCGCACTTCCAGCTCCACGTGCGCCTCCGAGAGTCCAGCACGTCCCTGTCCCGGCCCGGCGCACCAAGCTCCCGTGCGCTCAGAGAGTCCAGCACGCTCCTGTCCCGGCCCGCCGCACCAAGCTCCCGTGCGCTTCAGAAGTCCAGCACGTCCCTGTCCCGCCCGCGCACCAAGCTCCCGATGCGCGCTCAGAGAGTCCAGCACGCCCTGTCCCGCCCGGCACCAAGCTCCCGCGGCGCTCAGAGAGTCCAGTACGACCAGTTCCTGCTCCACGCACCAGAGTCCCAGTGAGCATCACGAGTCCAGTACTGCCAGTTCCTGCTCCACGCGACCAGCGCCCAGTGAGCATCACAAGTCCAGTACGACCAGTTCCTGCTCCGCGCAGAGTTCCAGTGAGCATCACAAGTCCAGTACTGCCAGTTCCTGCTCCACGCACCAGAGTACCAGTGAGCATCACTAGTCCGGTACTGCCAGTTCCTGCTCCACGCATCAGAGTTCCAGTGAGCATCACAAGTCCAGTACTGCCAGTTCCTGCTCCACGCACGCAGAGTTCCAGGAGAAGGCCCAGGGCCTCCGGTTCTGGATGTCAGACCAGCACGGCCAGCACCGGAGCCTCCACCTGGGACAAAGCGACTACTCGAAGACCCCCCACAGACTTTTCGGCGTCCGAGTCCGGCGCCTTTGGGTATTGTAATCGCCCAGTCCCAGTTTCAGGCTGGAGCGCTTTTGGTTTTGTCTTTGTGTAGGGTTTTGTTCATTCTAGGTGTCGTATTTCTATGTGAAGAATGGTTCCCAATTAGAGGCAGCTGTGTGTCGTTGTCTCTAATTGGGAAACCATATTTAAACTAGTAGGTTTCACTCTGGGTTCGTGGGTTATTGTATGTTCATAGCTGTGTTTGTTTGTTCAGTTATGTTCATCGTTACGTTCTCCGTTCTTTGTTTTGTTCCGTCTTGTTCCCGTGGATTTATTAAATCATGTATTCTGGCTACATCGCTGCGTCTTGGTCTGTCCGTCCGGAAGATAATCGTGACAATTACTTTCATTATTACTACGTGTTATTACTTTTCTATTATTTCTCTATTTTCTTTCTCTCTGCATTTTTTTGGGGGAAAGGCCCGTAAGTAAACATTTCACTGTTAGTCTACAACTGTTTTACGAAGCATGTGACAAACAACATTTTTTATTTTAACCATTTAATTGCTGTTTTTCTAGCGTAGTTTTTTTTAATTTATTTTAGCAGCAAATGCCTGTCAGCTTTAACCTTAACTAGTATCTTAATTCAGTGCACGTCATTGTACAGCGCTGTGTATCTGAGTTTATTGTACCATGTACTGTACGTCACCTCTAAATATGTGTGTAGGAATAGTTGGTTGTTTCTGCAGATCTACCTAACTGGCCTGACTCATCCTGTTCTAACTGGTCTGACCCATCCTGTTCTAACTGGTCTGACCCATCCTGTTTTAACTGGTCTGACCCATCCTGTTCTAACTGGTCTGACTCATCCTGTTCTAACTAGTCTGACTCATCCTGTTCTAACTGGTCTGACTCATCCTGTTCTAACTAGTCTGACTCATCCTGTTCTAACTGGTCTGACTCATCCTGTTCTAATTGTTCTGACTCATCCTGTTCTAACTGGTCTGACCCATCCTGTTCTAACTGGTCTGACCCATCCTGTTCTAACTAGTCTGACTCATCCTGTTCTAACTGGTCTGACTCATCCTGTTCTAATTGTTCTGACTCATACTGTTCTAACTGGTCTGACCCATCCTGTTCTAACTGGTCTGACTCATCCTGTTCTAACTGGTCTAACTCATCATGTTCTAACTGGTCTGACTCATCTTGTTCTAATTGTTCTGACTCATCCTGTTCTAACTAGTCTGAATCATCCTGTTCTAACTGGTCTGACTCATCCTGTTCTAACTGGTCTGACTCATCCTGTTCTAATTGGTCTGACTTATCCTGTTTTAACTAGTCTGACATCATCCTGTTCTAACTGGTCTGACTCATCCTGTTATATTTGGTCTGACTCATCCTGTTCTAACTGGTCTGACTCATCCTGTTCTAACTGGCCTGACACATCCTATTCTAACTGGTCTGACTCATCCTGTTCTATTTGTTCTGACTCATCCTGTTCTAACTGGTCTGATTCATCCTGTTCTAATTGGTCTGACTCATCCTGTTCTAACTGGTCTGACATCATCCTGTTCTAACTGGTCTGACTCATCCTGTTCTAACTGGTCTGACTCATCCTGTTCTAACTGGTCTGACTCATCCTGTTCTAACTGGTCTGACTCATCCTGTTCTAACTGGTCTGACTCATCCTGTTCTAACTGGTCTGATTCATCCTGTTCTAACTGGTCTGACTCATCCTGTTCTAACTGGTCTGACTCATCCTGTTCTAATATGTCTGACTCGTCCTGTTCTAACTGGTCTGACATCATCCTGTTCTAACTGGTCTGACATCATCCTGTTCTAACTGGTCTGACTCGTCCTGTTCTAATTGTTCTGACACGTCCTGTTCTAACTGGTCTGACTCATCCTGTTCTAATTGGTCTGACTTATCCTGTTTTAACTGGTCTGACATCATCCTGTTCTAACTGGTCTGACTCATCCTGTTATATTTGGTCTGACTCATCCTGTTATATTTGGTCTGACTCATCCTGTTCTAACTGGTCTGACTCATCCTGTTCTAACTGGCCTGACACATCCTGTTCTAACTGGTCTGACTCATCCTGTTCTATTTGTTCTGACTCATCCTGTTCTAACTGGTCTGATTCATCCTGTTCTAATTGGTCTGACTCATCCTGTTCTAACTGGTCTGACATCATCCTGTTCTAACTGGTCTGACTCATCCTGTTCTAACTAGTCTGACTCTTCCTGTTCTAATATGTCTGACTCGTCCTGTTCTAACTGGTCTGACATCATCCTGTTCTAACTGGTCTGACTCATCTTGTTCTAACTGGTCTGACTCATCCTGTTCTAATTGCTCTGACTCATCCTGTTCTAACTGTTCTAACTGGTAATTTACATGCAGTATTTATTCATGAACAATTATTAACAAATGAGTCAATATGCAGAATATATTTTCTAAGAGGTTTACAATGCCTTCAGAAATACTTTTTTCCACATTTTTGTGGAAAGGGAGGTTTTTGAATGCTTTGCAAAGAAGGGTGTATAAATAAATTCATGTCACTACAAAGATACAGGCGTCCTTCCTACAATGAGTGAAAAAAGTATTTGATCCCCTGCTGATTTTGTACGTTTGCCCACTGACAAAGAAATGATCAGTCTATAATTTTAATGGTAGGTTTATTTGAACAGTGAGAGACAGAATAATAACAAAAAAATCCAGAAAAGCATGTGAAAAAATTGTATAAATGGAATTGCATTTTAATGAGGGAAATAAGTATTTGACCCTCTGCAAAACATGACTTAGTACTTGTGGCAAAACCCTTGTTGGCAATCACAGAGGTCAGACGTTTCTTTGCAGTTGGCCACCAGGTTAGCACACATCTCAGGAGGGATTTTGTCCTACTCCTCTTTGCAGATCTTCTCCAAGTCATTCAGGTTTTGAGGCTGATGTTTGGCAACTCAACCTTCAGCTCCTCCACAGATTTTCTATGGGATTAAGGTCTGGAGACTGGCTAGCCACCCAGGACCTTAATGTGCTTCTTCTTGAGCCACTTCTTTGTTGCCTTGGCCATGTGTTTTGGGTCATTGTCATGCTGGAATACCCATCCACGACCCATTTTCAATGCCCTGGCTGAGGGAAGGAGGTTCTCACCCAAGATTTGACGGTACATGGCCCGTCCATCGTCCCTTTGATGCGGTGAAGTTGTCCTGTCCCCTTAACAGAAAAACACACCCCAAAGCATAATGTTTCCCACCTCCATGTTTGACAGTGGGCATGGTGTTCTTGGGGTCATAGGCAGCATTCCTCCTCCTCCAAACACGGCGAGTTGAGTTGATCTTGAAAGAGCTCCATTTTGGTCTCATCTGACCACAACACTTTCACCCAGTTGTCCTCTGAATCATTCCAGATGTTCATTGGCAAACTTCAGACGGGCATGTATATGTGCTTTCTTGAGCAGGGTGACCTTGCAGGCGCTGCAGGATTTCAGTCCTTCACGGCGTAGTGTATTACCAATTATTTTCTTGGTGACTATGGTCCCAGCTGCCTTGAGATCATTGACAAGATCCCCGTGTAGTTCTGGGCTGATTCCTCACCGTTCTCATGATCATTGCAACTCCACGAGGTGAGATCTTGCATGGAGCCCCAGGCCAGGGGGAGATTGACAGTTATTTTGTGTTTCTTCCATTTTATGAATAATCGCACTAACTGTTGTCACTTTCTCACCAAGCTGCTTGGCGATGGTCTTGTAGCCCATTCCAGCCTTGTGTAGGTCTACAATCTTGTCCCTGACATCCTTGGAGAGCTCTTTGGTCTTTGGTCATGGTGGAGAGTTTGGAATCTGATTGATTGATTGCTTCTGTGGACAGGTGTCTTTTATACAGGTAAGAAACTGAGATTAGGAGCACTCTCTTTAAGAGTGTGCTCCTACTCTCAGCTTGTTACCTGTATAAAAGACACTTGGGAGCCAGAAATCTTTCTGATTAAGAGGGGGTCAAATACTTATTTCCCTCATTAAAATGCAATTCCGTTTGTAACGTTTTTCACATGCATTTTTCTGGATTTTGTTGTTGTTATTCTGTCTCTCACTGTTCAAATAAATCTACAGACTGATCATTTCTTTGTCAGTGGGCAAATGTACAAAATCAGCATGGGATCAAATACTTTTTTCCCTCACTGTAACTCAGTTGCCGGAGAGGAAGGAAACCACTCAGTGATTTCACCATGAGGCCAATGGGGACTTTAAAACAACTTAATATCTGTGATAGGAGAAAAATGAGGATGGATCAACTACGTTGTTACTCCACAATACTAACCTAAATGACAGAGTGAAAAGAAGGAAACCTGTACAGAATAAAACATATTCCAAAACATGCATCCTGTTTGCAAGAAGACACTAAAGTAATACTGCGAAAAATGTGACAAAGCAATTAACTTTATGTCCTGAATACAAAGCATTATGTTTGGGGCAAATCCAACCTAACACATCACTGCGTACTATTCTTCATATTTTCAAGCATGGTGGTGGCTGGATCATGTTATGGGTATGCTTGTCATCAGCAAGGACTAGGGAGTGTTGTGGGGGGATAAAGAGAAACGGAATAGAGCGAAGCGCAGGCAAAATCCTAGAGGAAAACCTGGTTCAGTCTGCTTTCCAACAGACACTGGAAGATTAATTCACCTTTCAACAGGACATTAACCTAAAACACAAGGCCAAATCTTCACTGGAGTTGCTTACCAAGATGGCATTGAATGTTCCTGAGTAGCTGAGTTACAGTTTTGACGTAACTCGGCTTGAAAATCTATGGCAAGAATTGAAAATGGCTGTCTAGCACTGATAAACAACCAACTTGACAGAGTTTGAAGAATTTTAAGAAGAATAATGTGCAAATATTGCACAATCCAGGTGTGCAAAGCTCTTAGAGACTTACCCAGAAAGACTCACAGCTGTAATCACTGCCAAGGGTGATTCCAACCTGTTTTGAGTCAGGGGTGTGAATACTTATGTAAATTAAATATTTCTGTATTTCGTTTTCAGTACATTTACTAGCGTTTCTAAAAACATGTGTTCACTTTGTCTTTATGGGGTATTGTGTGTAGATGGGTGAGGGAAAAAATATTTAATCCATTTTGAATTCAGGCTGTAACACAACAAAAAATTGGAATAAGTCAAGGGGTCTGAATATTTTCTGAAGACACTGTATATACAGAATGCCCAACATCAAATCAAATCAAATGTTGTTGGTCATATACACGTGATCAGCAGATGTTATTGTGGGTGTAGCGAAATGCTTGTGCTTCTAACTCCGACAGTGCAGTAATATCTAACAAGTAATATCTAAACAAATTACACAACATATACCCAATACACACACATCTAAGTAGGAATGAATTAAGACTACACACATATGGACGAGTAGCCTGTCATGTTTGAGAAGAGCTCACCCTTGTGTAGAATATAGCTGGGCAATGTAGAAAGTATCATATCTACTGTCAATATTTTGTCAAATAATATTCTAGTCTTGGAAGGATGTCATCCCCTCATTACACAATACTGACATAATTCAACATTAATTTGTTGACCTCATTTAAATTGATGACTTGAAGATTGCTGTAGCAGAGACGAAAGAGTGCCATGTGCAGGCTGTTATGCATTACTCTTGGCTGGCTGGGTGGATGGGGACAGGGATGGGGCTAGATGGATGGGGACAGGGATGGGGCTGGGTGGATGGGGCTGGGTGGATGGGGACAGGGATGGGGCTGGGTGGATGGGGACAGGGATGGGGCTGGGTGGATGGGGACAGGGATGGGGCTGGGTGGATGGGGACAGGGATGGGGACAGGGATGGGGACAGGGATGGAGCTGGGTGGATGGGGACAGGGATGGGGACAGGGATGGGGACAGGGATGGGGCTGGGTGGATGGGGACAGGGATGGGGCTGGGTGGATGGGGACAGGGATGGGAGCTAAGTAGGATGGGGACAGGGATGAAACTGGGTAGATAAAGGGGACAGGGATAAAGAACAAGAGATAAGTAGATGGGGAACAAGAGATGGAAACTAGAGTAGATAAAGAACAAGAGATAAAGGAACAAGAGATAGAACAAAGAGATGAAACTAGTAGATAAAGAACAAGAGATAGAACAAGAGATAGAAACTAAGTAGATAGAAAATAAAGGCAATGTGTGCAGATGTCAAAAACAGAGCTACAAACTGTAAGAAAATAGAAACTATAAGAGAAGATAAATTAGATAGGGGCTAGGGTAGATAAAGAGACAAGAGATAGAAACTAAGTAGATAAGGGAACAAGAGATAGAAACTGGGTAGATAAAGAGACAAAGAGATAGGGCTAGAGTAGATGGGGACAGGGATGGGGCTGGGTGGATGGGGACAGGGATGGGGCTGGGTGGATGGGGACAGGGATGGGGCTGGGTGGATGGGGACAGGGATGGAGCTGGGTGGATGGGGACAGGGATGGGGACAGGGATGGGGACAGGGATGGGGCTGGGTGGATGGGGACAGGGATGGGGCTGGGTGGATGGGGACAGGGATGGGGCTGGGTGGATGGGGACAGGGATGGAGCTGGGTGGATGGGGACAGGGATGGGGACAGGGATGGGTGGATGGGGACAGGGATGGAGCTGGGTGGATGGGGACAGGGATGGGGACAGGGATGGAGCTGGGTGGATGGGGACAGGGATGGGGACAGGGATGGAGCTGGGTGGATGGGGAGATGAGGGCAGTGTGTGCCGGATGTCAGGGGCAGAGCTACAGGCTGTAGGGAGAGAGAGAGAATAGGGGTTGTGCAACATGTTGTACTCAGCAGAGAAGGGATGTTAGTCCTGTATAGTGTGAATATGGTGTTTGTGGAATATGGTGTATGTGGTATAGTAGGAGAGAGAGAGAGAGAGAGAGAGAGAGAGAGAGAGAGAGAGAGAGAGAGAGAGAGAGAGAGAGAGAGAGAGAGAACCTGTCTCATGAGGACACTTGAAGACATGGTGCTCATTGGAAACCTTTCTGTGGCAGAGGCAGTGGAGCATTTCTTGAAACATATCTGCTTGAATTCAACCAGGGTGTGAGTGTGAAGGAGCTACTTCAGCCTGTTGTTGTGAGAGAGAGAGAGAGAGAGAGAGAGAGAGAGAGAGAGAGAGAGAGAGAGAGAGAGAGAGAGAGAGAGAGAAAGAGAGAGAGAGAGTGAAAGGTTTGTGCGTCACATGAAGACTTGTGAAGAGAGAGAATAAATCTCCTCTAGTCCATGGGAGGAGAAGATAAGGGATGATGAGGTGCAGCCATAGAAGCAGGACTACTTCCTGGTGAATGGTATGGCTGGGGAGGGTGAGAAAGAGAAATTGAATTGAAAGAGAGAGAGAGAGAGAGGGAGGGATAGAGAGAGGGAGGGAGGGAGGGATAGAGACGAGAGAGTGAGGGAGGGAGGGATAGAGACGAGAGAGAGAGAGACAGGGAGGGAGAGAGAGAGACGAGAGAGAGACAGGGAGGGAGGGAGAGAGACGAGAGAGAGACATGGAGGGAGAAAGACGAGAGAGAGACAGGGAGAGAGAGAGAGGTAGGGAGAGAGAGAGAAGAGAGAGAGAGGGAGGGAGTTAGGGAGAGAGAGACAGGGGGGCAGAGAGACGAGAGAGAGAGAGAGAGGGAGCGCGAGACGGGAGGGAGTGGGTGTCTGGAACTTCACACTGACTTAGACTGTGTTGCACGATCTATACTCTAAACTCTGCTAGATACAACTGGAGGCTCTGGTAACATACTGTAGCCATCTGGACTCTGCTAGAACACCTCAACCAGTCTGATTCTTAGAATTTTCTTTGGATGCTCTGAGAACACTCTAGGCACTGTTCTGTAGCCATGCTGTGTGGTCTAAGGAGGGACGTGAAGAACAGCTTTGGTAAGCCCTGTCATTGTGGTGTTTGTTACATGTTGGTAAACCATGTCATTGTGGTGTTTGTTACATGTTGGTAAACCATGTCATTGTGGTGTTTGTTACATGTTGGTAAACCATGTCGTTGTGGTGTTTGTTACATGTGAAAAATAGTAGTAATTCTCCTTGTCTCTCTCTACTCTGTGCTTTGGTTTTAGACAATGGTGGAGGAATCTTGGATACATTCATGCCTCACTGTACCTACAACATTTTTCACACTGTCAGGGTTGTTTTTGCATTGTACTTGTGATTATCCTAAACAAAATTATGTCTAAGACAGTCTTGGTAAGATTGTATACCTCAAGTATGACAAAACATTTATTTGTACTGCTCTAATTACATTGGTGAACAGTTTATAATAGCAATAAGGCACCTCTGGGGTTTGTGGTATATGGTCAATATACCACAGCTAAGGGCTGTATCCAGACACTCCCCGTTGCGTCGTGCATAAGAACAGCCCTTAGCCGTGGTATATTGGCCATATACCATTGGGCCTTATTGCTGTTATAAACTGGTTACCAACGTAATTAGAACAGTAAAAATAAATGTTTTGTCATACCCGTGGTATACGTGGTCTGATATACCACGGCTGTCAGCCAATCAGCATGCAGGGCTCGAACCACCCAGTTTATAAGACATTGTGTCGCATTGAGCCAGACCATGTGTGACATGCTAGCTCAAGTGGAAGTAGCTGTGGGTAAAATGTTGAAATGTAATTTACTATTAATCATATCCTAATTTCAATATTATCTTGTTGGACTGATTCTCCATACATTACCACAATCATTATTTTGGACATCACAAAACTCATATTGTCTGTGTGAATCCTCCAGGGCTTATGCATCCCAAATGTCACCCTGTTCACTGTTTAGTGCACTACTCTTGACCAGGATCCATAGGGGCTACTCAAAAGTAGTCCGGGAGCTGTGTTCCCAGCGTGGTAGACTAGGCTCTGTAGCACAGCATGGTTAGGTTAGGAGCAGAGGCAGTAGTCATGCTACACTACCCTGGGTAATGTTCTACCAGTGGGGGTGAGATGGGAAGACAGGGGGAGAGAAGGAGTGGAGGAGATGGAGAGAAGAGGAGAGGAGTAAGATGGAGTTACAGAGTCATCACACTGGCAGACAGTCTGTTATCACACTGGCAGACAGTCTGTTATCACACTGGCAGACAGTCTGTTATCACACTGGCAGACAGTCTGTTATCACACTGGCAGACAGAGTCTGTCATCACACTGGCAAACAGAGGTTGTCATCACACTGGCCGACAGAGGTTGTCATCACACTGGCGGCAGGTAGCCTAGTGGTTAGAGCGTTGGACTTGTAACCGGAGGGTTGCAAGTTCAAATCCCTGAGCTGACAAGGAAAAAAAAATCAGTCGTTCTGCTCCTGAACAAGGCACTGTTCCCCGGGTGCTGAAGATGTGGATGTCGATTAAGGCAGCCCCCCGCACCTCTCTGACTCAGAGGGTTTGGGTTAAATGCGGAAGACACATTTCGGTTGAAGGCATTCGGTTCTACAACTGACTAATAATGGTGACTTTGACTTTGTTATCACACTGGCAGACAGAAACTGGCAAACAGTCTGTCATCACACTGGCAGACAGAGGTTGTCATCACACTGGCAGATAGAGGTTGTTATCACACTGGCAGACAGAGGTTGTCATCACACTGGCAGACAGTGTGATGGCAGACAGTTGTCATCACACTGGCAGACAGAGGTTGTCATCACACTGGCAGACAGAGGTTGTCATCACACTGGCAGACAGAGTCTGTCATCACACTGGCAGACAGAAGCTACATCTCATTGCCTGTATAATGTACTATTGCACTACTGTTGACAAGAGTAACAGCCACATTGGGTGTTGTTTTAGAGAAAAGTAGTGTACTACACAGGGACTAGGATGTTGTTTTTAGATGGCCCAAAGTAGTGTACTACACAGGGAATAGGTGTCATTTGAAACAGCTGGGTTAGTCTTGCTGCCTAGAAGGGAGGATTTTACAGGTGTCTTGATAGCCAGACTCTTCAGGCTGTGTTAGCTTATAAGCTTATAGATGCTTGTGAAATGAACGGCAAACGACCTCCAGCAAATGTGACCCAAGTTATTCAATTTTACCGTTTGATGGACATGGAAATGTTGATGCAGTAGTGAACTGACAGTATTTGAAAGCTGTTATTCAGGCACCAGGCCTGTTATTCAGGCATCATGCCTGTTATTCAGGCATCAGCCCCTTTTTTCAGGCATCAGGCCTGTTATTCTGCCATCAGGCCTGTTATTCAGGCATCAGGTCTGTTATTCAGGCATCAGGCCTGTTATTCAGGCACCAGGCATGTAAATCAGTCATCAGGCATGTAAATCAGTCATCAGGCCTGTTATTCAGGCATCAGGCCTGTTATTCAGGCACCAGGCATGTAAATCAGTCATCAGGCCTGTTATTCTGGCATCAGCCCTGTTATTCAGGCATCAGGCCTGTTATTCAGGCACCAGGCATGTAAATCAGTCATCAGGCCTGTTATTCAGGCATCAGCCCTGTTATTCAGGCATCTGGCATGTTATTCAGGCATCTGGCCTGCTATTCAGGCATCAGCCCTGTTATTCAGGCATCAGCCCTGTTGCTAAGGCATCAGGCCTGTTATTCAGGCATCAGCCCTGTTATTCAGGCATCAGGCCTGTTATTTAGGCACCAGGCATGTAAATCAGTCATCAGCCCTGTTATTCAGGCATCAGCCCTGTTATTCAGGCATCAGGCCTGTTATTCAGGCATCTGGCATGTTATTCTGGAATCAGCCCTGTTATTCAGGCATCAGGCCTGTTATTCAAGCATCAGCACTGTTATTCAGGCATCAGCCCTGTTATCATGCATCAGCCCCTGTTATTCAGGCATCAGGCATGTAAATCAGTCATCAGGCCTGTTATTCTGGCATCTGGCCTGTTTTCAGGCATCAGGCCTGTTAATCAGGCATCAGTTGGCATTCATGTCATTTTCCTAGCAAGAAGGCAAACCATTAATCTATCACCAGTTCTTGTTCTGATAGCATTCTACTGTTCTTACTCTGAGGTAATACCTCGTAACTACTTGCAAGTAAATAACTGGTTCCTCCATCTGCTTAAACAATCTCCCCTTGTGTCTTGTTGTGTCCTATTGTTGCCCACAAACCTGTGGAGAGAGTCAGATGAGAGACGGTGTTAGGGCCAGGGTGGTAGTTAGAGAGACAGTGTTAGGGCCAGAGTGGTAGATAGAGAGACAGTGTTTGGGCCAGAGTGGTAGATAGAGAGACAGTATTAGGGCCAGAGTGGTAGATAGAGAGACAGTGTTAGGGCCAGAGTGGTAGATATAGAGACAGTGTTAGGGCCAGAGTGGTAGATAGAGAGACAGTGTTAGGGCCAGAGTGGTAGATAGAGAGACAGTGTTAGGGCCAGAGTGGTAGATAGAGAGACAGTGTTAGGGCCAGAGTGGTGGATATAGAGAGAGACAGTGTTAGGACCAGAGTGGTAGATATAGAGAGAGACAGTGTTAGGGCCAGAGTGGTAGTTAGAGAGACAGTGTTAGGGCCAGAGTGGTGGATATAGAGAGAGACAGTGTTAGGGCCAGAGTGGTGGATAGAGAGACAGTGTTAGGGCCAGAGTGGTAGATATAGAGAGAGACAGTGTTAGGGCCAGAGTGGTAGTTAGAGAGACAGTGTTAGGGCCAGAGTGGTAGATAGAGAGACAGTGTTAGGGCCAGAGTGGTAGATAGAGAGACAGTGTTAGGGCCAGAGTGGTAGATAGAGAGACAGTGTTAGGGCCAGAGTGGTAGTTAGAGAGACAGTGTTAGGGCCAGAGTGGTAGATATAGAGAGAGACAGTGTTAGGGCCAGAGTGCTGGATATAGAGAGAGACAGTGTTAGGGCCAGAGTGGTAGATATAGAGAGAGACAGTGTTAGGGCCAGAGTGGTAGATATAGAGAGAGACAGTGTTAGGGCCAGACTCCTCCTCTCTCTGTCATTCTAATTTATTCTCTATATCTATGACCAATCATTGACTTCTTAAGGAAAAATGTTAATCGTCACACTCATCTTCTTATACAATGCACCATCTTTGTGGCACCATCTTTTGTCATTGCCCATACGTGGAGATGGAGAGAGACAGGCTTAGGGGCCTTCCCTTCTTATTGGGCCCTCCCTTCTTATTGGGCCTTTCCTTCTTAGGGGCCCTCCCCTCTTCGAAGCCCTCCCTTCTTATTGGGTCATCCTTTCTTAGCGGCCCTCCCTTCTTATTGGGCCTTCCCTTATTAGGGGCCCTCCCCTCTTCGAAGCCCTCCCTTCTTATTGGGCCCTCCCTTCTTATTGGGTCCTCCCTTCTTAGGAGCCCTCCCTTCTTATTGGGCCCTCCCTTTTTAGGGGCCCTCCCTTCTTATTGGGCCCTCCGTTCTTATTCGGCCCTTTCTTCTTAGGGGCCCTCCCTTCTTATTGAGCCCTCCTTTCTTATTGGGCCCTCCCTTCTTAGGGGCCCTCGTTTCTTATTATTTATGTCTAGGAGCAATCATAAGGCTCTATTCAGCCAGGTAGCAACTTTACAAATAGTACAAGTTCTCATTAAAACTAACTATAGTTTTTATCCCTCAGATGTTTGTTTTTAACTCGTTATTCTAGAGAGATAATAAGAGCAGGTTGACATTTATTGTCGTGAGTCTTGTCCTGGAGGCAGAATTGAGCGATTCTGCCTTAAAAGAAAATACTTTTTTTTTTTACCTTTATTTAACTAGGGAAGTCAGTTAAGACATATTTTTTATTTTCAGTGACGACCTAGGAACAGTGGGTTAACTGGCCTTGTTCAAGGGAAGAACAACAGATTTTTACCTTGTCACCTCTGGGATTCAATCTTGCAACCTTTCGGGTTACAAGTCAAACGCTCTAACCACTAGGCTACCTGCCATCTGAAAATAGGCCAGCTGCAAAGTCAAATTGTAAACATTCACAAAAACTAAATAAACTTTTTTGTTTTTAATTTAATGTTATGATTAGGCATTAGGGTTAGCAGTGTGGTTAAGGTTAGAGTTAACGTTAGAGTTTAAAATGAGGTAATGTATGTTGGTGGACCCGAGGTGAACCCTGACCTGCGTAACAAGAGGAGTAGACAATAGGTCATCATAACGCCTGCAGTGTTTCTTTTTATCATAATACACATTATCAAGCATTCTGAGGCAGGAAATTGCAGTGGCCGTGTGATAACTGATGGTTGTGTGTGTGTGTGTTTGTGTGTGTATATGTGTGTGCGTGAGTGTGTGTGTGTGTGTGTGTGTGGGTATGCTGTGTGTATGTGTGTGTACGTGTGTGTGTGTGGGTATGCTGTGTGTATGTGTGTGTACGTGTGTGTGTGTGTGTGTGTGTGTGTGTGTGTGTGTGTGTGTGTGTGTGTGTGTGTGTGTGTGTGTGTGTGTGTGTGTGGGTATGCTGTGCAAGCTTGTTGTTGTCAAGTGCATCTCTTATCATTGACATCAGTCTTCAATATCTTGCATTTGATCTAGGCTAAATAGTTGCATTATACACAGCACTGAATTCATGGGCATTATTTTATTTGAGAAACTGATGTTGTTATTTGACAACAGCTTCAGAAGAGGAAATCCTTCAGAATGAAGAAGGATTATTGTTGTAAGCAACATTCAGCATCTCTGAAAATACAGAGACGGAATTCCATACTGCTTTGTTGCCACCATGTTGTGCAGTGTGTATTATATCAGTGAAATGTAAGTAAGTGGTTTCCAGGCCAGTCCTTCACTTGAATTCTTGCTTGAAAATTGTTTGAAGTATTACAGTGTTGTTGGACCGTATTACCTTGTGTAGCACCTGTGTAGGACTCAATAGATGCTTAGTTGAAAAATAAACCGCTTTCTCTCTCACCCCTCCCTCCCTCTCACTCCTCCCTCCCTCTCTCTCTCACTCCTCCCTCCCTCCCTCTCACTCCTCCCTCCCTCCCTCTCACTCCTCCCTCCCTCCCTCTCACTCCTCCCTCTCACTCCTCCCTCCTTCTCTCTCTCACTCCTCCCTCCCTCCCTCTCACTCCTCCCTCTCACTTCTCCCTCCCTCCCTCTCACTCCTCCCTCTCCTCCTCCCTCTCACTCCTCCCTCCCTCCCTCTCACTCCTCTCTCTCACTCCTCCCTCCCTCCCTCTCACTCCTCCCTCCCTCCCTCCCTCTCTCACTCCTATCCTCCCTCCCTCTCACTCCTCCCTCCCTCCCTCCCTCTCTCTCACTCCTATCCTCCCTCCCTCTCACCCCTCCCTCCCTCCCTCTGAATGGGTTGTTATTCAAGATATTCGAGCTTTAACCACTGCTGATGTAAAAAGCTTTCATGAAATCAATGTGACTGATTAATCGAACCGTCTTGGTTCATGTTGAGACTATAGTAAAATGAATGCTTTTTTTATTTTTTAGATTAATGGGATGCCCTTTGTGCTGTGTAATGCTCCAAACACCTTCCATTGGTGAATGCAGAGGATTAAACCCCTGGTCCGTGGGCTGGCAGTGGTCCCTGGGATGTTGCTGACCAGTCCATCAGGAAGTTATCTATAGCTAACATAAATTCAGTCAGTTCTAGACTGCTAAAGGGCAAAGGTTACGCCATTGGTTAGCATATAGTTTAAAAATACAATTCACAGAGCTATGTACAATATAGTACATTAAGAAAGTATTCAGACCCCTTGACTTTTTCCACATTTTGTTACATTACAGCCTTATTCTAAAATGTATTAAAAAAAGAAATCCCTCATCAATCTACATTCAATACCCCATAATGACAAAGCAAAAATAGGTGTTTAGAATTTTTTGCAAAAACAGAAATAACTTATTTACATAAGTATTCAGACCCTTTGCTATGAGACAGGAAATTGAGTTGGAGTCCACCTGTGGTAAATTCAATTGATTGGACATGATTTGGAAATGGACACACCTGTCTATATAAGGTCCCACAGTTGACAGTGCATGTGAGAGCAAAAACCAAGCCATGAGGTCAAAATAATTGTCCGTAGAGCTCCGAGACAGGATTGTGTCAAGGCACAGATCTGGGGAAGGGTACCAAAACATTTCTGCAGCATTGAAAGTCCCTAAGAACACAGTGGCATCCATCATTCTTAAATGGAAGAAGTTTGGAACCACCAAGACTCTTCCTAGAGTTGGCCGCCTGGTCAAACTAAGCAATCGGGGGAGAAAGGCCTTGATCAGGGAAGTGACCAAGAACCCGATGGTCACTCTGACAGAGCTCCAGAGTTCCTCTGTGGAGATGGGAGAACCTTCCAGAAGGACAAACATCTCTCCACTCCACCAATAAAGCCTTTATGGTAGAGTGGCCAGACGGAAGCAACTCCTCAGTAAAAAGCAAATGACAGCCCACTTGAAGTTTGCCAAAAGGCACCTAAAGACTCTCAGATCATGAGAAAGAAGATTCTCTGGTCTGATGAAACCAATATTGAACATTCTGTCCTGAATGCCAAGCGTCACGTCTGGAGGAAACCTGGCACCATCCCTACGGTGAAGCATGGTGGTGGCAGCATCATGCTGTGGGGATGTTTTTCAGTGACAAGGACTTGGAGAGTAGTCAGGATCGAGAGAAAGATGAACAGAGCAAAGTACAGAGAGATCCTTGATAAAAAACTGCTCCAGAACGCTCAGGATCTCCGACTGGGGCAAAGGTCCACCTTCCAACTGGACAATGACCCTAAGCACACAGCCAAGACAATGCAGGACTGGCTTCAGGAGAAATACCTGAACGTCTTTGAGTGGCCAGCCAGAGCCAGGACTTGAACCCGATCGAAAATAGCTGTACAGCGAATCTCCCCATCCAACGTGACAGAGCTGGAGAGGATCTGCAGAGAAGAATGGGAGAAACTCCCCAAATACAGTTGTGCCTGTATTTGCAGCGTCATACCAAAGAAAAGTCAAGGCTGTAATCGCTGCCAAAGGTGCTTCAACAAAGTACTGAGTAAAGGGTCTGAATACTTATGTAAATGTTACATTTCAGCTTTGTCATTATGGGGTATTGTGTGTAGATTGATGAGGGGAAAAAATATTGAATACTTTTTAGAATAAGGCTGTAACGTAACAAAATGTGAAAAAAGGGTCTGAATACTTTCCGAATGCATTGTATACAATGAGAAAGTTCTAACAGTATATATATAGTTGGCGTCGGAAGTTTACATACATCTTAGCCAAATACATTTAAACTCAGTTTTTCACAATTCCTGACATTTAATCCTAGTAAAATATTCCCTGTCAGTTAGGATCACCACTTTATTTTAAGAATGTGAAATGTCAGAATAATAGTAGAGAGAATGATTTATTTCAGCTTTTATGTCTTTCATCACATTCCCAGTGGGTCAGAAGTTTACGTACACTCAATTGGTGTTTGGTAGCATTGCCTTTAAATTGTTTAACTTGGGTCAAACGTTTTGGGTAGCCTCCCACAAGCTTCCCATAATAAGTTGGGTGAATTTTGGACCATTCCTCCTGACAGAGATGGTATAACTGTGTCAGGTTTGTAGGCCTCATTGCTCGCACACGCTTTTTCAATTCTGCCCACAAATCTTCTATGGGATTGAGGGCTTTGTGATGGCCACTCCAAAACCTTGACTTTGATGTCCTTCAGCCATTTTGCCACAACTTTGGAAGTATGCTTGGGGTCGTTGTCTATTTGGAAGACCCATTTGTGAACTTTAACTTCCTGACTGATGTCTTGAAATGTTGCTTCAATATATCCACATCATTTTCCTGCCTCATGATGCCATCTATTTTGTGAAGTGCACCAGTCCCACCTGCAGCAAAACACCCCCACAAATTGGTGTTGCCCTGCCACCCCCGTGCTTCAAGGTTGGGATGATGTTCTTTGGCTTGCAAGCCTCCCCCTCTTTTTCCTCTAAACATAACGATGGTCATTATGGCCAAACAGTTCTATTTTTGTTTCATCAGACCAGAGGACATTTGTGCAGTTGTAAACCGTAGTCTGGCTTTTTTTATGGTGGTTTTGGAGCAGTGGCTTCTTCCTTGCTGAGCAGCCTTTCAGGTTATGTTGATATAGGACTTGTTTTACTGTGGATATAGATACCTTTGTACCTGTTTCCTCCAGCATCTTCACAAGGTCCTTTGCTGTTGTTCTGGGATTGATTTGCACTTTTCGCACCAAAGTACGTTCATCTCTAGGAGACAGAACGTGTCTCCTTCCTGAGTGGTATGACGGCTGCGTGGTCCCATGGTGTTTATACTTGCGTACTATTGTTTGTACAGATGAACATGGTACCTTCAGGCGTTTTGTAATTGCTCCCTAGGATGAACTGGACTTTTTTTCTGAGGTCTTGGCTGATTTCTTTTGATTTTCCCATGATGTCAAGCAAAGAGGCACTGTTTGAAGGTAGGCCTTGAAATACATCCACAGGTATACCTCCAATTGACTCAAATGATGTCAATTAGCCTATCAGAAGGTTCTAAAGCCGTGACATAATTTTCTGGAATTTTCCAAGCTGTTTAAAGGCACAGTCAACTTGTGTATGTAAACTTCTGACCCACTGGAAATGTGATACAGTGAATTATAAGTGAAATAATCTGTCTGTAAACAATTGATGGAAAAATTACTTGTGTCATGCACAAAGTAGATGTCCTAACCGACTTGCCAAAACTATAGTTTGTTAACAAGAAATTTGTGGAGAGGTTGAAAAACAAGTTTTAATGACCTAAGTGTATGTAAACCTCCGACTTCTGTTACTATGTAACTATGTTACCACGTAACTCTGTTACTATGTAACTCTGATACCACCTCCGTTACCATGTAACTCTGTTACTTTGTAACTCTGTTACTACGTAACTCTGTTACTATGTAACTCTGTTATTAGAACAGATACATGGGAAACATAGCACCAGTTCAGAGTGGGTACATCCTCCCCCTGTGTTACTTCTTGTTGGCAGGTTATGACTGCTGCTGTGTAAACAAACCATAAAACATGGTGGCACTGCCCAGGCACCTAGCACATTACTCCAGGAGCCTCTGGCACCTAGTACATTACTCCAGGAGCCCCTGGCACCTAGTACATTACTCCGGGAGCCCCAGGCACCTAGCACATTACTCCAGGAGCCCCAGGCACCTAGCACATTACTCCAGGAGCCCCAGGCACCTAGCACATTACTCCAGGAGCCCCTGGCACCTAGTACATTACTCCGGGAGCCCCAGGCACCTAGCACATTACTCCAGGAGCCTCTGGCACCTAGTACATTACTCCAGGAGCCTCTGGCACCTAGCACATTACTCCAGGAGCCTCTGGCACCTAGCACATTACTCCAGGAGCCCCTGGCACCTAGCACATTACTCCAGGAGCCCCTGGCACCTAGCACATTACTCCAGGAGCTCCAGGCACATTACACCTCCCGCCCCCGGAGCCAGCCAGACAGACAGACAGACAGACAGACCGACCAGGGGTCAGTCTGATATAATAAAGTATATTCTGAGCGATTAAAGGCAGTTATCACCTACATTAAACAGACATTTACCTCTACAATCCTCCTATGGCCCTTAAATCCCCAAGAGAGAGGCTGAACAGAGTGTTCTGAGCTGGAAAAGAGTAAACTAATGAATTTCTAGGATAGCTGTTGTATAAACACCTCAGGAGATTATCTAGTGAAGCAGCACCTTATCACACACACACGCACGCACACACACACACACACACACACACACACGCACACGCTCGGCTATGATGCAGACAGTAATCCATGGTGACACAGCTGTCGAGGGAAAAACATCTTGCCGACCGTTTGTCACTTCCAACATACCGTGCCGAGTGCGGCTTTGATCAAAAATGCAGGAGTGCACACCCACTCACATCCCTCCGTCTCATATCCCTCCGTCTCACATCCCTCCGTCTCATATCCCTCCGTCTCTCTCATCTCTCTCTCCATCTTCCCTCCCTCTGCCTCATCCCTCAATCCAAACCAATCTCACTAGAGGGGTGCAGCAAGTTAGAAAGAAACCTTGTGGAGAGCAGAGCCTGAGTCGTGACAAGCAACAAGCACACCCCAAACAACACAGTCTGTCTTATGCTCAGCCAGCTAACCCAGTCGTGATGTTCTGGAATAAGACAACAAGCACGCCCCAAACACAGTCTATCTGTCTTTAGCTGTGCAAGCTATCCTAGCCGTGATGCTGTGGAACATGCATGCCCCAAACACAGTATGTCTGGCTTTAGCTCGGTGGGCTAACTCAGTCAGCGGGACTGTGATGGTTGCTAGAAGAGGAAGAAAAAATGCTAGTAACTTCCAGCTAAATAATACTAGAGCCACACGAATTACATAATTTGAACGCAGCTCAATTAGTATGTTTCCCTCCTGTTGTGAGTTACATACACATAGGCTTCATAGTGGACGTGTGGTAGTGTTACGTATGGTAGTGTGTGTGTGTTTGTGTGTGTGGATTGTCAGGTGTGGAGGTGTATTTAGTCTCTCTGTGTGTGTAGAGGTAGAGTCCAGCCTGAAACCGTGCACCCTGCCGTCCCTGCCCGTTTCTGTGTGTGTAGAGGTAGAGAGAACAGCACCCTGCCATCCCTTGGATTGTCTGCCCGTCACTCTGTGTGTGTGTGTGTGGGTGCTAGACCTGCAGTCATGCTCTCTGCCTCCTAGTCCATTGTCTCCCTGTCCCCCTGGTCCTTATAATGACTGCTAATTAAAACCTGAATGGGCTCCCTGAATCACACACACACACACACAAACACATACACACACACACTCACACTCACACAATGAGATTAACTTTTTGGTACATCATGTTTCTGCCATCTTTTCCTATGACTGAAAAGAGCTCCTGGACGTCCTTGATTTGGATGAAGATTTGTACTTTAATGAGTCGGCGGTGCAGGACATATTACTTACCACGGACCATGCCCTAATCCCTGAGACTCGGGAAGAGAAAGAGACAGCTCAAGAGAGGCCTACGTGCGGGCACCCAGGCGAAACTACATCGTCGAGTAGATAAACCGCCTCTAATTTTAGCAAATGTATTAAATGTTAAAAACTTAAATACATTATTTACATAAGTATTCAGACCCATTGCTATGAGATTTGAAATTGAGCTCGGGTGCATCCTGTTTCCATTGATCATCCTTGAGATGTTTCTATACTTGATTGGAGTCCACCTGTGGTAAATTCAATTGCTTGGACATGATTTGGAAAGGCACACACCTGTCTATATAAGGTCCCACAGTTGACAGTGCATGCCAGAGCAGAAACCAAGCCATGAGGTCGAAGGAATTGTCTGTAGAGCTCCGAGACAGGATTGTATTGAGGCATCTGGGGAAGGGTACGAAAACATTTCTGCAGCATTGAAGGTCACGAAGAAAACACAGTAGCCTCCATCATTCTTAAATGGAAGAAGTTGGAACCACCAAGACTCTTCCTAGAGCTGGCCGCCTGGCCAAACTGAGCAATCAGGGGAGAAGGGCCTTGGTCAGAGAGATGACCAAGAACCCGATGGTCACTCTGACAGAGTTCCAGAGTGCCTCTGTGGAGATGGGAGAACTTTCCAGAAGGACAAACATCTCTGCAGCACTCCACCAATCAGACCTTTATGGTAGAGTGGCCAGACGGAAGCCACTCCTTAGTAAAAGGCACATGACAGCCCACTTGGAGTTTGCCAAAAGGCCCCTAAAGGACTAACAGACCATGAGAAACAAGATTCTCTGGTCTGATGAAACCAAGATTGAACTCTTTGTCCTGAATGCCAAGCATCACGTCTGGAGGAAACCTGGCACCATCCCTACGGTGAAGCATGGTGGTGGCAGCATCTCGCTGTGGGGATGTTTTTCAGCAGCAGGGACTGGGAGACTAGTCAGGATAGAGGGAAAGATGAACAGAGCAAAGTACAGCGAGATCTTTAATGAAAACCTGCTTCAGAGCGCTCAGGACCTCAGACTGGGGTAAAGGTTCACCTTCCAACAGGACAACGACCCTAAGCACACAGCCAAGACAACGCAGGAGTGGCTTCGGGTCAAGTCTCTAAATGTACTTGAGTGGCCCAGCCAGAGTCCGGACTTGTACCCGATTGAACATCTCTGGAGAGACCTAAAAATAGCTGTGCAGCGACACTACCCATCCAAACTGACAGAGCTTGAGAGGATCTGCAGAGAAGAATGGGGGAAACTCCCCAAATACAGGTGTGTCAAGCTTGTAGTGTCATACTCAAGAAGACTTGAGGCTGTTAATCGCTGCCAAAGGTGCCTCAACAAATTTCATTACATTTTTTTATTTTTTCATTTCTATAAACCTATTTTTGCTTTGTCATTATGGAGTATTGTGTGTTGATTGATGAGGGGAACAACAATTTAATCAATTTCAGAAAAAGCCTGTAACGTAACAAAATGTGAAGAAATTCAAGGGGTCTGAATTCTTTCTGAATGCACTGTAAATCTAGCTGGTTTTTCTCTTCATCGGCAGGACAGAACGGTGACGTCGGGCAATCTCAAGGGCGGAGTTGTGTGTCTCTTTATTAACAACAGCTTGTGCGCCATCTCTAATATTAAGGAAGTCTCAGGTTCTGCTTGCCTTTGCTATAATACCTCATGATAAAGCTGTAGACCATACTATTTACCTAGAGACTTTTCATATACACTGAACAAAAATATAAATGTGACATGTAAAGTGTTGTTCTCATGTTTCATGAGCTGAAATAAAAAATCCCAGATATTTTCCATACGCAAATTTGTTTACATCCTTGTTAGAAAGCATTTCTCCTTTGCCAATATAACCCATCCACCTGACAGGTGTGGCATATCAAGAAGCTGATTAAAAAGCAGGATCATTACACATGTGCACCTTGTGCTGGGGACAATAAAAGGCCACTTTAAAATGTGCAGTTTTGTCACACAACACAATGCCACAGATTTCTCAAGTTTTGAGTGAGTGTGCAATTGGCATGCTGACTGCAGGAATACCAGAGCTGTTGCCAGAGAATTTAATGTTATTTTCTCTACTGTTACGACCTGGCTCAGAGTTCGTAACAACAAAGGGAGACCATGCATGACTTAAATGTAAAAAGAAATACATGCATTAAACTAAATAATAATAAATACAAAAATGTAACATAAGCTGTAGACGTCTGTAGTATCAGTAGTGTATGCAGTGTGTGGATGAGTGGAGAGGGTGTTGTATGGTGAAACAGAACAAAAACAAAAGGCAGTGGTAGCCAGCCTACCAGTCAGGGAAGAAAGTCAGTGGCTTCCCTTATAGCCTGCGGGCCAAGCCTGCCCAGGTGCGCCACATCAGCTGACGATCCTCCCAGCTCTGCCTACCGGCCTCCTGCAACAAGCAGACTACCAAACAGGAGATCCCAGCAGACAGGGTGGGAGGGATGTCACAAAAGCTGCCTTTAACGTCGTTTTAGAGAATTTGGCAGTATGTCCAACCGTCATCACAACCGCAGACCACGTATAACCATGCCAGCCCTGGACCTCCACATCCGGCTTCTTCCCCTGCGGGATCGTCTGTCTGTAATAAAGCCCTTTTGTGGGGAAAAACGTATTCTGATTGGCTGGGCCTGGCCAGTGTGTCGGCCTGCCTGCCAAGTGGGTGGGTCTATGCCCTCCCAGGCCCACCCATGGGTGCACCTCTGCCCAGTCATGTGAAATCCATAGATTAGGGCCTAATGAATTTATTTCAATTGACTGATTTCCTTATATGAACTGTAACTCCAACACAAACGGATGGTGGCACTAAAACAGCACTCAATGAGCTGTATAGGGCCATAAGCAAACAAGAAAATGCTCACCCGGAGGCGGCACTCCTAGTGGCCGTTGATTTTAATGCAAGGAAACTGAAATCAGTTTTACCTACTTTCTACCAGCATGTGCAATTAAAGGAGAAACAGCTCTACATCTCTCCATAAATGCATACAAAGCTCTCCCTTGCCCTCCATTTTGCAAATCTGACCATATTCTCCTGATTCCTACTCACAAGCAAAAACTCAAACAGGAAGTACCAGTGATGCACCCAATACGGAAGACTTGCACAGACTGGAATATGTTCCGGGATTCATACGTGTGTCATTGAGGACTTTACCACATCAGTCACCGGCTTCATTAATAAGTGCATCGACGACGTCGTCCCCCACAGTGATAGTACGTGCATATCCCAAACAGAAGCCATGGATTATATGCAGAATCCTCTCACCCAAGCTAAAGTCTGGAGCTGCCACTTTCATGAAGCGGGACACTAATCCGGACGCTTATAAGAAATCCTGCTACGACCTGTGATGAGCCATCAAACAGGCAAAGCGTCAATACAGGACTAAGAATACTACCATCCTGGCTCTGAAGCTCAGCCACGAGCTGCCCAGTAATGCAAGTCTACCAGACGAGCTAAATGCCTTTTATGCTCGCTTCGAGGCAAGCAACACTGAACCATGCGTTAGAGCACCAGCTGTTCCGGACAACTGTGTGATCACGCCCTCCATAGCCAATATGAGTAAGACCTTTGAACAGGTTAACATTCACAGACAGATTACCAGGATGCGTACTCAGAGCATGTACTGACCAGCTGGCAAGTGTATTTTCAACCTCTCCTTACCCAGTCTGTAATACCTACATGTTTCAAGCAGACCACCATATACCACTTACCCCTCAGGAGGCTGAAAAATGTGGCATGGGTACCTCAGATCCTCAAAAAGTTCTACAACTTCACCATTGAGAGCATCTTAGCTGGCTGCATCACCGTTTGGTATGGCAACTGCTTGGCATCCGACCGCAAAGCGCTACAGAGGGTAGTGCGTACGGCCCAGTACATCATTGGGGCTGTGCTCCAACCATCCAGGACCTCTATACCAGGCGGTGTGAGAGGAAGGCCCTAAAAATGGTCAAAGACTCCAGCCACCCAAGTCATAGAATGTTCTCTCTGCTACCACAGGGCAAGTGGTACCGATGCACCCCCAAGCCATAAGACTCCTAAATAGTTAGTCCGAGTTGCTACTTGGTTAGCTATTTAACTATCTGCATTGACCCATTTTGCACTCACGTTTTTTGACTCATCACATACACTGCTAGTAATGTTAATTATCTATTGTGTTGCCCAGTCACTTTATTCCTAGTTATATGTACATATCTACTTCAATTACCTCAGATAAGACCTGTGCCATTCATCTCAACAATAATCAGGGGCCATTCAGCTGGACTGGTAATGGCGCGGAAAGTAGAGAAACAGGGAGAATCTCACAAGAAATATTATTGCGTTTTTTATCCCAAGTGGAACGCTATTCCCTTTATAGTGCGCTACTTTTTTTTACCCGGGCCCTATGGCACCCTATTCCCTATATAGTGCACTACTTTTGACCAGGGCCCATATTATAACAAGGGAACAGGGTGCAATTCTTTAGTTAACCATGGCTTTGTATTGTTCACAGTTTATTTTATAGTTGGGTGATCAACATTAACAACCTATTTTCTCTCACAGCTGTTCTTATACAGATTGGATGGGAACCTTCTGCTTGGATTGTTGTTTTGCAACTTTTGCTTGTGTATACTTTTTTTCTCCAAATTGATGTTGGCAACGTTTAGTTAGGAAAGTAACAAAACATCTACTTCAAGCAATTATAATTTTCAACAACATATGGGTTTTTACCATTTAGATTCTGCATTAACGATGTTCTTTCCTATTTGAATAACCAAAGCCATCTTCTTATCTTAATCTCGAAAGGTTCGGGAACAGTCAGTGATGATAGTTTTACTATTCCACAGTGCAGTACGCCAGCATTCCATCTCCTGTCATGTGTAACCCACTTTGATGCTTGTAAGGCTGAGCTGAAGAAAATGACTGAGGTTCCAAAGTTAGGTAGCTAGCCTAGCGTCACGGCTAAATTGTCTCCTTTGATAGGTGACTAGGACGATTTTTAAGCCCTCTGGCGTCGGGATTAAAGCTGTGCAAAGTCAAGTGTTTCATGACTGCATGCAGAGGCTGATAGGACTGAAAGGCTTGGAGGGAGATGGAGGGGAGGAGTATGAGAGGAGGGAGATGGAGGGGAGGGAAGAGGAGGGAGGGAGGGAAGGAAAGTACTCTTCCAACTCTTCCAGTTGGCTCTTGTGTTTTCAGTCTTACTTGAGGTAAAACAAAATAAATCTCAGCTGGTGATTTACTATTCATTTCCCGCCATTCTTCGTGTTGATACAACAGGAACAGGGTCAGCAGCAACAGAGAGCAGACAGATGCATGGACAGACTGGTGTGTAGCGTGTTATTATAGTAGATATCTTAACACAGGCTGAGGTCCTGGTTAAAAGTAGTGCACTAAATAGGGAATAGGGTGTCATTTGAGACACAAACCATACGCCTATTCCCTATATAGTGCACTACTTTTGACCAGATCTCTATAGGTCCTGGTTAAAAGTAGTGCACTAAATAGGGAAATAGGGTGTCATTTGAGATACACCCATATGAATGCACAGGCAGGTCCTCTGGTGCTGGAGTGTAAGTAGGAACACACTGCTCAGACAGGCTCCTAGTACACACACACACACACACACACACACACACACACACACACACACACACACACACACACTGCTCAAACAGGTGTCGCTTCCAGCAAAAACACAGACACAATGCACAAACAGGTGGCGCTCTTAGAACAATGGGAGTGATTAGAGTTGTCTGTCTGAGTGAAAGAAAGGAAGCACACCTGCGAGGAAGAACAAAAGCCTCCAGCCGTACTTGACTGCAATAGCTAGCACCAAATAGACACAGACCTTCTTCAACACTCTCTCTTTCTCTCTGAAGGCTATAGATTAACAACCCTGCAGAATCACACTCTCTCTTTCTCTCTGAATGGTATAGATTAACCACACAGCTCTGCAGAATCACACTCTCTCTTTCTCTCTGAATGGTATAGATTAACAACACAACACTGCTGAATCTAAAACTGGGAGCAGAGAGAGAAGAATGCCTCCTCCAGTATGACAGTGACAAAGACAGATCATTGTGCTGCCTAATTTCTGGTGTGATGACAGGGCTGTTGGAATATATTAAGTGTGTGTGTGTGTGTGTGCACGTGCAGATGTGTGTGCATGCATGCATTCATGCGTGTGTGTTCCTGCAGGCGTAGAGGGAATAGATAGCGGAAGTGTTATATGTAATAGCAGGCACAAGGAACAGAACTCCAGGGATAATTATTGATGGCAGGTCCCCATAGCAGAGAAGAGTGAAATAATTAATTTATGGCTCAAGTTTGAAGGAAATGAAGACTGCGGCATTACATGAATTATGAATCCTCTTCTCCACACTCAAAACAATGTGTCCTAATGTATCACTTCACTTCCTAACAGAGATACAGACAGCTGTGACTGAATGAGACAAACCTTAAGTAACAAAGACAGTAAACCCAGGCTTAAGTAACACTGACCGTAAACTCAGGCTTAAGTAACACATACCGTAAACTCAGGCTTAAGTAACACAGACAGTAAACCCAGGCTTAAGTAACACATATAGTGAACCCAGGCTTAAGTGACACAGACAGTAAACCCAGGCTTAAGTAACACAGACTGTAAACTCAGGCTTAAGTGACACAGACCGTACACTCAGGCTTACGTAACAGAGACAGTAAACCCAGGCTTAAGTAACACAGACCGTAAACTCAAGCTTAAGTAACACAGACCGTAAACCCAGGCTTAAGTAACACAGACAGTAAACTCAGGCTTAAGTAACAGACAGTAAAGCCAGGCTTAAGTAATACAGACTGTAAACTCAAGCTTAAGTAACAGACAGTAAAGCCAGGCTTAAGTAACACAGGCAGTAAACCCAGGCTTAAGTAACACAAACAGTAAACCCAGGCTTAAGTAACAGACAGTAAATCCAGGCTTAAGTAACACAGACCGTAAACCCAGGCTTAAGTAACACAGACAGTAAACTCAGGCTTAAGTAACAGACAGTAAAGCCAGGCTTAAGTAATACAGACCGTAAACTCAAGCTTAAGTAACAGACAGTAAAGCCAGGCTTAAGTAACACAGGCAGTAAACCCAGGCTTAAGTAACACAAACAGTAAACCCAGGCTTAAGTAACAGACAGTAAATCCAGGCTTAAGTAACCCAGACAGTAAACCCAGGCGAAGTAACACAGACCGTAAACTCAGGCTTAAGTAGCACAGACAGTAAACCCAGGTTTAAGTAACACATACCGTAAACCCAGGCTTAATTAACACAGACCGTAAACTCAGGCTTAAGAAACACAAATCGTAAACTCAGGCTTAAGTAACACAGACCGTAAACTCAATTTTATGTAACACAGACAGTAATCCCAGGCTTAAGCAACACATACCGTAAACTCGGGCTTAAGTAACACTTACCGTAAACTCAGGCTTAAGTAACACAGACAGTAAAACCAGGCGTAAGTAACACAGACCGTAAACTCAAGCTTCTTGTTTACTGTTAGAGTGGATCCTAAATGTGTTCTAAGCTCTCAGAACAAAACGATTTCCTTTATCTCTCCGTACAGAACTCACAGCTGCATGCATTACAGTTGTTGGTCACGTTTGCATCTGCATGTACTCGGGAAGCCAATAGCAACGCTTACCCCAGCTCACTACCATCTGTTCCAGAGCCAGTAGATGACCTACTCTATGGCTGCGTCTCAAACTACGCTTTATATCCCAAATGCAGTGCTGTGCATTACTTTTGTTCAGAGCTATAGCTACATTGGGCTCTCTTTAAAATATGTGTACTACATAGGGAATAGTGTGGGATTTGAGACACATACCTATAATAGCCCTGTTTTCTCCCCCTTTCTTCCAGATGATGGCCCTTACTCTAAAGGGAACAAGGACTCACAAGGGACAGACAATTCACTGACCTCCAGAAGACAGAGCATCCCAGGTACACTACTGACTTTCTTTACTGTCCGGCTGCTCATCTCAGCTCTCTCTTTCTGGTCTCTCTCTGGTCTCTATCTGGTCTCTCGGGTCTCTCTCGGGTCTCTCTCTGGTCTCTCTCTAGGGTCTCTATCTGGTCTCTCTCTGTTCTCTCTCTGGTCTCTATCTGGTCTCTATCTGGTCTCTCTCTGGACTCTCTCTGGTCTCTATCTGGTCTCTATCTGGTCGCTATCTGGTCTCTATCTGGTCTCTCTCTGGTCTCTCTCTGGTCTCTATCTGATCTCTATCTGGTCTCTATCTGGCCTCTATCTGGTCTCTCTGGTCTCTCTCTTGTCTCTCTCTGGTCTCTCTCTGGTCTCTCTCTGGTCTCTATCTAGTCTCTTTGGTCTCTGTTCTCTCAGCTTTCTCTCTGGTCTCTATCTGGTCTCTATATGGTCACTCTCTGGTCTCTATCTGGTCTCTATCTGGTCTCTCTCGGGTCTCTATCTGGTCTCTCTCTGGACTCTCTCTGGTCTCTATCTGGTCTCTATCTGGTCGCTATCTGGTCTCTATCTGGTCTCTCTCTGGTCTCTCTCTGGTCTCTATCTGATCTCTATCTGGTCTCTATCTGGTCTCTCCCTGGCCTCTATCTGGTCTCTCTGGTCTCTCTCTTGTCTCTCTCTGGTCTCTCTCTGGTCTCTATCTAGTCTCTTTGGTCTCTGTTCTCTCAGCTTTCTCTCTGGTCTCTATCTGGTCTCTATATGGTCACTCTCTGGTCTCTATCTAAACTCTATCTGTTCTCTATCTGGTCTCTTTCTGGTCTCTATCTGGTCTCTCAGCTCTCTCTCTGGTCTCTTTCTGGCTCTCTATCTGGTCTCTCAGCTCTCTGGTCTCTATCGGGTCTCTATCTGGTATCTCTGGTCTCTCAGCTCTCTCTCTCTGGTCTCTATCTAGTCTCTTGGGTCTCTTTCTGGTCTCTCTGGTCTCTCTCGGGTCTCTCTGGTCTCTCGTTGGGTCTTTTTCTGGTCTCTATCTTATCACTCTGGTCTCTAAATGGGCTCTCAGGTCTCTATTTTGTCTCTCTGGTCTATATTTGGTCTCTCTGGTCTTTCGGGTCTCTCTAGGGCTCTATTTGGTCTCTCTGGTCTCTCTGGTCTCTCTGGTCTATATCTGGTCTCTCTGGTCTCTCTCGGGTCTCTCTCTGGTCTGTATCTGGTCTCTATCTGGTGTCTATCTGGTCTGTATCTGGTCTCTCTGGTCTCTTTGGTCTCTCTGGTCTCTCTGGTCTCTCAGCTCTCTCTCTCTCTCTGGTCTCTCTCTGGTCTTTCTGGTCTCTCTTGGGTCTATCTGGTCTCTCTGGTCTCTATCTGGTCTCTCTGGTCTCTATCTGGTCTCTATCTGGTCTCTCTCTGGTCTCTATCTGGTCTCTCTCTGGTCTCTATCTGGTCTCTATCTGGTCTCTCTGGTTTCTCTCTGGTTTTTTTCTGGTCTCTATCTGGTCTCTCTCTGGTCTCTATCTGGTCTCTATCTGGTCTCTTTGGTCTCTCTGGTCTCTCTGGTCTCTCAGCTCTCTCTCTCTGGTCTCTATCTGGTCTCTATCTGGTCTCTCTCTGGACTCTCTCTGGTCTCTATCTGGTCGCTATCTGGTCTCTATCTGGTCTCTATATGGTCACTCTCTGGTCTCTATCTGGTCTCTATCTGGTCTCTCTCGGGTCTCTATCTGGTCTCTCTCTGGACTCTCTCTGGTCTCTATCTGGTCTCTATCTGGTCGCTATCTGGTCTCTATCTGGTCTCTCTCTGGTCTCTCTCTGGTCTCTATCTGATCTCTATCTGGTCTCTATCTGGTCTCTCCCTGGCCTCTATCTGGTCTCTCTGGTCTCTCTCTTGTCTCTCTCTGGTCTCTCTCTGGTCTCTCTCTGGTCTCTATCTAGTCTCTTTGGTCTCTGTTCTCTCAGCTTTCTCTCTGGTCTCTATCTGGTCTCTATATGGTCACTCTCTGGTCTCTATCTAAACTCTATCTGTTCTCTATCTGGTCTCTTTCTGGTCTCTATCTGGTCTCTCAGCTCTCTCTCTGGTCTCTTTCTGGCTCTCTATCTGGTCTCTCAGCTCTCTGGTCTCTATCGGGTCTCTATCTGGTATCTCTGGTCTCTCAGCTCTCTCTCTCTGGTCTCTATCTAGTCTCTTGGGTCTCTTTCTGGTCTCTCTGGTCTCTCTCGGGTCTCTCTGGTCTCTCGTTCGGGTCTTTTTCTGGTCTCTATCTTATCACTCTGGTCTCTAAATGGGCTCTCAGGTCTCTATTTTGTCTCTCTGGTCTATATTTGGTCTCTCTGGTCTTTCGGGTCTCTCTAGGGCTCTATTTGGTCTCTCTGGTCTCTCTGGTCTCTCTGGTCTATATCTGGTCTCTCTGGTCTCTCTCGGGTCTCTCTCTGGTCTATATCTGGTCTCTATCTGGTGTCTATCTGGTCTGTATCTGGTCTCTCTGGTCTCTTTGGTCTCTCTGGTCTCTCTGGTCTCTCAGCTCTCTCTCTCTCTCTCTGGTCTCTCTCTGGTCTTTCTGGTCTCTCTTGGGTCTATCTGGTCTCTCTGGTCTCTATCTGGTCTCTCTGGTCTCTATCTGGTCTCTATCTGGTCTCTCTCTGGTCTCTATCTGGTCTCTCTCTGGTCTCTATCTGGTCTCTATCTGGTCTCTCTGGTTTCTCTCTGTTTTTTTTCTGGTCTCTATCTGGTCTCTTTGGTCTCTCTGGTCTCTCTGGTCTCTCAGCTCTCTCTCTCTGGTCTCTATCTGGTCTCTATCTGGTCACTCTCTGGTCTCTATCTGGTCTCTCTCTGGTCTCTTTCTGGTATCTATCTGGTCTCTCTGGTCTCTCTGGTCTCTATCTGGTCTCTATCTGGTCTCTGGTCTCTCAGCTCTCTCTCTCTTTCTCTCTGGTCTCTATCTGGTCTCTCTCTGGTCTCTATCTGGTCTCTCTGGTCTCTCTGGTCTCTCAGCTCTCTCTCTCTGGTCTCTATCTAGTTTCTTGGGTATCTTTCTGGACTCTCTGGTCTCTCTCGGGTTTCTCTAGTCTCTCGTTCGGGTCTCTATCTGGTCTCTATCTTGTCACTCTGGTCTCTATATGGGCTCTCGGGTCTCTATTTTGTCTCTCTGGTCTCTATTTGGTCTTTCGGGTCTCTCTAGGGCTCTATTTGGTCTCTCTGGTCTCTCAGGTCTCTCTGGTCTCTCTGGTCTATATCTGGTCTCTCTGGTCTCTCTCGGGTCTCTCTCTGGTCTCTATCTGGTCTCTATCTGGTGTCTTTCTGGTCTCTCTGGTCTCTATCTGATCTCTCTCTGGTCTCTATCTGGTCTCTATCAGGTCTCTCTGGTCTCTCTGGTCTCTCAGCTCTCTCTCTCTGGTCTCTCTCTGGTCTCTCAGGTCTATCTGGTCTCTCTGGTCTCAATCTGATCTCTCTGGTCTCTATCTGGTCTCTATCTGGACTCTCTCGGGTCTCTCTGGTCTCTATCTGGTCTCCATCTGGTCTTCATCTGGTCTCTGGTCTCTGGTCTCTCTGGTCTCTATCTGGTCTCTATCTGGTCTCTCTCTGGACTCTATCTGGTCTCTCTGGTCTCTTTGGTCTCTCTGGTCTCTCAGCTCTCTCTCTCTGGTCTCTATCTGGTCTCTCTGGTCTATCTGGCCTCTCTGGTCTCTATCGGGTCTCTCTGGTCTCTCAGCTCTCTCTCTGGTCTCTATCTGGTCTCTCTGGTCTCTCTCGGGTCTCTTTCGGGTTTCTATCTCGGCTAGCTGGTCTTTATCTGGTCTCTATCTGGTCTCTATCTAGTCTCTCGGGTCTCTTTCTGGTCTCTCTGGTCTCTCTTGGGTCTCTCTGGTCTCTCTCTGGTCTCTATCTTGTCACTCTGGTCTCTATATGGGCTCTCGGGTCTCTATTTGGTCTCTCTGGTCTCTATTTGGTCTCTCTGGTCTTTCGGGTCTCTCTAGGGCTCTATTTGGTCTCTCTGGTCTCTCTGGTCTCTATCTGGTCTCTATCAGGTCTCTCTGGTCTCTCTGGTCTCTATATGGTGTCTATCTGGTATCCTACTCCACAGCTCTCTCTGGTCTCTCTCTCCTTGCATTTAGAGGTCACAGCTCGCTCTCTCTTTCTCTCTCTGAGTTTATTTCCCTGCTCTTTGAGTTATCGCTCTGGTCTCACAGGTTCTCCACACCTCTCTCTCTCTCTCTCTCTCTCTCTCTCTCTCTCTCTCTCTCTCTCTCTCTCTCTCTCTCTCTCTGTCCCCACTCTCTCCTAGTTGGGATGGCTTGCTTCTGCCCTGAAGAGTACTCGCCTGGATGGGTGTGGTATTGGCTCTCTGTCAGGCTTTCTCCAGTCCCCTGCTGGTTGGGCCTGGATGGGTGTGATATTGACTGTCTGTCAGGCTTTCTCCAGTCCCCTGCTGGTTGGGCCTGGATGGGTGTGATATTGACTGTCTGTCAGGCTTTCTCCAGTCCCCTGCTGGTTGGGCCTGGATGGGTGTGATATTGACTGTCTGTCAGGCTTTCCCCAGTCCCCTGCTGGTTGGGCCTGGATGGGTGTGATATTGACTGTCTGTCAGGCTTTCTCCAGTCCCCTGCTGGTTGGGCCTGGATGGGTGTGATATTGGCTGTCTGTCAGGCTTTCTCCAGTTCCCTGCTAGTTTGGCCTTTATGGGTGTGATATTATGATGTGGAGTTTGTATTCTGCTGCCTCACACTGCCTGGCGTGTGTACTGGCAGCTTCACATCTTATTCATGTGCATGTTTGCAAAGTGTTTACTATGCGTTATGTACAGTGGGGTGTGGTGGGGGGTAACATCAAGCGTAAAGAATGTATGTCTTTTTTGTTCTTCCAGATTCATGACTGCTGTACAGAAATACTGCATCCCTCATTATGATAAAAGACAACTCTATCTGGTCTCTCTGCTCTCTCTCTCTGGTCTCTATCTGGTCTCTCTGGTCTCTCTTACTTTCTTACTGAATGTGATAGTATTTAATATTTTAAGAAATATAATTTATTTCCCCTAGCCAGGGGGTTACTCAACTCTTACCCTACAAGGTTTTCTGTTCTACCTGATAATAAATCACACTGTACCTGGTGTCCCAAGTATAAATCAGTCCCTGATTAGAGGGTGAACAGTGGTACGGGCTTCGAGGTCCAGAGTTGAGTTTGAGGGCCCCTAGACTGTAACCAGATTATATTTCAACACAGAATTTAATCTCAAATTCAACATTTCACTGTGCTTTAAGTTCAGCCTGTATCCTGAGGCTAAATGTGAAGCGGTATAATTATAGTATGGCGATAACTGTATGTTTAAACACGATGCAGAACATAGCTCCTTTCTTTGAGCTCCTTAAAAACCAGTTTCCATTCCAGACTGTTATGGTAGTGTCCCGATCTTCTTGAGTGACGGACCAAGACGCAGCGATGCTTCCAGTATACATATTTATTTTTACACGTAACTGGGGGAAAATAATAACCAAGCGACGATCGTAACTACAGTGACCCTATAACTGAAACCAAACAAGAAACAATGACCCACAAAACCCCATAGAAAAACAGAAACATATATATGGTTCCCAATTAGAGGTAATGACAATCAGCTGCCTCTAATTGGGAACGATCAACGCAACATAGAAATATAACACCTAGAACCAAAAAACCCTACTAAACAAAACAAACTAAACACGCCAGCCTGAAACCCAGGGCCCTACGTGACAGGTAGAGAGATCAGAGATCAGTTACAAGTGACTGACACAGATAATAGAAGGAAGTGATACTTGTGAAATGTGTTTCTGTTCCTCTCAGTTTGTTCCTCTCAGTTTCTCAATCTATCTTTCTTAGAGAAGGATTTGTTGTTTCCATCAGTTTGAACTCACGTGTTTTTCTCCACAACAAAATGACTAAAAGTACAGTCTTCAGGCATTGTCAACAAAACACAATTAAGTTCTGAACATTCACTGTAGCTCATTTGTTTTCCTGGAGTTGTTTTCCATGCAGGACATTGTTTCTAGTATTGCTATAGAACATTTCCTCCTTCCCATTTCTCCCCCTCGGTCTCATGTCATGTTGTGTTCTCATTAGAACACAGCCAGCTAAGCAATCAGGTTTTATTTTGCCTCAGTCCTTCTCTGTCGCATTGAATGCCTTGTCACTGTTACAGCAGTTAGATTAAAAAGACAGTGAGTATCTCATAGAAGCAGGAAAGGGCATGGGTCCCTTTTACCATCTGTACTATAAAAAAAGGTTTACTGTTTATATACCTAGACATTAGGTAGCCTGGAATCCACTATGACTATCAGTGTTGTTTTACTATTGTTTCACTTCAACAATAGTGACATGGAGGTAATTATCATTGTTAACTCCAGGCTGGGGTCGTAGCTTTCAATCTGGTTGTGTATGTCTTGTTTATTGCCTTTCTTGACACCTGTTAGCGATAGCTACTGAATGTGTTAAATGCCCAGTCTGTGATATTTACAGAAGTTTTGAAAGTTGTTCAAATTTAGGAGTAGACTTTTAAAAAGGTAAACAGTAACTTAGAGGTAAAGAGGTGTCTTATCCTTCGAGACTCCATCTTAGATGAACTAATATAAAGAGGTAGAGAAGTGTCTTATCCTTCGAGACTCCATCTTAGATGAACTAATATAAAGAGGTAGAGAAGTGTCTTATCCTTCAAGACTCCATCTTAGATAAACTAATATAAAGAGGTAGAGAAGTGTCTTATCCTTCTAGACTCCATCTTAGATAAACTAATATAAAGAGGTAGAGAAGTGTCTTATCCTTCTAGACTCCATCTTAGATAAACTAATATAAAGAGGTAGAGAAGTGTCTTATCCTTCAAGACTCCATCTTAGATAAACCAATATAAAGAGGTAGAGAAGTGTCTTATCCTTCAAGACTCCATCTTAGATAAACTAATATAAAGAGGTAGAGAAGTGTCTTATCCTTCAAGACTCCATCTTAGATAAACCAATATAAAGAGGTAGAGAAGTGTCTTATCCTTCAAGACTCCATCTTAAATAAACTAATATAAAGAGGTAGAGAAGTGTCTTATCCTTCAAGACTCCATCTTAGATAAACCAATATAAAGAGGTAGAGAAGTGTCTTATCCTTCAAGACTCCATCTTAAATAAACTAATATAAAGAGGTAGAGAAGTGTCTTATCCTTCAAGACTCCATCTTAGATAAACTAATATAAAGAGGTAGAGAAGTGTCTTATCCTTCTAGACTCCATCTTAGATAAACTAATATAAAGAGGTAGAGAAGTGTCTTATCCTTCTAGACTCCATCTTAGATAAACTAATATAAAGAGGTAGAGAAGTGTCTTATCCTTCTAGACTCCATCTTAGATAAACTAATATAAAGAGGTAGAGAAGTGTCTTATCCTTCTAGACTCCATCTTAGATAAACTAATATAAAGAGGTAGAGAAGTGTCTTATCCTTCTAGACTCCATCTTAGATAAACTAATATAAAGAGGTAGAGAAGTGTCTTATCCTTCTAGACTCCATCTTAGATGAACTAATATAAAGAGGTAGAGAAGTGTCTTATCCTTCTAGACTCCATCTTAGATAAACTAATATAAAGAGGTAGAGAAATGTCTTATCCTTCTAGACTCCATCTTAAATAAACTAATATAAAGAGGTAGAGAAGTGTCTTATCCTTCTAGACTCCATCTTAGATAAACTAATATAAAGAGGTAGAGAAATGTCTTATCCTTCTAGACTCCATCTTAGATAAACTAATATAAAGAGGTAGAGAAGTGTCTTATCCTTCTAGACTCCATCTTAGATAAACTAATATAAAGAGGTAGAGAAGTGTCTTATCTTTCAAGACTCCATCTTAGATAAACTAATATAAAGTGGAAGATAGGTGTCTTGTCTTTCTACTGTAGACTCCATGATAGAGAAACTCAGAGAGAACAATAATGTATGATGTTCAATGATTTACTGAATAAGCAGGAAGTACATATTGTTTATGTTCAGCATGATGAAAGCACAAGTAGCAGACATACTGTATAAAATATACCATACAAATCATGTAAAAAATTAAGTTGATTTACAGCAGATATTTAATGATATTATACACCTCATTTCATGAAATCTGAACATGATTTGTGTGTGCGTGCGTGCGTGCGTGCCTTTCTCTCACAAGTGTAATTCAGAGTAGCGTTCTACCAGAATATACGTATCAGCAACATTCAGACCATTATCAACATACAGATAACTTCCAAAATAAAGGAAACACCAACATAAATTGTGTTAATAGGACGATAGGCCACCACCAGCCGCCAGAACAGCTTTAATGAGCCTTGGTATAGATTTTACAAGTGTTTGGAACTCTATTGGAGGGAGAAGAGTGGAAAACGCTGTCTCAGGCGCCGCTCCAGAATCTCCCATAAGTGTTCAGTAGGGTTAAGATCTGGTGACTGAGACGGCCATAGCATGTGGTTTACATCATTTTCATGCTCATCAAACCATTCAGTGACCACAGGTTCCCTGTGGATGGGGGCGTTGTCATCCTGGAAGAGACCACTCCCATCAGGATAGATCTGATTCACCATAGGTTGAAGGTGATCACTCAGAATGGCTGTGTATTTATTAGTGTTTATCTTGCCCTAAGTGGTTGAGTGGACCTAAACCATGCCAGGAAAATGCACCCCACACCGTAACAGAGCCGCCAGATCAACCCTCATTTACGGAAATGTTTCCTTTATTTTGGCAGTTGCTTGTAGTTAGCAGTGCAGAGAGTTTGAGAATTAAAATATCTCACAGATCCAGTTGTTTGACTTGTGACATTCCTCGTCGTTCCACTCCCCTGGGTCTGACGAATGGTGGAAAAACTCCACACAGTCCTTGTCTGCCCCTAAATAGCTGCTAGGTTTTCCTGTCTTCCAATACCTGCAGTATAAACAACAGAGAATCAGACTGGCCACTCTCTCAGAAACTAATCCAGTCAGTCAGTGAATTTGAATTGACACAGAACTCTTACGCTGTGGTCAGTGGTGTGCCGTCCACCCATTTCCAGGTCCCCTTAGTGTCAACGTTGGTCAGACCGATCCAGGTCTCATTCCCCGGTCCGTTTAACCCATTGATAAATGTCTGTTATTACGGCAGAAAGACAGTATTGTTAATAAAAAGTCTCCACTGCACACAAATGCACATACGCACACACACAGACACACACACACAGACTCACACCTGTTCCTCTTTGCTGTTTATGATGACCAGGTGTGCTCCTCTCTCGTTGCAGTCCTTTCTGCTCTCCTCCCAGGTTTTAATTACGGTGGTGGTGTAGTAACAGCTGGAGCCAGATTTCTTCCATCCTTCAGGACAGTGTCTCCCTAGAAATATCAAAATTACATTTTATTTTCTTATTTTTACTTGAAAGATTTATTACACGGGTAAAAATGTTATATTCAATAGAAAAATGCAACATGTAAGGAAATATAAACTGGAACAAAATGTTTTCCCAAATATATGTTTTTTTTAACCTTTATTTAACTAGGCAAGTCAGTTAAGAACTAATTCTTATTTACAATAATGGCCTACACCGGCCAAACACGGACAACGCTGGGCCAATTGTGCGCCGCCATCTGGGACTCCTAATCACGGCCAGTTGTGATACTGCCTGGATAAATTGTTAGCCACATATTATGTGATACTTTCCAATAGTTGGAAATTTTACTGTTGATCTTGTTGTTTAGCTTTTCTATCTCCCTTTGTAGCTCGTCTCTCTTTTTTAGTCAGGTTGTAATTACTAGTCTGTAGCTGGTCTCTCTCTTTAGCCAGGTTATTATTACTGGTCTTTAGCTGGTCTCTCTCTTTAGCCAGTGTGCTACAACTGGTCTGTAGCTGGTCTCTCTCTTTAACTAGGTTATTATAACTGGTCTGTAGATGGTCACTCTCGTTAATCAGGTTGTTATAACTGGTCTGTAGATGGTCTCTCTCTTTAGTCAGGTTGTTATAACTGGTCTGTAGATGGTCACTCTCGTTAATCAGGTTGTTATAACTGGTCTGTAGATGGTCTCTCTCTTTAATCAGGTTGTTATAACTGGTCTGTAGTTGGTCACTCTCTTTAATCAGGTTGTTATAACTGGTCTGTAGTTGGTCACTCTCTTTAATCAGGTTGTTATAACTGGTCTGTAGATGGTCACTCTCGTTAATCAGGTTGTTATAACTGGTCTGTAGATGGTCACTCTCGTTAATCAGGTTGTTATAACTGGTCTGTAGATGGTCTCTCTCTTTAATCAGGTTGTTATAACTGGTCTGTAGTTGGTCACTCTCTTTAATCAGGTTGTTATAACTGGTCTGTAGTTGGTCACTCTCTTTAATCAGGTTGTTATAACTGGTCTGTAGATGGCCACTCTCGTTAATCAGGTTGTTATAACTGGTCTGTAGATGGTCACTCTCTTTAATCAGGTTGTTATAACTGGTCTGTAGATGGTCACTCTCATTAATCAGGTTGTTATAACTGGTCTGTAGATGGTCACTCTCGTTAATCAGGCTGTTATAACTGGTCTGTAGATGGTCACTCTCGTTAATCAGGTTTTTATAACTGGTCTGTAGATGGTCACTCTCGTTAATCAGGTTGTTATAACTTGTCTGTAGATGGTCACTCTCGTTAATCAGGTTGTTATAACTGGTCTGTAGATGGTCTCTCTCTTTAGTCATGTTGTTATTACTGGTCTGTATCTAATCTCAGAACAGCCTCAATTTGTTGGGGCATGGACTCTACAAGGTGTCGAAAGCATTCCACAGGGATGCTGGCCCATCGGCCTCATTTCTTCTACACTAACCAACGTTTAAACTTCTTCCACTATGTACCATCATATTTCTCTCCCCAAATAAAGGCCGATCATTTGTCTAATTCCTTATAAGTGTAGTATTCTGAATGTAGTTATGTGTGATATGAAATCTAACTGCCCCACACTCCAAAGTAAAACGGTTGATATAGTAGCCAATCAAAATAATCAGAAAATATATATATTTAACTTTGGCTGTACTTTTAAAGAGAGGAAGCAAGTCCTTCAGCATGGAAAATAACTTTCTAGTTACAGAGTGAATATAAATACAACATGTAAGGGAACAGAAATGGCAATTCTATCGAAAGATTCAAATTAACTAAAAGTTATGCCATTTATTTAAAATATTATAGAATATAATTATTATTATATTATGTAATACAGAGAGTCCTCTCCAATAGTACAGTAAATTGAAATGTTGCCTTTGATTTTGTTGTTCAGCATTTCTGTCTCCCTCTGTAGCTGGTCTCTCTCTTTAGTCAGGTTGTTGTAGCTGGTCTGTAGCTGGTCTCTCTCTTTAGCCAGGTTTTTGTTGCTGATCTGTAGCTGGTCTCTCTCTTTAGTCAGGTTGTTGTAGCTGGTCTGTATCCGGTCTCTCTCTTTAGTCAGGTTGTTGTAGCTGATCTGTAGCTGATCTCTCTCTTTAGCCAGGTTGTTGTAGCTGGTCTTTATCTGGTCTCTCTCTTTAGTCAGGTTGTTGTAGCTGATCTGTAGCTGATCTCTCTCTTTAGTCAGGTTGTTGTAGCTGGTCTGTAAGCTGTCTCTCTCTGCACAGGAATGCTGACCAGTGACTAATGCAACAGTGAAAGAGTTAATCAATGATTCCATCACTAATGAATTAGAATTCTTCCCACCCACTCCCTTCTGCCCTCAGGACAATTTTAATTCCTCTGCCAATGGACTCTACAAGGTACCAAAAGCATTCCACAGGGATGCTGGCCCATGTTGACGCCAATGCTTCCCACAGTTGTGTCAAATTGGCTGGATGTCCTTTGGGGGGTGAACCATTCTTGATACACATGGGAAACTGTTGAAAAACCCAGGAGCGTTGCAGTTCTTGAAACAAACTGGTGCGCTTGGCATCTAATACCATACCCCTTTCAAAGGCACTGACATATTTTGTCTTGACCATTCACCCTCTGAATGTCACACATACACAATCCATGTCTACATTTTCTCAAGGCTTAAAAATCCTTCTTTATCCTGTCTCCTCCCCTTCATCTACACTGATTGAAGTGGGTTTAACAAGTGGCATCAATAAAGGATCATAGCTTTCAACTGGATACACCTGGTCGGTCTATATCATGGAAAGAGCAGGTGTTTTTAATGTTCTGTACACTGTGTATAAAAGTAATGTAAACCTTACTTGATGATGAATGGGAACAGTGAAGACAGTTACGGATGATTACCTGCAGGAGTACCATAAACTTCCAACTCACACAGAGTGAGCCATTCCGACCTGCCTGGGATGACCACAACAACGTAGCGACCCTGCATCTCACTGCACTGGAAGGTGTGGGCCTCTCCTGCTGGGATGTGGGAGATGACGGCACATCTGAGATAGAGTGTCAGAAAGATATGGAGTGAAAGAGGGAGAGAGAAAGAGATGAGGTAATCAGAGTGAATTAAGACATTCTATAATGTACCATACAATTTCTGACTCTGTTAAAAACTTCTTAGGGATACCTTGGGTCACCGGCGACCCACCTACGACAACATCCGGTGAAATGCAGAGCGTCAAATTCAAATTACAAAAATAGTAATATTAAACATTCATGAAAATACAACTGTTGTACACCATTCAAAAGCTTAGAATCTTGTTAATCTGACAGCGTTGTCAGATTTCAAAAAGGCTTCACGGCGAAAGCATAGCATTTGATTGTCTGAGGACAGCGCCCCACATACTTCCACCATTAGCATAATTTCCTAACCAGCAGAGGTGTCACAAAACTCTAAAATAGCGATCAAGTAAATTGCTTACCTTTGAAGATCTTCCTCTGATGGCAATCCAAAGGGTCCCAGCTACACAATAAATGGTCCTTTTGTTCGATAAAGTCACTCTTAATATCCCAAAAATGCTGTTTGGTTGGCGCGTTTTGTTCAGTAATCGACCTGCTCAAAGGCGTTCATCCATGCAGATAAACAATATCCCAAAAGTACCGGTGAAGTTCATTGAAACAAGTCAAACAACGTTTCTAATCAATCCTCAGGTACCCTAATATGAAAATAAACGATAATATTTCAGACGGAAAATAGCCTGCTCAATAGAAAGGAAAATTAACGAAGCGCGCGCTCTCTGTCACGCGCGCAAAACAGTCCAGTCCACTCCATAGTCCACCAGGAAAAACAGATCTTACTCATTGGTTTTTCAAAAACAAGCCTGAAACCATGTATTAAGACTGTTGACATCTAGTGGAAGCCATAGGAACTGCAATCAGGGAGCTAAATCCCCCTGTATTGAATAGCTTGTCAAAGGGAAAAATGTCACATCACAAAATCACATTTTCCGGATAGATTTTTCTTGGGTTTTCGCCTGCCAAATCAGTTCTGTTATACGCACATACATTATTTTAACAGTTTTAAAAACGTCAGAATGTTTTCTATCCAATACTACTAATTATGTGCATATCCTAGTTTCCGGGCCTGAGTAACAGGCATTTTACTTTGGGAACGCCAGACTCTACAGACCGAACACTGCCCCGGGACTCTAACAGATTAAATATATAGCCACAGAATAGCTACAGAAGCATGGATGAAGACTAATGTTTCGGGAAAACCTTCAAGACAGGACATAAATTGTACAGACGTCTATATGTGTCACCTGGGGTTGTTGATGCCGTTGTTCTCCAGTGAGTTACCGATGCGGATCTCAGCACCATCAAGCCTCTCGGGACAGCAGTCTCCTCTGTTGGTGAGGGTGACCTCTGTTATTCTGTACTCATTCAGCAGGTCCACTCTCCACCACGGGTTGCTGTCTTTCAGAGTGTGGGTGCAGGATGTATAGTGTGTGTTTCTTTTCCCATCAATGGCATCAGAAGCGTCACGATTGCCATACAGTGATGACTGAGTGGCCACTCCATTCAACGCCAAATTTCCTACAGGGACATAGCGAAGAATGTTTGAATACAGAAAATACTTTTTGAAGACTATGGCCCTGTTGAATTAGGGCCCTCTGAATAATTCACCAGCTGACAACAAGGAGGTAGAGAAGGCTACCTGATGACAAACTGAGAACACAGAAACTAGAAAAAGTTAATTTCCTAATTAAAATGTGCATGCTTGCTAGCTTGTATTTATGGTTGTGAAATACGTTATAGTAGTGTTAGTGATTGCTGTAGTAATGGTAGTGACTGTAGTGACTGTGGTGTCTGTAGCTTGAAGGGTTCAAGAGTTACTAATACTGTTGTGGGTGATTTTATGCTAATTTATGGGACTTTAAATAGTTATAATGTATAAAGATTTGGAAAATGTTAAAGTTGATTTTATGTTTGTAGCTGAAATGGTTAAAGTGCAGTAGCATTTAAAATGTCTACCACCATGTATAGTTGGCATTGTGTCCTTAAAATGTTATTCTAATTATTGTGGCTTGATACAGCAAAAGTTTCACTTAAAATATTTCTGAATCATTATTCTTTAGAATGCTACGCCCTTTATTTACTTCCACAGAGTCAGATGAACTTGTGGAAAAAAGTTTCATAACTCTGCGTCCTGTATGAAGGAAGTTAGAGTTGGTTTTGCGAGCTAATGCTAACTAGCGTTAGTGCAGTGACTGGAAGACTGCAGGTAGAGTAGCTAACCCTAGCGTACCTGTATCTTGAGATACTGCTGTTGTAGTAACCGCATCACCTACTTTCTCTTAACTTTTACAAACGTTAGAAATTTTGACCACTTTCCCAACAACTTGGACAAAAACTTAGAACATATGAAATCTGAAATCAGAACAGAAATATGTTCTACCAATCAAGTTATAGCACTGGGGGAGCATATGAAACTGATTATGTCACACAACTAACCCCTTCCCACTAAACTAGCCCACTATAACAAAACCCCACTCACTAACCAAACTACAATAGCGACCCTACTTACTATAGCTAACCCATGGCCTACCTATCTAAAACATTCACTATTACTTCTGCAATGTACTGCTACTAGTACTTCTGCAATGTACTTCTACTAGTACTTCTGCAATGTACTGATACTAGTACTTCTGCAATGTACTTCTACTAGTACTTCTGCAATGTACTGATACTATTACGTCTGCAATGTACTGCTACTAGTACTTCTGCAATGTACTGCTACTAGTACTTCTGCAATGTACCGCTACTAGTACTTCTGCAATGTACTGCTACTAGTACTTCTGCAATGTACTGCTACTAGTACTTCTGGGCTGCTTTCTACTACTACTACCTAGTCTTCCATTGAAGACTACTGTCAACTTTTTATAAAACAGTTCCTCTCTCTACTACAACGGCCTCAATTCTTCAACACTAACAAACTTCTAAACTTCTTCCACAATGCACCATCATATTTCTCTCCCCAAATAATAGCCTAAAATGTTTGTTATTCCTTATGTGTAAAAGTGTAGTATTCTGAGTGTAGTTACTTGTGACGAAATATGTAATCTAACTGCCCAACACTCCAAAGTAAATACAGTTGATGAAGTAGTCTATCAAAATAATCAGAAATAGATATTTGAACATATTTAACTTTGACTATATTTCAGTGCTTCATTTAATTAAAATGTTTTAAACTTCAACTACCACAAACATACTTTTAAAGAGCGGAAGCAAGTCACACAATTTTTTCCGCATGGAAAATTACAGTACTTTCTAGTTACAGAGTGAATAGAAATAGAACATATAAGGGAACAGAAATGGCAATTCTATCGAAAGATTCAAATTAACTAAAAGTTATGCCATTTATTTAAAATATTATAGAATATAATTATTATTATATTATGTAATACAGAGAGTCCTCTCCAATAGTACAGTAAATTGAAATGTTGCCTTTGATTTTGTTGTTCAGCATTTCTGTCTCCCTCTGTAGCTGGTCTCTCTCTTTAGTCAGGTTGTTGTAGCTGATCTGTAGCTGGTCTCTCTCTTTAGCCAGGTTGTTGTAGCTGGTCTGTAAGCTGTCTCTCTCTGCACAGGAATGCTGACCAGTGACTAATGCAACAGTGAAAGAGTTAATCAATGATTCCATCACTAATGAATTAGAATTCTTCCCACCCACTCCCTTCTGCCCTCAGGACAACTTCAATTCCTCTGCCAATGGACTCTACAAGGTACCGAAAGCATTCCACAGGGATGCTGGCCCATGTTGACGCCAATGCTTCCCACAGTTGTGTCAAGTTGGCTGGATGTCCTTTGGGGGTGAACCATTCTTGATACACATGGGAAACTGTTGAAAAACCCAGGAGCGTTGCAATTCTTGAAACAAACTGGTGCGCCTGGTATCTAATACCATACCCCTTTCAAAGGCACTGACATATGTTGTCTTGACCATTAACCCTCTGAATGTCACACATACACAATCCATGTCTACATTTTCTCAAGGCTTAAAAATCCTTCTTTATCCTGTCTCCTCCCCTTCATCTACACTGATTGAAGTGGGTTTAACAAGTGGCATCAATAAAGGATCATAGCTTTCAACTGGATACACCTGGTCGGTCTATATCATGGAAAGAGCAGGTGTTTTTAATGTTCTGTACACTGTGTATAAAAGTAATGTAAACCTTACTTGATGATGAATGGGAACAGTGAAGACAGTTACGGATGATTACCTGCAGGAGTACCATAAACTTCCAACTCACACAGAGTGAGCCATTCCGACCTGCCTGGGATGACCACAACAACGTAGCGACCCTGCATCTCACTGCACTGGAAGGTGTGGGCCTATCCTGCTGGGATGTGGGAGATGACGGCACATCTGAGATAGAGTGTCAGAAAGATATGGAGTGAAAGAGGGAGAGAGAAAGAGATGAGGTAATCAGAGTGAATTAAGACATTCTATAATGTACCATACAATTTCTGACTCTGTTAAAAACTTCTTAGGGATACCTTGGGTCACCGGCGACCCACCTACGACAACATCCGGTGAAATGCAGAGCGTCAAATTCAAATTACAAAAATAGTAATATTAAACATTCATGAAAATACAACTGTTGTACACCATTCAAAAGCTTAGAATCTTGTTAATCTGACAGCGTTGTCAGATTTCAAAAAGGCTTCACGGCGAAATCATAGCATTTGATTGTCTGAGGACAGCGCCCCACATACTTCCACCATTAGCATAATTTCCTAACCAGCAGAGGTGTCACAAAACTCTAAAATAGCGATCAAATAAATTGCTTACCTTTGAAGATCTTCCTCTGATGGCAATCCAAAGGGTCCCAGCTACACAATAAATGGTCCTTTTGTTCGATAAAGTCACTCTTAATATCCCAAAAATGCTGTTTGGTTGGCGCGTTTTGTTCAGTAATCGACCTGCTCAAAGGCGTTCATCCATGCAGATAAACAATATCCCAAAAGTACCGGTGAAGTTCATTGAAACAAGTCAAACAACGTTTCTAATCAATCCTCAGGTACCCTAATATGAAAATAAACGATAATATTTCAGACGGAAAATAGCCTGCTCAATAGAAAGGAAAAATAACAAAGCGTGCGCTCTCTGTCACGCGCGCAAAACAGTCCAGTCCACTCCATAGTCCACCAGGAAAAACAGATCTTACTCGTTGGTTTTTCAAAAACAAGCCTGAAACCATGTATTAAGACTGTTGACATCTAGTGGAAGCCATAGGAACTGCAATCAGGGAGCTAAATCCCCCTGTATTGAATAGCTTGTCAAAGGGAAAAATGTCACATCACAAAATCACATTTTCCAGATAGATTTTTCTCGGGGTTTTCGCCTGCCAAATCAGTTCTGTTATACGCACATACATTATTTTAACAGTTTTAAAAACTTCAGAATGTTTTCTATCCAATACTACTAATTATGTGCATATCCTAGTTTCCGGGCCTGAGTAACAGGCATTTTACTTTGGGAACGTCAGACTCTACAGACCTCCGAACACTGCCCCGGGACTCTAACAGATTAAATATATAGCCACAGAATAGCTACAGAAGCATGGATGAAGACTAATGTTTCGGGAAAACCTTCAAGACAGGACATAAATTGTACAGACGTCTATATGTGTCACCTGGGGTTGTTGATGCCGTTGTTCTCCAGTGAGTTACCGATGCGGATCTCAGCACCATCAAGCCTCTCGGGACAGCAGTCTCCTCTGTTGGTGAGGGTGACCTCTGTTATTCTGTACTCATTCAGCAGGTCCACTCTCCACCACGGGTTGCTGTCTTTCAGAGTGTGGGTGCAGGATGTATAGTGTGTGTTTCTTTTCCCATCAATGGCATCAGAAGCGCCACGATTGCCATACAGTGATGACTGAGTGGCCACTCCATTCAACGCCAAATTTCCTACAGGGACATAGCGAAGAATGTTTGAATACAGAAAATACTTTTTGAAGACTATGGCCCTGTTGAATTAGGGCCCTCTGAATAATTCACCAGCTGACAACAAGGAGGTAGAGAAGGCTACCTGATGACAAACTGAGAACACAGAAACTAGAAAAAGTTAATTTCCTAATTAAAATGTGCATGCTTGCTAGCTTGTATTTATGGTTGTGAAATACGTTATAGTAGTGTTAGTGATTGCTGTAGTAATGGTAGTGACTGTAGTGACTGTGGTGTCTGTAGCTTGAAGGGTTCAAGAGTTACTAATACTGTTGTGGGTGATTTTATGCTAATTTATGGGACTTTAAATAGTTATAATGTATAAAGATTTGGAAAATGTTAAAGTTGATTTTATGTTTGTAGCTGGAATGGTTAAAGTGCAGTAGCATTTAAAATGTCTACCACCGTGTATACCTGAGGACAAACTGAGAACACAGAAACTACCAAAAGAATATTTCAAAATATTATCAAATCAAATTCATTTTTATTTGTCACTTGCCCCAAATACAACAGGTCCTTAGAGTGAAAAGCTTACTTACAAGCCCTTAACCAATATTAGCCATTTTGAGTAAAAGTGTAGTAAGTCTAGTGGATGAAATATGTCATCTAACTGCCACAAAGTAATGTAGTTGTTATAGTATTATGTAATTCAGACAGTCATTTCCAAATGTTCAGTAAATTGATATGTTACCTTTGATTTTGTTGTTCATCTTTTCTGTCTCCCTCTGTAGCTGGTCTCTCTCTTTTGCCAGGTTATTATTACTGGTCTGTAGTTGGTCTCTCTCTTTCGTCAGGTTGTTATAACTGGTCTGTAGTTGGTCTCTCTCTTTCGTCAGGTTGTTATAACTGGTCTGTAGCTGGTCTCTCTCTTTAGTCAGGTTGTTATAACTGGTCTGTAGCTGGTCTCTCTCTTTAGTCAGGTTGTTATTACTGGTCTGTAGCTGGTCTCTTTCGTCACAGTAATGCTGACCAGTGACTAAGGGAACAGTTAAAATATTAATCAATGATTATGTCACTGATGATTAAGAATGCTTCAGTGAAAACATACTAAACTTACAGTTGACATATAGGCCTATGATCCCAGCCAGTAGGAGAATACACAGCAATCCAAGACACAATGCAGCAATTCCGAATGATCTCTTCCACCACTGAAAATGTACTGAATCACAAGATATTTTCATACCATCTTTGCACCAACATTTATTGTTCACTTTTATTTTAGATGAGAAACTCATTATTTGCTTTCAACTCAACCCCACCACCATAAGACTCAAACACAGACACTGTGTGTGTGTTTGTTTGTGTGCGTGTGTGTTGATACCTGAATATTGAAAGCCATGTCTTGTTCTGGGCTTGACATACATGTTGTCATCAATATCCAAGATCTTCATTGTGCTGGAGTAATTGTCTTCTGTCTGTGTTTGTATAGATTTCCTCAGATATCTTTACATATATGCTCAAATACCTCTGCATCTTTCACTGTTTTAGGTCTACATTTAGAAAATGTGATGGTTGCACAGTACGTACTAAAGCTTGTCCTTATAAACAAAAACACTTAATAGACAAAAACACTTGAGACAAAAAAGTAATATGCCAAATAAGCACACACAAACAGTCTGTTTTGTTAGACCCCAAGTGACACATTAGCCAAACAAAATAATCAGAATATGAATACAAAAAAACATTCTTACCATGGTCACAGTTAAATTGATTAATCCAAATATGTTGCACTGGTGTGCATTAAAGTAATATGGAGGGGCGGTCTGAGCTGGTGGCAATGACTCAATGGCTTATTTGCCATGTTACCATATTTGAATAAAGGCTAAAGTCTGATTGCAACACATGTTACTCAACAAGTCCATGTGAGATGATCTTTGTTTTTTTTACCGTTTATTAATGTATGCTGCTTTGAAAGTTGACAAACTTGTAAACCCACGTAGGAGAAATTGAATTTCTAAGATTCTGCTGGGATTATCCACACTACAGTACAGTACTCATGTATTATCCACACTACAGTACAGTACTCATGTATTATCCACACTACAGTACATTACTCATGTATTATCCACACTACAGTACAGTACTCATGTATTATCCACACTACAGTACATGACTCATGTATTATCCACACTACAGTACAGTACTCATGTATTATCCACACTACAGTACATGACTCATGTATTATCCACACTACAGTACAGTACTCATGTATTATCCACACTACAGTACAGTACTCATGTATTATACACACTACAGTACATTACTCATGTATTATCCACACTACAGTACAGTACTCATGTATTATCCACACTACAGTACATTACTCATGTATTATCCACACTACAGTACAGTACGCATGTATTATCCACACTACAGTACATTACTCATGTATTATCCACACTACAGTACATTACTCATGTATTATCCACACTACAGTACAGTACTCATGTATTATCCACACTACAGTTCAGTACTCATGTATTATCCACACTACAGTACATTACTCATGTATTATCCACACTACAGTACAGTAGTCATGTATTATCCACACTACAGTACAGTACTCATGTATTATCCACACTACAGTACATTACTCATGTATTATCCACACTACAGTACATTACTCATGTATTATCCACACTACAGTACAGTACTCATGTATTATCCACACTACAGTACAGTACTCATGTATTATCCACACTACAGTACAGTACTCATGTATTATCCACACTACAGTATATTACTCATGTATTATCCACACTACAGTACATTACTCATGTATTATCCACACTACAGTACAGTACTCATGTATTATCCACACTACAGTACATTACTCATGTATTATCCACACTACAGTACAGTACTCATGTATTATCCACACTACAGTACATTACTCATGTATTATCCACACTACAGTACATTACTCATGTATTATCCACACTACAGTACAGTACTCATGTATTATCCACACTACAGTACAGTACTCATGTATTATCCACACTACAGTACATTACTCATGTATTATCCACAGTACAGTACAGTACTCATGTATTATCCACACTACAGTACATTACTCATGTATTATCCACACTACAGTACATTACTCATGTATTATCCACACTACAGTACATTACTCATGTATTATCCACACTACAGTACATTACTCATGTATTATCCACACTACAGTACATTACTCATGTATTATCCACACTACAGTACATTACTCATGTATTATCCACACTACAGTACAGTACTCATGTATTATCCACACTACAGTACAGTACTCATGTATTATCCACACTACAGTACAGTACTCATGTATTATCCACACTACAGTACATTACTCATGTATTATCCACACTACAATACAGTACACATGTATTATCCACACTACAGTACATTACTCATGTATTATCCACACTACAGTACATTACTCATGTATTATCCACAATACAGTACAGTACTCATGTATTATCCACACTACAGTACAGTACTCATGTATTATCCACACTACAGTACATTACTCATGTATTATCCACACTACAGTACATTACTCATGTATTATCCACACTACAGTACATTACTCATGTATTATCCACACTACAGTACAGTACTCATGTATTATCCACACTACAGTACAGTACTCATGTATTATCCACAAAACAGTACAGTACTCATGTATTATCCACACTACAGTACATTACTCATGTATTATCCACACTACAGTACAGTACTCATGTATTATCCACACTACAGTACATGACTCATGTATTATCCACACTACAGTACAGTACTCATGTATTATCCACACTACAGTACATGACTCATGTATTATCCACACTACAGTACATTACTCATGTATTATCCACACTACAGTACAGTACTCATGTATTATCCACACTACAGTACATTACTCATGTATTATCCACACTACAGTACAGTACTCATGTATTATCCACACTACAGTACATTACTCATGTATTATCCACACTACAGTACAGTACTCATGTATTATCCACACTACAGTACAGTACTCATGTATTATCCACACTACAGTACAGTACTCATGTATTATCCACACTACAGTACATTACTCATGTATTATCCACACTACACTACATTACTCATGTATTATCCACACTACAGTACATTACTCATGTATTATCCACACTACAGTACAGTACTCATGTATTATCCACACTACAGTACATTACTCATGTAGTATCCACACTACAGTACATTATTCATGTATTATCCACACTACAGTACATTATTAATGTATTATCCACACTACAGTACATTATTAATGTATTATCCACACTACAGTACATTACTCATGTATTATCCACACTACAGTACATTACTCATGTATTATCCACACTACAGTACATTACTCATGTATTATCCACACTACAGTACATTACTCATGTATTATCCACACTACAGTACAGTACTCATGTATTATCCACACTACAATACAGTACACATGTATTATCCACAATACAGTACATTACTCATGTATTATCCACACTACAGTACAGTACTCATGTATTGTCCACACTACAGTACATGACTCATGTATTATCCACACTACAGTACAGTACTCATGTATTGTCCACACTACAGTACAGTACTCATGTATTATCCACACTACAGTACAGTACTCATGTATTATCCACACTACAGTACAGTACTCATGTATTATCCACACTACAGTACATTACTCATGTATTATCCACACTACAGTACAGTACTCATGTATTATCCACACTACAGTACATTACTCATGTATTATCCACACTACAGTACAGTACTCATGTATTATCCACACTACAGTACATTACTCATGTATTGTCCACACTACAGTACAGTACTCATGTATTATCCACACTACAGTACATTACTCATGTATTGTCCACACTACAGTACATTACTCATGTATTATCCACACTACAGTACAGTACTCATGTATTATCCACACTACAGTTCAGTACTCATGTATTATCCACACTACAGTACATTACTCATGTATTATCCACACTACAGTACATTACTCATGTATTATCCACACTACAGTACATTACTCATGTATTATCCACACTACAGTACAGTACTCATGTATTATCCACACTACAGTACATTACTCATGTATTATCCACACTACAGTACAGTACTCATGTATTATCCACACTACAGTACATTACTCATGTATTATCCACACTACAGTATAGTACTCATGTATTATCCACACTACAGTACAGTACTCATGTATTATCCACACTACAGTACAGTACTCATGTATTATCCACACTACAGTACATTACTCATGTATTATCCACACTACAGTACATTACTCATGTATTATCCACACTACAGTACAGTACTCATGTATTATCCACACTACAGTACATTACTCATGTATTATCCACACTACAGTACAGTACTCATGTATTATCCACACTACAGTACATTACTCATGTATTATCCACACTACAGTACATTACTCATGTATTATCCACACTACAGTACAGTACTCATGTATTATCCACACTACAGTACAGTACTCATGTATTATCCACACTACAGTACATTACTCATGTATTATCCACACTACAGTACATTACTCATGTATTATCCACACTACAGTACATTACTCATGTATTATCCACACTACAGTACAGTACTCATGTATTATCCACACTACAGTACAGTACTCATGTATTATCCACACTACAGTACAGTACTCATGTATTATCCACACTACAGTACATTACTCATGTATTATCCACACTACAGTACAGTACTCATGTATTATCCACACTACAGTACATGACTCATGTATTATCCACACTACAGTACAGTACTCATGTATTATCCACACTACAGTACATGACTCATGTATTATCCACACTACAGTACATTACTCATGTATTATCCACACTACAGTACAGTACTCATGTATTATCCACACTACAGTACATTACTCATGTATTATCCACACTACAGTACAGTACTCATGTATTATCCACACTACAGTACATTACTCATGTATTATCCACACTACAGTACAGTACTCATGTATTATCCACACTACAGTACATTACTCATGTATTATCCACACTACAGTACAGTACTCATGTATTATCCACACTACAGTACATTACTCATGTATTATCCACACTACAGTACATTACTCATGTATTATCCACACTACAGTACATTACTCATGTATTATCCACACTACAGTACAGTACTCATGTATTATCCACACTACAGTACATTACTCATGTAGTATCCACACTACAGTACATTACTCATGTATTATCCACACTACAGTACATTATTCATGTGTTATCCACACTACAGTACATTATTAATGTATTATCCACACTACAGTACATTATTAATGTATTATCCACACTACAGTACAGTACTCATGTATTATCCACACTACAGTACATTACTCATGTATTATCCACACTACAGTACATTACTCATGTATTATCCACACTACAGTACATTACTCATGTATTATCCACACTACAGTACATTACTCATGGATTTAGAATAGAAAGACTTTCACCAAACTGCAAAAAAAAAAAATATATATATATATATAATTAAATCCCTAATGTTAACAATTTGTGTTAGTGCCTTACACAGGCTCCCAAGTTACAGTCGTCATCGTTTTTACCTCAGATTGGCAATGAGACAACAAATACATTGATTTAAATATTATCTGTACATTGCTGTGAGTGAACATATGCTGGCTTGCTAGCTACCTAATTAGTTAGATCAACACAGACAACAGACAACTGATCAACAGTGTCAAGTTACTTTTCAGTGTGTTCCCAAAAGTCTTCACCCATTAAGCAAAATTACGTATTTTCCAGATGTTGAAGTTAGGTCTAGGTTCTGAATGAAAGGTGAAAAGACGTATTTTACTGATGTTGAAAGTATGTATTTTCCAGCCGTTGAAAGTACGTATTTTCCCAATGTTGAAAGTACGTTTTTTCCTGAGGTTGAAACTTTGTCTTTTCCGGACGTTGGAATCAAGTTCATTTTCTCTTCTGAATGAATGTTGAAAATAATTTCTCGACTTTTTTTACTGTACTGTTATGTGCTGTACTCTTTTGTGCTCTATGTTTACATTTGAGTAATTTAGCAGATACTCTTACAGTTAGTGCGTTCATCTTACAACAGCTAGGTGAGATTCAGGAGCTTGAGGATGAGTTGACACATTTAATCAGGTGTGCTAGCTCTGGAATAGATCAATTACATGGAACGGGGACCGGACCGAATCTAAACCAAACATACAGTAGATGTCTATGTTTGGGCCAAATCAAGGCCAGTCCGGATCGTACCAAATCTATGTCTATGATTGGTTCAGATTTGGTCCAGACCGGACCAGAAATCAACGTGTGGGAATGAGATTCCCTAAAACACGCCATTTTGATACAACTCCGACTTTTTCGTAGCAGTGTTTTTAGAGTCCCGTCCATGGACAATGATAATAAGGCCAGTCCGGACCGCACCAAACAAATAAGACTGGTCCAGTCAGGACCAAAAGAAGACATCCAAAAGACGTCTGTATAAGTCCCCTTACTGGGAAGTAGCCATCAACAAGTAAAAAACTAGAGGGGGTCTGGGGGTAATTTCTTTCCAAATGCTTACTCTTATTCCGTACTTTGAGAGTCACTTCCAGGAACTGGTATGTGCTTAATGTGAAGCAGCTGTTGATATTCACCCCCTTCCCCTCTTTAAAGGGATAATCAATATGTTTAACATAAATGCAAATAGCCATGTCTATGAAGTAATAGCCAGGGCCCGGTTTTCCGATAGCAATGAAACTTAAGATTACGATGTAGCGTTTCTATGACAGCCAAAGAACTCGCATGCGTTTCCCAAAACACCACGTAGGGAGAACAGTCCATAAGTGTGTTGTTAGAGCATGTGTCGATAAGAAGGAAAAGCAGCGCTGCTCTCGGATCAGTGTTCTATATATATATCTTCCCTTAACATTAGATACGGACGACGTTTAACCTCCTAGAGAGAAATTATCACCTATGGCTGCAAATATTGAGATAGCTTATTCTAATGCTTAGGCTATGCACTAAATTGAATATTTGGCCCATCATGTGCACGTTGTTAGGCCTAGACATAATTTACATTTAAGTAATTTAGCAGACACTCTTTTCCAGAGCAATTTACAGGCACAATTAGGGTTAAGTGCTTGCTCAAGGGCACTTAGACAGATTTTTCACCTTGTCGGCTCAGGGATCCGAATCAGCGACTTTATGGTTACTGGCCCAACGCTCTTAACCACTAGTTTATAAATGGCTACTACACATTCTCATATATTGACAGGCATGCGTAGTTTACACAAGTTTGTTGTGGTTTGTCTCTTAGAAGTGCAGAAATGGTACCTGTAGCGGCAGCGAATTGTGAAAATTCTATTGATTTCCATACAATGTCGATGTGAGTAATCTGCACACGCTATTGGATACAGTAGAATAAGCTAATCCATTTCAGTCTGGAGTGGCCGCTTGGTAAATGTTGATGAGTGAGCAGTTTCTAAGGTACTAATTTAGCAAAATGCAAGTTATCTGAACACACACGTGTGTATAGGGAGGCATTTTTATGTCTTGGTCTTCAAAATATCAATACTTATTTCAGAATACTGATTATGAATTTGGACATTTAAAATGGGTGTTTTGACATTTGGCTATAAATCAAAAATCCATGACAACAGGAAGCAGCAGCCGTATCATTTTCAACCTATGTTTTAGGGATATAAATGGTACCTTTAACATATTTTTTCTGCTACAGGATAATTTTTTTTATAATAAAATGTGTCTACTACAAGATTCTATTTAATCAGGTAAAATATACAAAATATTTCAAAACTCAGGATAAGACCCAGATGCAGACAGGTAAAATATATTGAATGTATCAGGACTCAGGATAAGACCCAGATGCAGACAGGTAAAATATACTGAATGATCCCAAAAATGTGCAATGATTTATTGATTTTGATGATATTAGTGAAATCGTGAAAATTCTGGCTAATACTATACTATACACCATTAGGCAGCCTGGAATCCACTCTGAATATAGCACCGTTTCATTTGTTTCACTTCAATAATAACCAAGCAATTGTCAATTTGCATTCCATGCTAGGCATTAGTGGTGGTGGTATCTTTCAATCTGGGTTCTGTATGTATTCTTTGCATCTGTTGATAGCTACTGAATATTTTACAGCCCAATGTGTGATATTTACAGACATTTTGAACTGAACTTCTTTAGGACAGCAAGACTTTATTAGCAGTTTCACATCAGTACAGCTTTCTTCAGTATATGGAAACGTATTCCTTCTAACCCGTCAGTAAGCTATCACACCCTTTTTGGCCCAGCGTCGTCCGGGTTGGGGGGGGTTTGGCCGGTAGGGATGTCCTTGTCCCATTGCGCACTAGCGACTCCTGTGACGGGCCGGGCGCAGTGCACGCTGACACGGTCGCCAGGTGTACGGTGTTTCCTCTGACACATTGGTGCGGCTGGCTTCCAGGTTAAGCGAGCAGTATGTCAAGAAGCAGTGCGGCATGGCAGGGTCGTGTTTCGGAGAACGCTTGGCTCTCGACCTTCGCCTCTCCCGAGTCCGTACGGTTGCAGCGATGTTGCAGCGATGAGACAAGACTGTAACTACCAATTAGATATCACGTAACTGCAGAGAAAAAGGTATAAAATGTTTTATTAAAATAAATTAAAAAGTGCATTCTGTCTACCATTCTTGCAGCTGGGCTATTTTGTCAGTTTGGAAGTCAAGATCATCAACAATCTTTATCTTCAACTTACTTCTTCTAAATTGTGCTTAGACAAAACTCTTGGCCATATGTTCCTTTCTTTCCTCTGTCTTAACTTCTCCTTTCATTACCCTATTCTGAGCTTTAGGACCCGCTCATACTGCCGTGTCAGCTAATTCCACTTTCCTCTTAGACCAGGGATGTCAAACTCATTCTTTGAGGGGCCTAGTGTCTGCTGGTTTTTGGTTTTTCCTTTCAATTAAGACCTAGACAACCAGGTGAGGGGAGTTCCTTACTAATTAGTGACCTTAATTCATCAATCAAGTACAAGGGAGGAGCGAAAACCCGTAGACACTCGGTTCTGCGTGGAATGAGTTTGACACGTGTCTTAGACACAAGTTGATACAGATTTTAAACAAAGATGTGTTTCAATCAGCTTGATTATAAAGGTCAAATGTAATAATTAATACAGGTCATTGTTACTATGCCCTTTTCAAACACATTGTTGCTGTCGGATGGAAACCTCATATTAAAAAAAAAGGCAACTTTTCAGGAATTGAAAAAAAACTAATTGCCAACAAATCAGATATTCACACATCACAAAATAATTGCTATTTTACCAAAACATTTAAATAATAATAATAAACGGTTATAATTGAGTTTTGCACAGTTTATATATAGCAATTTCTTTATTTTTTTATCATTGATTAGAACAGGCCGTGTCTGCACCAGTAAACACATTGACATTTCTGCATTAATTCTCCATTAACTGACAAGTATGAAAGATTAATCATGTGAATCATTTAAAAAGTGTGTAGGCATACTAATGATTAACTAAGACACAATTTGATGTACTTTACAATCAATCGTTGCAATTGAAGAACAACTTTGTTTATTCCCAAAAGTCCAGGAGCACACTCCAGGCTGTAGCTAGCCCAAAGGGCAGCAGATGGTAATATTGAGTCCTTTCATCTTACCATCCAAAGGCATTGTATGCAGCCGGCTATACACCCCTATCTCCGTGGACCGGTTCGTACATTTAAAAAAAAATCATTCAGGCTGCAAAGGCGTTGATTTCCTCTTTAACTCTATTTAGTAGCGAGAAGGTAGAACGAAACTGGGAAACTCGTTCTTTATGAAACACCATTTTCCTCCACCATGCTAAAGTGATTAATACAGTTGAAGTCGGAAGTTTACATACAACTTAGCCAAATACAATTAAACTAAGTTTTTCACAATTATTTACATTTAATCCTAGTAAAAATTACCTGTCTTAGGTCAGTTAGGATCACCACTTTATTTTAAGAATGAGAAATGTCAGAATAATAGTAGAGAGAATGATTTATTTCAGCTTTTATTTCTTTCATCACATTCCCAGCGAGTCAGAAGTTTACATACACTCAATTAGTATTTGGTAGCATTGCCTTTAAATTGTTTAAATTGGGTCAAACATTTAGGGTAGCCTTCCATAAGCTTCCCACAATAAGTTGGGTGAGTTTTGGCCCATTCCTCCTGACAGAGCTGGTGCAACTGAGTCAGGTTTGTAGGCCTCCTTGCTCACACACACTTTTTCAGTTCTGCCCACACATTTTCTACGGGATTGAGGTCAGGGCTTTGTGATGGCCACTCCAATACCTTGACTTTGTTGTCCTTAAGCGATTTTGCCACAACTTTGGAAGTATGCTTGGGGTCATTGTCCATTTGGAAGACCCATTTGCGACCAAGCTTTAACTTCCTGACTGATGTCTTGAGATGTTGAGTGCAGCAACATCTGAAAGTAGAATTTTCCACTCTAGCATGCTCCCTGCTCTGTAGCTCCCTGTTCTGTAGCTCCCTGCTCTGTACCTCCCTGCTCTGTTGTTGACCCTCTAGTAGCTCCCTGCTCTGTTGTTGACCCTCCAGTAGCTCCCTGCTCTGTTGTTGACCCTCTAGTAGCTCCCTGCTCTGTTGTTGACCCTCCTGTAGCTCTCTGCTCTGCTGTTGACCCTCTAGTAGCTCCCTGCTCTGTTGTTGACCCTCCAGTAGCTCCCTCCTCTGTTGTTGACCCTCCTGTAGCTCCCTGCTCTGTTGTTGACCCTCCAGTAGCTCCCGCCTCTGTTGTTGACCCTCCTGTAGCTCCCTGCTCTGTAGCTCCCTGCTCTGTTGTTGACCCTCTAGTAGCTCCCTGCTCTGTTGTTAACCCTCTAGTAGCTCCCTGCTCTGTTGTTGACCCTCTAGTAGCTCCCTGCTCTGTTGTTAACCCTCTAGTAGCTCCCTGCTCCGTTGTTAACCCTCTAGTAGCTCCCTGCTCTGTTGTTGACCCTCTAGTAGCTCCCTGCTCTGTTGTTAACCCTCTAGTAGCTCCCTGCTCTGTTGTTGACCCTCCAGTAGCTCCCTGCTCTGTTGTTGACCCTCTAGTAGCTCCCTGCTCTGTTGTTGACTCTCTAGTAGCTCCCTGCTCTGTTGTTGACCCTCTAGTAGCTCCCTGCTCTGTTGTTGACCCTCTAGTAGCTCCCTGCTCTGTTGTTAACCCTCCAGTAGCTCCCTGCTCTGTTGTTGACCCTCTAGTAGCTCCCTGCTCTGTTGTTGACCCTCCAGTAGCTACCTGCTCTGTTGTTGACCCTCTAGTAGCTCCCTGCTCTTTTGTTGACACTCTAGTAGCTCCCTGCTCTGTTGTTGACCATCCTGTAGCTCCCTGCTCTGTTGACCCTCCAGTAGCTACCTGCTCTGTTGTTGACCCTCTAGTAGCTCCCTGCTCTTTTGTTGACCCTCTAGTAGCTCCCTGCTCTGTTGTTGACCCTCCAGTAGCTCCCTGCTCTGTTGTTGACCATCCTGTAGCTCCCTGCTCTGGTGTTGACCCTCTAGTAGCTACCTGCTCTGTTGTTGACCCTCTAGTAGCTCCCTGCTCTGTTGTTGACCCTCTAGTAGCTCCCTGCTCTGTTGTTGACCATCCTGTAGCTCCTTGCTCTGTTGTTGATGCTCTAGTAGCTCCCTGCTCTGTTGTAGACCCTTCTGTAGCTCCCTGTACTGTTGTTGACCCTCCTGTAGCTCCCTGCTCTGTTGTTGACCCTCTAGTAGCTCCCTGCTCTGTAGCTCCCTGCTCTGTTGTTGACCCTCTAGTAGCTCCCTGCTCTGTTGTTAACCCTCTAGTAGCTCCCTGCTCTGTTGTTGACCCTCTAGTAGCTCCCTGCTCTGTTGTTAACCCTCTAGTAGCTCCCTGCTCTGTTGTTGACCCTCCAGTAGCTCCCTGCTCTGTTGTTGACCCTCTAGTAGCTCCCTGCTCTGTTGTTAACTCTCTAGTAGCTCCCTGCTCTGTTGTTGACCCTCTAGTAGCTCCCTGCTCTGTTGTTGACCCTCTAGTAGCTCCCTGCTCTGTTGTTAACCCTCCAGTAGCTCCCTGCTCTGTTGTTGACCCTCTAGTAGCTCCCTGCTCTGTTGTTGACCCTCCAGTAGCTACCTGCTCTGTTGTTGACCCTCTAGTAGCTCCCTGCTCTTTTGTTGACCCTCTAGTAGCTCCCTTCTCTGTTGTTGACCCTCTAGTAGCTACCTGCTCTGTTGTTGACCATCCTGTAGCTCCCTGCTCTGTTGACCCTCCAGTAGCTACCTGCTCTGTTGTTGACCCTCTAGTAGCTCCCTGCTCTTTTGTTGACCCTCTAGTAGCTCCCTGCTCTGTTGTTGACCCTCCAGTAGCTCCCTGCTCTGTTGTTGACCATCCTGTAGCTCCCTGCTCTGGTGTTGACCCTCTAGTTGCTACCTGCTCTGTTGTTGACCCTCTAGTAGCTCCCTGCTCTGTTGTTGACCCTCTAGTAGCTCCCTGCTCTGTTGTTGACCATCCTGTAGCTCCTTGCTCTGTTGTTGACCCTCTAGTAGCTCCCTGCTCTGTTGTAGACCCTTCTGTAGCTCCCTGTACTGTTGTTGACCCTCCTGTAGCTCCCTGCTCTGTTGTTGACCCTCTAGTAGCTCCCTGCTCTGTTGTTGATCCTCTAGTAGCTCCCTGCTCTGTTGTTGACTCTCCAGTAGCTCCCTGCTCTGTTGTTGACCCTCTAGTAGCTCCCTGCTCTGTTGTTGACTCTCCAGTAGCTCCCTGCTCTGTTGTTGACGCTCTATTAGCTCCCTGCTCTGTTGTTGACTCTCCAGTAGCTCCCTGCTCTGTTGTTGACCCTCCTGTAGCTCCCTGCTCTGTTGCTAACCCTCCTGTAGCTCCCTGCTCTGTTGTTGACCCTCTAGTAGCTCCCTGCTCTTTTGTTGACCCTCTAGTAGCTCCCTGCTCTGTTGTTGACCCTCTAGTAGCTCCCTGCTCTGTTGTTGACCCTCTAGTAGCTCCCTGCTCTCCCTCCTCTGTTGTTGACCCTCTAGTAGCTCCCTGCTCTGTTGTTGACCCTCTAGTAGCTCCCTGCTCTGTTGTTGACCCTCCTGTAGCTCTCTGCTCTGTTGTTGACCCTCTAGTAGCTCCCTGCTCTGTTGTTGACCCTCCAGTAGCTCTGTTGTTGACCCTCTAGTAGCTCCCTGCTCTGTTGTTGACCCTCTTGTAGCTCCCTGCTCTGTTGTTGACCCTCTAGTAGCTCCCTGCTCTGTTGTTGACCCTCCAGTAGCTCCCTACTCTGTTGTTGACCCTCTAGCTCCCTGCTCTGTTGTTGACCCTCTAGTAGCTCCCTGCTCTGTTGTTAACCCTCTAGTAGCTCCCTGCTCTGTTGTTGACCCTCTAGTAGCTCCCTGCTCTGTTGTTGACCCTCCAGTAGCTCCCTGCTCTGTTGTTGACCCTCTAGTAGCTCGCTGCTCTGTTGTTGACCCTCTAGTAGCTCCCTGCTCTGTTGTTAATGCTCTAGTAGCTCCCTGCTCTGTTGTTGACCCTCCTGTAGCTCTCTGCTCTGTTGTTAACCCTCTAGTAGCTCCCTGCTCTGTTGTTAATGCTCTAGTAGCTCCCTGCTCTGTTGTTAACCCTCTAGTAGTTCCCTGCTCTGTTGTTAATGCTCTAGTAGCTCCTGCTCTGTTGTTAACCCTCTAGTAGTTCCCTGCTCTGTTGTTGACCCTCTAGTAGCTCCCTGCTCTGTTGTTGACCCTCTAGTAGCTCCCTGCTCTGTTGTTGACCCTATAGTAGCTCCCTGCTCTGTTGTTGACCCTTCTGTAGCTCCCTGCTCTGTTGTTGACCCTCTAGTAGCTCTCTGCTCTGTTGTTGACCCTCTAGTAGCTCCCTGCTCTGTTGTTGACCCTCTAGTAGCTCCCTGCACTGTTGTTGACCCTCTAGTAGCTCCCTGCTCTCCCTCCTCTGTTGTTGACCCTCTAGTAGCTCCCTGCACTGTTGTTGACCCTCCTGTTGTGCACTGCTCTTCTGACCCCTTTTTGGTAGTACTCTGCTCTACTCTTTGATGCCTGTTGTCTTAAACATTTCAAATAAGAGAAACACTATCAATACAACAATTTTAAATAAATTAGCTTTCAGTGGCAATGTAGAATGTTAATCGATTTCATTACTTCAGCATTGCCATTTTCATATCAACGATTTATATTTTGTAATGAAATCCGGAGCTGCCTAAACACTGACATTTTCATTATGATTATGCTCCTCGTCTGAGTTGTCACTAGCACTCTATCTCTTACTGCAAAACTCTGGCCTCCTCAAAAGGGACATTCACCATGGCACACAGCTCCTCCAATGTAACAGACATAAACTGGCTCAAAAATAAATGTGGGTCATTGTCAAAAAGAATGGACTAGCCCAGTATCTAAACTATTTAATGAAATATTGTACATCAAGTAGTAATCATAATGTAGACCCAAAGTTAGCTATTGAAACTGGTGTGAGCTACTTGGCTAACACAGCACTGGGGATAGCTTAGCTAGTGTTAGCAATTTATGTTTTTCTTCAATAACACAAACCCCAAAGCAAATCAGGGGGAGAAAATAGATTTATTTGAGAAGGACAAATCATAGATGTTATGCTGAGAGGTACAGTGGCTTGCGAAAGTATTCACCCCCCTTGTCATTTTTTCTATTTTGTTGCCTTACAACTTGGAAAAAAATAGATTTTGTTGCATCATTTGATTTACACAACATGCCTACCACTTTGAAGATTCAAAATATTTTTTATTGTGAAACAAACAAGAAATAAGAGAAAAGAAACCAGAAAACTTGAGCGTGCCTAACTAATCACCCCCTCCCCCAAAGTCAATACTTTGTAGAGCCACCTTTTGCAGCAATTATAGCTGTACCTGTATTTAACGCTATACATCATTCCTTCAATTCTGACCAGTTTCCCAGTTCCTACCGATGAAAAACTTTGTTATCGGGGTGATGAGAGGTGTTGGGTTTGCGCCAGACATAGCGTTTTCCTTGATGGCCAAAAAGCTCAATTTAAGTCTCCAGAGTACCTTCTTCCATATGTTTTGGGAGTCTCCCACATGCCTTTTGGAGAACTCCAAACGTGTTTTCTTATTTTCTTCTTTAAGCAATGGCTTTTTTCTGGCCACTCTTCCGTAAAGCCCAGCTCTGTGGAGTGTACGGCTTAAAGTGGTCCTATGGACATATACTTCAATCTCCGCTTTGCAGCTCCTTCAGGGTTATCTTTGGTCTCTTTATTGGCTATCTGATAAATGCACTCCTTGCCTGGTCCATGAGTTTTGGTGGGTGGCCCTCTCTTGGCAGGTTTGTTGTGGTGCCATATTCTTTCAATTGTTTAATAATGGATTTAATGGTGCTCCATGAGATGTTCAAATTTTCTGATATTTTTTATAGCCCAACCCTGATCTGTACTTCTCCAAAACTTTGTCCCTGACCTGTTTGGAGAGCTCCTTGGTCTTCAAGGTCCCACTTGCTTGGTGGTGCCCCTTGCTTAGTGATGTTTCAGACTGGGGCCTTTCAGAACAGGTGTATATATACTGAGATCATGTGACAGTTGATGTGACACTTAGATTGCACACAGGTGGACTTTATTTGACTAATTATGTGACTTCTGAAGGTAATTGGTTTGCACCAGATCTTATTTAGGGGCTTCATAGCAAAGGGGGTGAATACATATGCACGCACCACTTTTCCGTTTTCTTTTTTTATTATTATTTTAAAACAAGTAATTTTTTACATTTCACTTAACCAATTTGGAATATTTTGTTTATGTTTTACATGAAATCCAAATAAAAATCAATTTAAATTACAGACTGTAATGCAACAAAATAGGAAAAACTCCAAAGGGGATGAATGCCTTTGCAAGGCACTGTAGATGTTCAGTCTCCCCTGTCCTCAGCTTTTCTCCACAGAACAAAGAAACAGTATTTATAACCCCCCCACCCTAACCTGGGGTTGACCAATCAGAAATCCTTGCAGTACAACTGGGCCAATGGCCAAATAACAAGTATCCTGCTGATTAATCTGATTAATCTGTTCACTCTTTAAACAAGCAGAGATAATCTACGAGCTAAAAACATGGGGAGATTAAACTTTGTCTGTCAGATTCAATGACAATTGATTGGGTGTCCCAAATCTATTTAGCTAGCTACCTAGTCATTTCATTTGCACTTTCCCTCAAAACACAATATCAACATAAATTTTATATCTTTGAAATATTTGTCTTACTCCAGAAAGATATAACATTACATTGATTAAAGTGCAACTTATCTCTGATCATGTTTGGCAACTGTACTCAAACATGAACCAAAATCTCTTTAGAAAAGTGAAGATGCTGTCATGACTTCCACCGACGGTGGCTCCTCTGCCTGTTCGGGCGGCGTTCGGCGGTCGTCGTCACTGGCCTATTAGCTGCCACCGATCCTCCTTTCCTTTCTGTTGATTGTTCTTATTGTTTGCACCTGTTTTGTGTTTGTAATTCTAGGGCTATTTAAGCCGGTCAAGCCCGCCTCATTTTGTGCGGGCTTGTTTCTCTGTTCATTTGGTGGACGTTCGTGCATGTCGTCACTTTGTGCCCTTGTCCTGTTTTGAGCGCCTTGTTTATTTTGTGCGCCTGCTGTGTGTTGGGCGTTTTATTTCTCACGCCGGATTAAAGAGGAAAATTGTTCCCTACACCGTGCTCTCTGCGTCTGACTCCACACCCACCACTTCTAGCTGTTCGTGACAGATGCGCCCTTCTCTTCAAGAGCCATGGTGGAGATACAGGATTTGACCGACTGCTTTGGAAATCAATGGACTTAAGAATTTAGATGAAAAGCTATTTTGAATACATTTCATTGGTCAAGGGGCCGTGAAACAGATGAATACAGAGGTAAAGGGCAACCAGTAATATTGATTCATGTTAAAACACCAAATTTGGAGTTACCAGGATTTCATCAGTGATGATATGGAACAAAATATCGATATTTTGGGTCCATGGCCAGGAAACTCCCCAGACCCTAATCCCCATTGAGAACGTGGTCAATCCTCAGGAGGCGGGTGGACAAACAAAAACCCACAAATTCTGACAAACCCCAAGCATTGATAATGCAAGAATGGGCTGCCATCAGTCAGGATGTGGGCCAGAAATTAATTGACAGGGCGGATTGCAGAGGTTTTGAAAAAGATGGGTCAACACTGCAAATATTGACTATTTGCATCAACTTCATGTAATTGTCAATAAAAGCCTTTGACACTTATGAAATGCGTGTAATTATACTTCAGTATTCCATAGTAACATCTGACAAAAATATCTAAAGACACTGAAGCAGCAAACTTTGGGGAAATTAATATTTGTGTCATTCTCAAAACTTTTGGCCACGATATATGTAAGGTTTCTACCTGCAAATCATGCATGTTACATTTCTACCTCAATCACATATCATTCGTAATGAAGGAATAAAAGTCCACTAGAGAATATATATACATACAGTCCGGCCAGCTTTTGTTTCTGGGCTGCATCTCCCTGTTTTATGATTAGTTTGCGTTCATGAGGTTGACAAGAATAACAAAACATTCACACTACAACTCTTTCTCAAGTCCACAATAGTTTTGGTGAATAAACTGTTCCATCTATTTCCTTTAAAAGCCGGTGTTGTGTTATTGTTTAACCATTGACATGTTCTAGGTCATTTTGAGACTTTAAGCAGCATCATGTACTGCTGGGATGTCTACCAATGTCATGTCCATCTTTTTGTGAGAAATTAAACTGGTCACTCAAAACATTTATACAGTATTTTGTTTTAAGTACAAATAGCTCACACTTTAGATGAGGCCACACAACAAGATTTAACCAAGGATTAGTAAATTATTTATAAGGACCTATATAGTATTATATATCTTATTTATTTTATCTTTATTTTACTAGGCAAGTCAGTTAAGAACAAATTCTTATTTTCAATGATGGCCTAGGAACAGTGGGTTAACTGCCTGTTCAGGGGCAGAACGACAGATTTGTACCTTGTCAGCTCAGGGAATTGAACTTGCAACCTTTCGGTTACTAGTCCAACGCTCTAACCACTAGGCTACCCTGCCGCCCTTATGAATGGAGTAATGATAATTAAATGATGAATAAACTATTTACTAATCCATTATAAATTGTTTATTTTGCTAACAATCACACACATTACTCTATTGCCCATTGTAAGAATTAGAATTGTTCCACTGATCAGACCAAATAAATTAAATAGATAATAAAATCTTCTGAAGACAAGAATACATAAATCTGTGGCCTACACCCTACCCAAATTATTTTTTGATTTATTGTCCCCGCTCTAGAATCAAACTTTTGTGTTCACAATCTGTTCCACACAATGATTTTCATAGTTACAAATCAGGTCTCCCTACCAAACTCCCCTACTAAAACATAGGTATCAGGTCTCCCTACCAAACTTTCCTACTAAAACATAGATAGTAAATCACCCTACCAAACTTCCCTACTGAAACATAGGTATGAGGTCTCCCTACCAAACTTCCATACTAAAACATAGGTATCAGGTCTCCCTACCAAACTTCTCTGCTACAACATAGATATCATGTCTCCCTACCAAACTTCCCTGCTAAAACATAGGTATAGGTCACCCTACCAAACTTCCCTGCTAAAACATAGGTATCAAGTCTCCCTACCAAACTTCCCTACTAAAACATAGGTAGTAAATCACCCTACCAAACTTCCCTACTAAAACATAGGTATCAGGTCTCCCTACCAAACTTCCCTGCTAAATCAGAGGTATAGGTCACCCTACCAAACTTCCCTGCTAAATTCATAGATATCAGGTCACCCTACCAAACTTCCCTGTTAGAACATAAGTCAGCTTCCTTTTTGTTGTCACAACCCCCTAGAGCAGGGGTACTCAATTACTATTGGAGAAGGTCCGGTCACACAAAAGTCCTAGATAGCAAAGGTCTGGATGGACAATGGTCATTTATCGGCATAGTAACAAACCCCCACATCTCGACCCAAGCGACCTCAAACTGTCAAAGCTGTTCACAGCTCTCTTGTTGGCAGAGAAAAGATGCTTCCATTTTAAAGTTAATTTCCTGCAATTCTCTACATTTTGCCATGTCTTATGTGTGTTCATATGATACCTGAGTGACTCAACAAATTCAATGTGTGCCCCCTGGTGGTTGAGGGCCCTGGGCACGTAATCTGGCCATGATAACCAAGAGAGCTGGTTAACCTAATCTACCCATCTAACTAAGATGGCCAGTAGTTAATCAACTGGACATTTCTGACAGGTTATAAATAGCTCTCTAAGGTCTGTCAGGGAATATCATAGAGGAAGAATGGCCATTGTCGTGACTTGACTTTAACATCAATCTGAAGACTGTTATTTATCTAATTAACCAACTATGTTTAATTGTTATCCAATTAAATTAATCATGTAACAATTAACTCATTAGGATCTGGGGCACCACGAGAGCGGTTCTTTAAAGAGTTACCATCTCCCGAATCCTTTACCTATCACATCTATAAACAGTCAACGTAGTAATCATAACCTCGTATCATATCATCATTGTGAACAGTCGTAACCTCCTTGCATCTGCAAAAACCAGAGCCTTACTTATTATTCAGTACTACACAAATTGATTTAATTATTTATTTACTAGCTAATTAAATGGGAAAACAGGATAAACATACACACTGCACAGGTTATTGTCTAGCGACTACACTGAAAACATGTCCCTATCAGAATGCCAACAACCTGGCTGCTTATTAAAGAAGAGATGGAGAGGGAGAGAGAGAGGGACAGAGACACTTAACATTGGTACATTCAGAAACTACTCTCACCTACAGTAACCATATACTTTGCAGACAAACCACCGCCCACTTTGAGTAAGAAATCATAATGTATTTACGTGAAAGGTCGCCATGGATCTCTCGCTGAACAGGTCCACCTTGGAAAGGAGGTTGGGCCTTTTCGCGGCACGCTTGTAAGGCCCGGATTGTCCAAAATGGTTCTGACAAGTCTTCTACTGTTGACCTTCTTTGTAGTTGTCCGGTATCCGGTGACTTGTTGTGTAGTCCTGAACAGAACTACAGATTTTTTTTTTCTTCCATTCGCTCTTGAAGATGCTTCATTGAAGGTCACTGGTGTCCCAGTGGGGTGATGAGAATAGCGTAATACAATGGTTTGAGCAGAGTAGCAGAATGGTCCTTCTTAAATTTGCTTTCAAAGATACTTTACTTAGGACAGCTAATCAGCCATACCAGTAATTGTCCGGGAGGTGAGTTTATCGTCTCTACCTCGCGTTGCAATTCAAAGTACAAACTACTTTAAATGTGCAGCTGCAGCTTCACATCTTTCTGGTCTGGTATGTTCATTTCTTAACCCATCATTTATACAGTTTGCAGGAAAGGGCAGTTCTGGCAGGCTGACACGATCTCTGACCTCACTCAGGGCGGTAACTACTCACTGTGCAAAGTCCATGGTTAACAATTATCTCTTATAGCTTCTCAAATAACATCCCTCTCTCAACAAAAACACTTTCATAATTTTTCATGTTACATGCAAAACGCATAGTATGGAAACTTACATGTAGTGGGTATACTTTCCAAGTTACAGTATTTCCTTTATAACATGTTTAATGACATCACAAAATAACAAACTAAATTACATTAGTGTTCTATAGATCGCTTCTGACCATTCCCCTCGTTCTAAGTTAGAAATATTGTTCCAGTATTCGCTTTTGAACATGTTAGAGTTTCAGCGGGAAAAGGTCTGTTGAAACAAAGAACATTCCTTTGGGTGAATGTTGACAGCGCAAGCCTGGATTTTCTCCTTTGATTTACAACAGGACGTGAGTTATTAATCCCCCACTAGTTCAAATCAAATCAAATTGTATTTGTCACATCTGCCGAATACAACAGGTGTAGTAGACCTTACAGTGAAATGCTTACTTACAAGCCATTAACGAGGGGACTATATCAACTGTGGATGAAATCGACTTAAGTACATGCTGTTAAAACCCCAGGAAGAGTAGCTGCTGCCTTGGCAACAGCTAATGGGGGATCCACAATAAAAATAATAAAAAAAGGCTGTATTCTGCAATAGAGACGGGAGTAACAGCAACTTAATGTGTTGACAACACTGTACATTAAACAACTGTGATGCTCATTTTAACGTTTTATAAACTCAGCGAAGAAAGAATGTTCACTTGGGATTGTTTGGGGTTGTTTGGACTAGGTCTACCTGTTTAGGGTTGTTTGGAGTAGGTCTACCTGTTTGAAGTTGTTTGGAGTAGGTCTACCTGTTTGGGGTTGTTTGGAGTAGGTCTACCTGTTTGGAGTTGTTTGGAATAGGTCTACCTGTTTAGGGTTGTTTGGAATAGGTCTACCTGTTTAGGTTGTTTGGAGTAGGTCTACCTGTTTAGGTTGTTTGGAATAGGTCTACCTGTTTGGGGTTGTTTGGAGTAGGTCTACCTGTTTGGGGTTGTTTGGAGTAGGTCTACCTGTTTAGGTTGTTTGGAGTAGGTCTACCTGTTTGGGGTTGTTTGGAGTAGGTCTACCTGTTTAGGTTGTTTGGAGTAGGTCTACCTGTTTGCGGTTGATTGTAGTAGGTCTACCTGTTTGGGGTTGTTTGAGTAGATCTACCTGTTTGGGGTTGTTTGGAGTAGGTCTACCTGTTTGGAGTTGTTTGGAATAGGTCTACCTGTTTAGGGTTGTTTGGAATAGGTCTACCTGTTTAGGTTGTTTGGAGTAGGTCTACCTGTTTAGGTTGTTTGGAATAGGTCTACCTGTTTGGAGTAGGTCTACCTGTTTGGGGTTGTTTGGAGTAGGTCTACCTGTTTAGGTTGTTTGGAATAGGTCTACCTGTTTGGGGTTGTTTGGAGTAGGTCTACCTGTTTGGGGTTGTTTGGAGTAGGTCTACCTGTTTGGAGTTGTTTGGAATAGGTCTACCTGTTTAGGGTTGTTTGGAGTAGGTCTACCTGTTTAGGTTGTTTGGAGTAGGTCTACCTGTTTGGGGTTGTTTGGAGTAGGTCTACCTGTTTGGAGTTGTTTGGAATAGGTCTACCTGTTTGGAGTTGTTTGGAGTAGGTCTACCTGTTTGGGGTTGTTTGGAATAGGTCTACCTGTTTGGGGTTGTTTGGAATAGGTCTACCTGTTTAGGTTGTTTGGAGTAGGTCTACCTGTTTGGGGTTGTTTGGAGTAGGTCTACCACACCAGTTACACCCTGAGGACTCCTAGTGAACAAACAGACAACACACCAGTTACACCCTGAGGACTCCTAGTGAACAGACAGACAACACACCAGTTACACCCTGAGGACTCCTAGTGAACAAACAGACAACACACCAGTTACACCCTGAGGACTCCTAGTGAACAAACAGACAACACACCAGTTACACCCTGAGGACTCCTAGTGAACAAACAGACAACACACCAGTTACACCCTGAGGACTCCTAGTGAACAAACAGACAACACACCAGTTACATCCTGAGGACTCCTAGTGAACAAACAGACAACACACCAGTTACATCCTGAGGGCTCCTAGTGAACAGACAGACAACACACCAGTTACACCCTGAGGACTCCTAGTGAACAAACAGACAACACACCAGTTACATCCTGAGGACTCCTAGTGAACAAACAGACAACACACCAGTTACACCCTGAGGACTCCTAGTGAACAGACAGACAACACACCAGTTACATCCTGAGGACTCCTAGTGAACAAACAGACAACACACCAGTTACACCCTGAGGACACTTAGTGAACAAATAGACAACACACCAGTTACACCCTGAGGACTCCTAGTGAACAAACAGACAACACACCAGTTACACCCTGAGGACTCTTAGTGAACAAATAGACAACACACCAGTTACACCCTGAGGACTCCTAGTGAACAAACAGACAACACACCAGTTACACCCTGAGGACTCTTAGTGAACAAATAGACAACACACCAGTTACACCCTGAGGACTCCTAGTGAACAAACAGACAACACACCAGTTACATCCTGAGGACAAGACTCCTAGTGAAAAAACAGACAACTCCACTTTCATATCACATTCTTAGGCTGGTTCCTCTCAACATCTATTACCAGTGGATCTACCAGTGGATACCAGTGGATCTTAACCATGGTCCTAGGGACACAAAAATGTACACCCCTTTGAGTCCCCAGGACCAGGATGGAAATCCACTGCTCTACACTCATCCAAAGGCCTTGGGCTTTTACGTTTAAGGGCCACACATAAGAGAAGAACAGATGGTACAAAATATATATTGTGCACCATGCATAGTGAACGCCCATGAGTTATATATCTCTTGTGTATCATGCATAGTGAATGCCCATGAGTTATATATCTCTTGTGTACCTTGCATAGTGAATGCCCATGAGTTATGTGTCTCTTGTGTACCATGCATAGTGAATGCCCATGAGTTATATATCTCTTGTGTACCTTGCATAGTGAATGCCCATGAGTTATGTGTCTCTTGTGTACAATGCATAGTGAATGCCCATGAGTTATATATCTCTTGTCTAACATGCATAGTGAATGCCCATGAGTTATATATCTCTTGTGTAACATGCATAGTGAATACCCATGAGTTATACTGTATATCTCTTGTGTACCATGCATAGTGAATACCCATGAGTTACATATGTAATATTCACTAAATGTTCAGTGTGACTATTGGGCCAAACGAGAAGCAGATTGCAGAGAAAGATTGTGTGTGGGTGACGGTCTGGAAAAACTCCTGTTCCAAGTCATTAGAGCAACAATACATGCTGAGAAAGCTCACTAAGCTAGTACATAGCCATTGAAACCTTGGTTGTGTTTATGGGTAGAAGAGCTGATATATACTAACCAGCTGTTACCTCAGTGGTTCCTGTGGTTCTATGGCAAATTCTGATTGTTTGTCCAATAATGGGAAACAGCTGATCAGAATTTGTCTGCCTGTATAAGCGCAGCCTAAGTGTCCTTGTGGTTGTGAAGTCTTGGTTACTATAACATCCATACTATTATTGACTGTGTCTGTGTGTGCTATGTGTGTTTGTGTTTTGGGGTAGAAGATCTGCGGGGAGTGACGATAGTAGAGCTGATTAAGAAGGAAGGCAGCACCTTGGGCCTCACCATCTCTGGAGGAACAGACAAGGATGGAAAGCCACGCGTCTCCAACCTACGGCCGGGAGGACTGGCTGCCAGGTGAGATCTCGCTTTTGTGAACAATGATGTATTGACTTTTTTTTTTTTGTGAAAGTATTCCATGAGGGTATGAGACAGGCAAGCAAGCAAGCACATCAAGAGAGAAGAGAGAGAGGGGTCAACCCTGACATGAGCTTTCTCGACCGGAACACACAGGAGAGAGAGGTCAACACACAGGAGAGAGGTTGTCAACACACAGGAGAGAGAGGTCAACACACAGGAGAGAGGGGTCAACACACAGGAGAGAGAGCTCAACCCTGACATGAGCTTTCTCAACCGGAACACACAGGAGAGAGAGGTCAACACACAGGAGAGAGGGGTCAACACACAGGAGAGAGAGGTCAACACACAGGAGAGAGGGGTCAACCCTGACATGAGCTTTCTCAACCGGAACACACAGGAGAGAGAGGTCAACACACAGGAGAGAGGGGTCAACACACAGGAGAGAGAGGTCAACACACAGGAGAGAGGGGTCAACCCTGACATGAGCTTTCTCGACCGGAACACACAGGAGAGAGAGGTCAACACACAGGAGAGAGGGGTCAACACACAGGAGAGAGAGGTCAACACACAGGAGAGAGGGGTCAACACACAGGAGAGAGAGGTCAACCCTGCCATAGGCTCATGTACGGAGGACATGTTCTCTGCCAGAATAGGCTAGACATCTTTATTGCCCATTAAACATATACTGAGTGTAAAAAACACTAGGAACACATGCTCTTTCCATGACATAGACTGACCAGGTGAATCCAGGTGAAAGATATGATCCCTTATTGATGTTACTTGTTAAATCCACTTCAATCAGTGTAGATGAAGGTGAGGAGACAGGTTAAAGAAGGATTTTTATGCGTGCCTTTCAGAGGGTTTGTGACAAGGGCTGCAACGTTGTTGGGTTTGTCATGCTCAACAGTTTCCCGTGTGTATCAAGAAAGGTCCATCACCCAAACGACATCCAGCCAACTTGACACAACTGTGGGACGCATTGGAGTCAACATGGGCCAGCATCCCTGTGGAACACTTTCGACACCTTGTAGAGTCCATGCCCAGACGATTTGAGAATGTTCTGAGGGCAAAATCAGGGGTGCAACTCAATATTAGTTCCTAATGTTTTGAACAGTCAGTGTATATTTCATGAAAGAAAAATTCAGCTCTGTTAGACCTTCAGCCCTTGCTTACTCAATGTGGATAAATACAGACTTCATGTTCCCTTCCTAGTGCCTAGACTTCCAGCCCCTCACCCACCATTAACAGCCTCTGACCCAGGCTGAGTCCCAAATGGCACCCTTTCCCCTACATAACACACTACTGCCCTGTGGGCCCTGGTCAAACCTAGTGCACTACATAGGGAATAAGTGGTCATTTTGTCTGAAACCGCAGTCACGCTGTATCAGCCAATCAGGCCCTGATGTAGGAGGAACCATTTCACTAGGGGCAGATTTCCAAAGCAAGTGATCCGTTCATAATGGCATCCTATCCCTACACACAGGGCTCTGGTCAAAAGCGGTGCACTATATAGGGACTAGGGTGTCATTTGGCTGGTCAAAAGCAGTACACTATATAGGGAATAGGGTGTAATTTGAGACAATGTCTAAGGACTTGGGTGATGCTAAAAATAGAGTCTTGGTCTTTGGGCATTATGGGCTTGAGCTACTGAATGACCTGTTTGGCTTTTAAAGAAGGCTTTTCCCCCTTAGGAGAATTACAGTTGAGCTGCTCTGCAAGTTGTATTTTCTATGCTTTAGCTGGACAATTTATTTAGAAAGTGTGTTTTATTCAAAGCTGTCTGACTCTGAATAAAGAAAGTGGGGCATGTAAAAGTCTCAATTTACTCATGACTGGCGTATTTAATGCAGATACAATATCAGCTAAATTAGCAATGTACCAACAAAGTAGTCTTAATTCTCACATGCAAGTCGTGTCGCTTGTCAGGCTCATGGTGCTTCACAGTGGCTGTGGTTAGTATCACTACCGTGTGAGACTCCTATATAGCAGTATAATAGCATGTTGGCATTGTAGATCTGTCGCCATGTGTATCGGTGATCACTTTAATCTCAGTGGGGGTGTGACAAGTCCTCATCTAGGAGAAGCATCAGAGGAGCTTACTTTATGTTTTCATTTCCAACATTAAGTAGCTTGCAACATCATAGTATTACTCTAGGTACAGTAGGTAGAACTACATTTGAAACAACATATCGTTTATTTATTTTGTACAGTAGGAGAGGAGAGGGCTTTGTGACATGGAGTATTTGATTGATATTCTCCACTTTTTGACAAACTCTCTGACACCTACCGTTCTACCTCACAAACATCAAAAAACATTTCCCGGTGGAGTCCGCCTTCAGTACTTCAAACCAAGAGTTATCTATCTGGCACTCACTCACAACCAACAAGGAATGCATCGAATAACTCTGTCTAGTGGATGTGCCAAAAAATTATAATATAATAACTCTGTCTGGTCCTATCTGTTTGTCTGTGTGGAACTTGCAACCAGAATGTTGTTTTATAGAATATATTGGAACCAGAATGTTGTTTTATAGAATATAATGGTACCAGAATGTTGTGTTGTAGAATATAATGGAAACAGAATGTTGTGTTGTAGAATATAATGGAAACAGAATGTTGTGTTGTAGAATATAATGGAAACAGAATGTTGTTTTATAGAATATAATGGAACCAGAATCTTGTGTTGTAGAATATAATGGAAACAGAATGTTGTGTTTTATAGAATATAATGGAAACAGAATGTTGTTTTATAGAATATAATGGAACCAGAATGTTGTGTTGTAGAATATAATGGAACCAGAATGTTGTGTTGTAGAATATAATGGAAACAGAATGTTGTTTTATAGAATATAATGGAACCAGAATGTTGTTTTATAGAATATAATGGAACCAGAATGTTGTGTTTTATAGAATATAATGGAACCAGAATGTTGTGTTGTAGAATATAATGAAACCAGATTGTTGTGTTGTAGAATATAATGGAACCAGAATGTTGTGTTATATAGAATATAATGGAACCAGAATGTTGTGTTGTAGAATATAATGGAACCAGAATGTTGTGTTGTAGAATATAATGGAACCAGAATGTTGTTTTATAGAATATAATGGAAACATAATATTGTTTAATAGAATATAATGGAAACAGAATGTTGTTTTATAGAATATAATAGAAACAGAATGTTGTTTTGTAGAGTATAATAGAAACAGAATGTTGTTTTATAGAATATAATGGAAACAGAATGTTGTTTTATAGAATATAATGGAAACAGAATGTTGTTTTATATAATATAATGGAAACATAATGTTGTTTTACAGAATTTAATGGAAACAGAATGTTTTTTTGTAGAATATAATGGAAACAGAATGTTGTTTTATAGAATATAATGGAAACAGAATGTTGTTTTGTAGAATATAATGGGACCAGAATGTTGTTTTATAGAATATAATGGAAACAGAATGTTGTTTTATAGAATATATTGGAACCAGAATGTTGTGTTGTAGAATATAATGGAAACAGAATGTTGTTTTATAGAAGATAATGGAAACAGAATGTTGTTTTATAGAATATATTGGAACCAGAATGTTGTGTTGTAGAATATAATGGAAACAGAATGTTGTTTTATAGTATATAATGGAAACAGAATGTTGTTTTATAGAATATAATGGAACCAGAATGTTGTTTTATAGAATATAATGGAACCAGAATGTTGTTTTGTAGAATATAATGGACACAGAATGTTGTGTTGTAGAATATAATGGAACCAGAATTAGTTTTTTATAGAATATAATGGAACCAGAATCTTGTGTTGTAGAATATAATGGAAACAGAATGTTGTTTTATAGAATAAAATGGATCCAGAATGTTGTGTTGTAGAATATAATGGAAACAGAATGTTGTGTTGTAGAATATATGAAATAGAATGTTTGTCCTGAAATGTGTTTTTTCCCTGGAGCGAGGAGACTACTGATGGGTTGATAATATATTTTTGATAGGCATCATTGTGCCAAAGTTCTGAGGCCCAAGGTGTGTGTATATGTGTGTGTGTGTGTGTGTGTGTGTGTGTGTGTGTGTGTGTGTGTGTGTGTGTGTGTGTGTGTGTGTGTGTGTGTGTGTGTGTGTGTGCCCAAGGGGGATAGAAAATAAATAATATTCCTAATTACCATCTAAATGAACATATGTTGACTCTCTATAGAAAGCCACTGAGAAGATTTACAGAAGACAATCAATTTTGTTGTATAGTTGCCATACTACAGAATTTTATTGTTATTGATTATGAAAGTATTCATTTGAAATTATGTTTAGAATTGTGGATTTGAACCAATGCCTTGTAATTTATCTGTGGTTGATCCTCAAGCCTAAAGGTTAAATGAAAGGACGGATCTCTAAATATCAGCTAGATAATACTCCTCATCTATGTCTTTATGATCCTGTCTATAGGAGTGATCAGCTGAACGTGGGCGACTACATCAAGTCAGTCAATGGTATCAACCTGACCAAGCTGAGACATGAAGAGATCATCAGTCTGTTGAAGAACGTGGGAGAACGAGTGGTGCTGGAAGTGGAGTACGAACTGCCCCCTTCTGGTAGGAGCAGCTTGATTTGATTGATTAATTGATTGATGGTTGATTGGTGTGTATGGAAGCTTTTTATTTTCCTTAGTCTAGACCCCAGTTATCAGGTACTACAGGCTCCAGTTATCAGGTATTACAGGTCCCAGTTATCAGATACTACAGGCCACAGTTATCAGATACTACAGGCCACAGTTATCAGATACTACAGGTCCCAGTTATCAGATCCTACAGGCCACAGGCCACAGGTCCCAGTTATCAGGTATTACAGGTCCCAGTTATCCGATACTACAGGTCCCAGTTATCAGATACTACAGGTCCCAGTCATCAGGTATTACAGGTCCCAGTTATCAGATACTACAGGTCCCAGTTATCAGATACTACAGGTCCCAGTTATCAGATACTACAGGTCCCAGTCATCAGGTATTACAGGTCCCAGTCATCAGGTATTACAGGTCCCAGTCATCAGGTATTACAAGTCCCAGTCATCAGATACTACAGGTCCCAGTCATCAGATACTACAGGTTCCAGTCATCAGGTATTACAGGTCCCAGATATCAGATACTACAGGTCCCAGTCATCAGGTATTACAGGTCCCAGTCATCAGGTATTACAGGTCCCAGTTATCAGGTATTACAGGTCCCAGTTATCAGATACTACAGGTCCCAGTTATCAGGTATTACAGGTCCCAGTTATCAGGTACTACAGGTCCCAGTTATCAGATACTACAGGTCCCAGTTATCAGGTACTACAGGTCCCAGTTATCAGATACTACAGATCCCAGTTATCAGATACTACAGGTCCCAGTTATCAGGTATTACAGGTCCCAGTTATCAGATACTACAGGTCCCAGTTATCAGATACTACAGGTCCCAGTTATCAGATACTACAGGTCCCAGTTATCAGATACTACAGGTCCCAGTTATCAGGTATTACAGGTCCCAGTTATCAGATACTACAGGTCCCAGTTATCAGGTATTACAGGCCCCAGTTATCAGATACTACAGGTCCCAGTTATCAGATACTACAGGTCCCAGTTATCAGGTATTACAGGTCCCAGTTATCAGATACTACAGGTCCCAGTTATCGGATACTACAGGTCCCAGTTACCAGATACTACAGATCCCAGTTATCAGATACTACAGGTCCCAGTTATCAGATACTACAGGTCCCAGTTATCAGATACTACAGGTCCCAGTTATCAGATACTACAGGTCCCAGTTATCAGATACTACAGGTCCCAGTTATCAGGTATTACAGGTCCCAGTTATCAGATACTACAGGTCCCAGTTATCAGATACTACAGGTCCCAGTTATCAGATACTACAGATCCCAGTTATCCAGATACTACAGGTCCCAGTTATCATATACTACAGGTCCCAGTTATCAGATACTACAGGTCCCAGTTATCAGATACTACAGGTCCCAGTTATCAGATACTACAGGTCCCAGTTATCAGATACTACAGGTCCCAGTTATCAGATACTACAGATCCCAGTTATCAGATACTACAGGTCCCAGTTATCATATACTACAGGTCCCAGTTATCAGATACTACAGGTCCCAGTTATCAGATACTACAGGTCCCAGTTATCCAGATACTACAGGTCCCAGTTATCCAGATACTACAGGTCCCAGTTATCAGATACTACAGGTCCCAGTTATCAGATACTACAGGTCCCAGTTATCAGGTATTACAGGTCCCAGTTATCAGATACTACAGGTCCCAGTTATCAGGTATTACAGGTCCCAGTTATCAGATACTACAGGTCCCAGTTATCAGATACTACAGGTCCCAGTTATCAGGTATTACAGGTCCCAGTTATCAGATACTACAGGTCCCAGTTATCAGATACTACAGGTCCCAGTTATCAGATACTACAGATCCCAGTTATCAGATACTACAGGTCCCAGTTATCATATACTACAGGTCCCAGTTATCAGATACTACAGGTCCCAGTTATCAGATACTACAGGTCCCAGTTATCCAGATACTACAGGTCCCAGTTATCAGATACTACAGGTCCCAGTTATCAGGTATTACAGGTCCCAGTTATCAGATACTACAGGTCCCAGTTATCAGATACTACAGGTCCCAGTTATCAGATACTACAGATCCCAGTTATCAGATACTACAGGTCCCAGTTATCATATACTACAGGTCCCAGTTATCAGATACTACAGGTCCCAGTTATCAGATACTACAGGTCCCAGTTATCAGATACTACAGGTCCCAGTTATCAGATACTACAGGTCCCAGTTATCAGATACTACAGATCCCAGTTATCAGATACTACAGGTCCCAGTTATCATATACTACAGGTCCCAGTTATCAGATACTACAGGTCCCAGTTATCAGATACTACAGGTCCCAGTTATCCAGATACTACAGGTCCCAGTTATCAGATACTACAGGTCCCAGTTATCAGATACTACAGGTCCCAGTTATCAGATACTACAGGTCCCAGTTATCAGATACTACAGGTCCCAGTTATCAGATACTACAGGTCCCAGTTATCAGATACTACAGGTCCCAGTTATCAGATACTACAGGTCCCAGTTATCAGATACTACAGGTCCCAGTTATCAGATACTACAGGTCCCAGTTATCGGATACTACAGGCCCCAGTTATCAGATACTACAGGCCCCAGTTATCAGATACTACAGGTCCCAGTTATCAGATACTACAGGCCCCAGTTATCAGATAGAGACAAGAGTTTTACCTGCTCAGGTTACGTGGTCTGCCATGATGATGTCAGTGTTGCCAGTAAGACGTCTCTGTGTGTTCCCCTATCTGCCATTCTAGTAAAACAGACATTTAACACTTTACAAGCATAACCAATTCTCTCTCTCTCCCTCTCTCCCTCGCTCTATTTCTTGCTCTCCCTTCAATAAGGGTTTCAGATTTGGGGAAATTACACTCTAATTGTTTTATTATTTTGACATGTTGTCTCTCTCTATTTCTTTCTATCGTTCTCCCTCCTACCTCTCTCTCTCTCTCTCTCTCTCTCTCTCTCTCTCAATTCAATTCAAGGGCTTTATTGGCATGGGAAACATATGTTAACATTCTGTTCTCTCTCTCTCTGGCTCTCCTCCAGCACCAGACAGTACATCAGGTGTGATTTCCAAGACAATCGAGATATGTTTGTACAAAGAAGGGACTAGCTTCGGCTTCGTCATGAGAGGTACTATACTATGTCACAGATCCTGTTTCCTCTTGTCCTCTACTGGTTAATTTGACTATGTTCCACTCACTAACCCTAACTCAGATCCTAACCCTAACCCATACCCTAACCCTAACCCAGATCCTAACCCAGATCCTAACCCTAACCCTAAACCTAACCCTGTGCTCTACTGGTTAATTTGACTATGTTCCAGTCACTAACCCTAACCCTAACTCTAACCCTAACCCATACCCTAACCCTAACCCAGATCCTAACCCTAAACCTAACCCTAACCCATAAAGAAGCACACTCAAATTGATTTAAGCTAGTGTCCCCAATTGGAATAGCTAATTTCCTAACAACGCCATCCACAGCCCAATAAAAGACTGAGTAATTTGGGCTGTAGGGAAATCAATCCAAGATGAACTGCATAGTTAGCATGGAATATTATTTTTAGCTGTTAGCGTCTGAAAGGATTAGTGAAACAGAGTAAAATAGGACCACACATTCTGAAGCTTCCTTTATTGGCTAACAATGTTTTTATGCAGATGTTTGTTAGGTAAATGCCCTATTAAAAGTTATGCGAGACCTGTATTACCAAACCACTTCCTCACGAAGTCTGTTTCATGTGACGTTTCAGGGGGCTCACACGAAGACTGGAACAAATCACGCCCCCTAGTGGTGACATACGTCCGACCGGGAGGTCCTGCAGACAGGTATGGTGGAACACGTGATTATCAATCATCATATGGTATCCTATTCCCCATATAAAATGGGGTATGTCAGAAATGTTGTCTTGAGCTTTGCTACCACAAGATACAATACACATTTTGGAGGAGGGGCACAGGGTCAACTGCAGTTCACTACAGATCCCCTGGAGCTATTTTATAGTACACTATATAGGGTCCACTACTGGTGCACTACTGGTGTCATTTGAGAGCCTGTGTTATCTTTGTTCTGTTTGGCTGAGAGGGATGTTGAATATGAATATGTCTCCTGAATATTTTGTCTGGCGCTCGTTACATATGCATGTGTTTTCCTTTTTTCCTCTCTTCCCACCCAAATGTAAAATAAGCAAGATGAGAAATGCCGAAGAAGAGAGGGGGAGAGAGGAGATGAGAGGTAGAAGGAGAGGAGAGGAGAATTGAAGCGAGAAGAGGAGAGGTAGAAGTAGAGACAGGGGAGGTGAGAGGAAAGGAAAAGAAACAAGGAGAAAAGAGAAAGGGAGAGAAGAGGAGAAGATAGGAAGGAGAGAGAGGTGAATTGAGGAGAAGAGAGGAGATGGAAGGAGAGGAGAAGAGAAGAGAGGAGAAGAGAGAAAGAAGGAGAGAGAGGAGAAAAGAGGAGAAGAAAGGAGATGAAAGGAGAGGAGAAGAAAGGAGATGAAAGGAGAGGAGAAGAGAGGAGAAGAGAGGAAGAAGGCGAGAGAGAGAGGAGAAGAGAGAGAGGGGAAAAGAGAGGAGAGGTAGAAGGAGAGAGAGAGGAGAGAGAGAGAGAGGAGAAGAGAGAGAGGGGAAGAGAGAGGAGAGGTAGAAGGAGAGAGAGAGGAGAAGAGAGAGAGGGGAGAAGAGAGGAGAGGTAGAAGGAGAGAGAGAGGAGAAGAGAGAGAGGGGAAAAGAGAGGAGAGGTAGAAGGAGAGAGAGAGGAGAGGAGTGAGAAGGGAAGAGAGAAAGGGGAGAAGAGAGGAGAGGTAGAAGGAGCGAGAGAGGAGAGGAGATGTAACAGAGTGCTCTCTTCCTGCCGTAATGAAACTGGATTTATTCAGTGTGCCACAAATGCTGCTTGGGTTTTCTCTGCCATTTGTAAGATAGTCAGAATGTAGTTACAGAACATTGTTTGAGATGCTGCTCCTTAAATACCATGTGACAGGTTGCTGGAACAGAATATGCAATACTCCTTCTCCTCCCTCCCTCCCTCCTCCCTCCCTCCCTCCCTCCTCCCTCCCTCCCTCCCTCCCTCCCTCCCTCCCTCCCTCCCTCTGTCCCGCTCTCTTTCTGTCCCGCTCTCTCTCTTCCTCTGTCCCTCTCTCTCTCTGTCTCGCTCTCTCTCTCTTTCCCGCTCTCTCTCTTCCTCTGTCCCGCTCTCTCTCTTCCTCTGTCCCGCTCTCTCTCTTTCCTCTCTCTCTCTCTCTCTCTCTCTCTCTCTCTCTCTCTCTCTCTCTCTCTCTCTCTCTCTCTCACTATCTCTCTCTCTCTCCTCTCTCTCACACTCCCTCCCCCTTTGACCCACAAGACTGTAGGGTGTAGCTGTCTGAGGCATCTTTCCTCTCTGTGCCTTTGGTTCAGTGAACGTTCCTCTGTATCTGTTGTCTCCAATGACTGTGGTTGTCTTCCATCAATACGCCTTACAACAGGATCTAAGTTGTGTAGAATTACTTAATAGTTTGGTTGGATGGAAGCCATATTCATTTACAAAATGTGAGTTACATTTGTAAACAGTTTTTTGCTTTGCTTTTCCTTTCACATACATCAAAATGAAAGGACATGGGCTTGTGATTGCCCACCCCCTAAAAATGAAAGGACATGGGTTTGTGATTGCCCACCCCCTAAAAATGAAAGGACATGGGTTTGTGATTGCCCACTCCCTAAAAATGAAAGGACATGGGTTTGTGATTGCCCACCCCCTAAAAATGAAAGGACATGGGTTTGTGATTGCCCACCCCCTAAAAATTAAAGGACATGGGTTTGTGATTGCCCACCCCCTAAAAATGAAAGGACATGGGTTTGTGATTGCCCACCCCCTAAAAATGAAAGGACATGGGTTTGTGATTTCCCACCCCCTAAAAATGAAAGGACATGGGTTTGTCATTGCCCACCCCCTAAACAGGATCTGCATATCTATGTGTGTCTTGTATAACATGTTTTCACTAGGTTGTTCCATGGTTAGGGCACATGGCCAGGAACAAAACCTGGATATACTAATTCATATTTCCCTGTTTATTGAACCATCTCTGCCCCTCTCTTTCCTCTCCTGTCTCTCTCCTCTCCCTGTCTCTTTCCTCTCCTGTCTCTCTCCTCTCCCTGTCTCTTTCCTCTCCCTGTCACCCTCCTCTCCCTGTCTCTCTCCTCTCCCTGTCTCCCTCCTCTCCCTGTCTCTCCTCTCTCTGTCTTTATCCTCTCCTGTCTCTCTCCTCTCCCTGTCTCTCTCCTCTCCCTGTCTCTCCCTGTCTCTCCCTGTCTCTCCTCTCCCTGTCTCTCCTCTCTCTGTCTTTATCCTCTCCTGTCTCTCTCCTCTCCCTGTCTCTCTCCTCTCGATGTCTCTCTCCTCTCCCTGTCTCTCCCTGTCTCTCCCTGTCTCTCCCTGTCTCTCCTCTTCCTGTCTCTTTCTTCTCCCTGTCTCTCGCCACTCCCTCTCTCCTCTCACTGTCTCTCTTCTCCCTGTCTCTCTCTCTCTCCCTGTCTCTCTCTCTCGCTCTCTCTCTGTACCATGTCCCCCGGTAGAGAGGGCACTCTGAAGCCGGGCGACCGTCTGATGAGTGTAGACGGGGTACCTCTCCACTGTGCCAACCATGGAGATGCCCTCACCGTGCTCAACCAGTGTGGCCAGGAGGCCCTTTTCCAGATCGAGTATGACGTCTCTATCATGGGTAAGAGAAACCATAGAGATATGATATACTCCATCAGAGAAAACTCTCCTGGAGAAATAAATTAAATAATTTCTGCTGACTGTTTGTTGTCTGGCATCCAGACTGAATGTTTACTTTGTTTTACTTTTTTTATTTGTTTGTTTCACCTCACTGGAGTAATATTCAAGGAGTTATATTTGTGGAGTTATATTCATGGAGTAATATTAATGGGGTAATATTCATGAGGTAATATTCATGGAGTAATATTCATGGGGTAATATTAATGGAGTAATATTCATGGGTAATATTCATGGAGTAATATTCATTGGGTAATATTCATGGGTAATATTCATGGGGTATCATTCATGGAGTAATATTCATGGAGTAATATTCATGGGGTATCATTCATGGAGTAATATTCATTGGGTAATATTCATGGAGTAATATTCATTGGGTAATATTCATGGAGTAATATTCATTGGGTTATATGTCTTTGGAGAGGGGCGTCTGGTAGACTTCAACTTCAGATTGAAAAAAAACCCTTCTCTGCTCTGGAGAAACGTTGTGTTTGTTCTTCTCAGACAGAAGTCAAAAGATAATGTTCTTCTCAGACAGAAGTCAAAAGATAAGTGGCACTCCTGCTACTCTCTGTGGTACGGAGTGCTCTCTCCTTGTTTTGTTTTAATTGTGAATCTCAAATAGCAGGTTTTCTCTCTGGCTGAGTGGTAGATTGGGGACCCTTCAACTCCTCCCAGTATTGAGGGTAAAGTGGCTACCCAGTGTTGCCAGTTGCTAATGAGATTTTTCCAGAACAATCTGTAACCCCTTGCCAACAGCCCGCCCTAGCTAGCCACGCCCACTAAGCCTGGAACAGGGAGAACTACACCCCCCAGTCTCCCTTTAGACAGGGTTCTCTGACATGGTATAATTATGTACTGGGACTGGGTCCAAGGCAGACACAGCAGACTAACCTGGTTACAAAGGGTTGTGTGTTCTCTTCGTATATATCAGATCTGCAGAAAGTAAGCCCCCCTATTGAGTACAGTGTGTGGTAAATGGTAAATACGCTTAGCTAGCTGCAGGTCTGTGGTTAAAGAAGGAGACAATGGAAACAGCCGTTGTTGTCTTTTACTCCTTCAACAACCATTCCCTGTCATCCAATATTACAACCATTCCCTGTCATCCAATATTACAACCATTCCCTGTCATCCCATCTTACAACCATTCCCTGTCATCCAATATTACAACCATTCCCTGTCATCCAATATTACAACCATTCCCTGTCATCCAATATTACAACCATTCCCTGTCATCCAATATTACAACCATTCCCTGTCATCCAATATTACAACCATTCCCTGTCATCCAATATTACAACCATTCCCTGTCATCCAATATTACAACCATTCCCTGTCATCCCATTTTACAACCAACTACCACCACAGAATATTACAACCAACTACCACCACAGAATATTACAACCAACTACCACCACAGAATATTACAGCTACAACTACCACCACAGCATATTACAGCTACAACTACCACCACAGAATATTACAGCTACAACTACCACCACAGAATATTACAGCTACAACTACCACCACAGAATATTACAGCTACAACTACCACCACAGAATATTACAGCTACAACTACCACCACAGAATATTACAGCTACAACTACCACCACAGAATATTGCAACCAACTACCACCACAGAATATTACAGCTACAACTACCACCACAGAATATTACAGCTACAACTACCACCACAGAACATTGCAACCAACTACCACCACAGAATATTACAGCTACAACTACCACCACAGAATATTACAGATACAACTACCACCATAGAATATTACAGCTACAACTACCACCACAGAATATTACAGCTACAACTACCACCATAGAATATTACAGCTACAACTACCACCACAGAATATTACAGCTACAACTACCACTACAGAATATTACAGCTACAACTACCACCACAGAATATTACAGCTACAACTACCACCACAGAATATTACAGTTACAACTACCACCACAGAATATTACAGCTACAACTACCACCACAGAATATTACAGCTACAACTACCACCACAGAATATTACAGTTACAACTACCACCACAGAATATTACAGCGACAACTACCACTACAGAATATTACAGCTACAACTACCACCACAGAATATTACAGCTACAACTACCACCACAGAATATTACAGCTACAACTACCACCACAGAATATTACAGCTACAACTACCACCACAGAATATTACAGCTACAACTACCACCACAGAATATTACAGCTACAACTACCACCACAGAATATTACAGCTACAACTACCACCACAGAATATTACAGCTACAACTACCACCACAGAATATTACAGCTAAGACTACTACCACATAATATTCCAACCAACTTTGAGTGTAGTGTACAAAAGCATGAATCAATAACTGTATTTTCCTGGCTGCGGTACTGCTGCTTTTCATGCTTCCCCTCTAATCAGAGACTGAGTCAGACCTCTCTGGACAATTAATGACGGTAATTGACCAATTATTTCCAGGTGAAAAAGGAAAACAGCAGTACTTCAGGCCTCGAGGGCCTGAACCAAACTGCCCTGGACTATAATGGCCGATAATTCTCCCATGTTCCTGCTGTTAACTCCTGATTATAATAACTTTCTGGGAGGTGGACTCTGAATGCCATATCATAGTCATCATACAGGTACAGCCACTAAAACATTTTAAACCCCTGTACTGTGGAACAGCTTTTTTGTGACAAATTATCAAAAGGATGTGCAAGAGCATTGCATGAGTATTGTGATAATTGTTCTACCAATACCGAGGCACAACCTAATTTTGGAGTGCCTGCAACTGTATTCAATCAAACTTCATCTGTGCCTTTCAGATACTGTGATTAATGCGTCTGGTCCCCTATTGGTGGAGATCGCCAAATCACCGGGGGCAGCTCTGGGTATCACCTTGACAACCGCCACCCACAGGAATAAACAGGTCATCGTCATCGACAAGATCAAAGCAGCAAGTGTGGTGGACAGGTGAGCTGACAGACCCCTAGCTATCTCATTCATGTTTTATGGACTGAATAACTACCAAATACAACTTTTAAAAAAAATCTGTAAACATTGATAACAGTATCATAGCATGGTGGACAGGTGAGACACGCTCTCCTTACTGCATCCACAATCTGACAAACCGATAAACAGTCTCCCTATCACATCATTCAACAGATACTGTATACAGTTCAGAAAAGCAGTGAGAAACAGTGATTCAAGAGAGCACACTTGAATACAGAATTCTCTCTCTTTCTCTCCCTCTTGCTCTCTCTTTCTCTCTCTCTGTCTCTCTCTTACTCCTCCCCACCTCCCTCTCTCTCGCTCTCTCTCTCGCTCTCTCGTTCTCTCTCGCTCTCTCTCTGTCAATTCAAGGGGCTTTATTGGTATGGGAAACATATGTTAACATTGCCAAAGCAAGTGAAGTAGATAATAAACAAAAAATAAATAAACAATAAAAAAAATAACAGTAAACATTACACTCACAGAAGTTCCAAAAGAATAAAGACATTTCAAATGTCATATTATGTCTATATACAGTGTTGTAACGATGTGCAAATGGTTAAAGTAACAAAGGGAAAATAAATAAACATAAATATGTTTTGTATTTACAATGGTGTTTGTTCTTCACTGGTTGCCCTTTTCTTGCTGCTGTGATGGCACACTGTGGTATTTCACCCAGTAGATATGGGAGTTTATCAAAACCGGGTTTGTTTTCGAATTCTTTGTGAATCTCTGTCTCTCTCTTCCCACTCTGCCCCCCACCCTCCTCTCTCTGTCTCCCTCTTACTCCTCCCCACCTCTCTCTCGCTCTCTGTCTCTCTCTTCCCACTCTCGCCCCCCACCCCTACCATCCTCTCTATGTATCTCCAGGAGTGGAGCCCTCCATATAGGGGACCACATCCTGTCCATCGATGGGACCAGCACGGAGCACTGTTCAGTCCTGGAGGCCACACAGCTATTAGCCAGCACCTCAGACCAGGCCAAGCTAGAGATCCTCCCCGCCCACCACAGCAGACTGCCCAGCAAACCCCACGACACTGGTGAGTATGGACACGTTGGTTTTACTGTCCAAGTGGGGACCAAAAAATCCTATTTTCCCTAACCCTTAACCCTAAAACTAACCCTAACCTTTAACATTAACCCTACCCTTAACCCTTAACCCTAACATTAACCCCAAACTCCTAACCCTAAACCTAACCCCTAGCCCACAATCCCAAACCCTAACTGTAAACCTAACCCCTAAGCCTAATATAGTATTTTTCCTTTTGGTGACTGGCAAAATATCCACACTTGTCAGAGTTTTCTTGTTTTACTATCCTTGTGAGGACCTAAAATGATAGTAAAGTTAGACTATACAGACGGACAGGCACAGACACACGCGCACACACACACACACAAACACACACACACAAACACACACACACACACACAAACACACACACACAAACACACACACACACACACAAACACACACACACAACACACACACACACACACACAAACACACACACACAAACACACACACACACAAACACACACACACACACACACACACACACACACACACACACACACAGTCAGACAAGCACAGATGCGCGCACACACAAATATACTGTACACTCACACACAGTCAGAAAGGCACACACACAGACAGACACAGACAGACAGACACACATGTATATACATACATGCGCACACACAAACATACAGTCATCAGGGACAGTCCTGTGATCTAGCTTGCCGTCAGTTGTTTTAATTAGCTGTGCTGAACTTAATGGTTCCCCATGAGTATTACACTGAGAACAAGACTTAATCAGAGATGCACATAACTATAAGAAATCATAAAATCTCAGTCAGGGTAGAAAACTGAGAGCCCTGCACCGTGTAATACGTATAAAAAGCAAAGTGTTTGCATTTATAGCACAACATGACATATTTCTTGCATCCATTCCTGCATTGGATGCTAACTATCTATGACCAGGCAAGCCAGAGCACCTCAGACTAGAGCAGACCAGACTAGAGCAGACCAGACTAGAGCAGACCAGACTAGAGCATAGCAGACTAGAGCATAGCAGACTAGAGCAGACCAGACTAGAGCAGACCAGACTAGAGCATAGCAGACTAGAGAACAGCAGACTAGAGAACAGCAGACTAGAGCACAGCAGACTAGAGCACAGCAGACTAGAGCAGACCAGACTAGAGCAGACCAGACTAGAGAAGAGCAGAGCAGACTAGAGCACAGCAGACTAGAGCAGACCAGACTAGAGCAGACCAGACTAGAGCACAGCAGACTAGAGCAGACCAGACTAGAGCAGACCAGACTAGAGCAGACCAGACTAGAGCACAGCAGGCTAGAGCAGACCAGACTAGAGCAGACCAGACTAGAGCACAGCAGACTAGAGCACAGCAGACTAGAGCAGACCAGACTAGAGCAGACCAGACTAGAGAAAAGCAGAGCAGACTAGAGCACAGCAGACTAGAGCACAGAAGACTAGAGCACAGCAGACTAGAGCAGACCAGACTAGAGCACAGCAGACTAGAGCACAGCAGACTAGAGCACAGCAGGCTAGAGCAGACCAGACTAGAGCAGACCAGACTAGAGCACAGCAGACTAGAGCACAGCAGGCTTGAGCAGACCAGACTAGAGCAGACCAGACTAGAGCACAGCAGACTAGAGCAGACCAGACTAGAGCAGACCAGACTAGAGCAGACTAGACTAGAGCAGACTAGAGCACAGCAGACTAGAGCAGACCAGACTAGAGCAGACCAGACTAGAGAAGAGCAGACTAGAGCAGACCAGACTAGAGCAGACCAGACTAGAGCACAGCAGACTAGAGCACAGCAGACTAGAGCAGGCCAAACTAGAGCACAGCAGACTAGAGCACAGGAGGCTAGAGCAGACCAGACTAGAGCAGACCAGACTAGAGCAGACCAGACTAGAGCACAGGATCTTTACTACCGTTTTCAGGACCTCGAATACAGGGGGTGTTTCTCAATATGCATACTACAGTGCTCCGAGCACACAATCTGGAGCACGGGAGTTGGAGCATGAGTCCAAATCAAAGTATGCGAAACGGAGCACGGACACGTACAAAATGACGCAACATTTCTTGAAATCAATGGCGGAATCAACAACTCATTATTTGAGTTGAAGCGAGAGAAAATAAACTCAGAAATGTTGCCCATTCACATTTCATATGTTGCCTGACTATAATATATTGTATCTTGAAAACGTTAATAACTACATTCTGTGTTAATTTTGGCATGTTTACATGCCTACAATACCCACTGTAGTGTGCGTAGATTGCAAGCCCATAGTAAGGCAAAAGGGCGAACAAGCTAACTACTACTGTTAGCTAGCTAGCTATCCACTAAGAATTGGTGCATCTACGATGCATAACATTATTTTAAGGTTATTTGTCTTTTTAACTAGCTGGCTAGCTAGATTATTACAATTCACATATAGCTACAGTATCTGTTATTTCTGAAGTAAAATGTTTGCTTTGTGTATATCTTGTTTCATCTCTATTGTCATTGTCCAGGCTGGAAGAATGTTCAGTGAATGGAGTGGTGCATCGTGAGGTAATACAGTAGGGGGAGTGCTTCACAAATGTAATGTTTTATGTGTTCTCCACACTCTCATCCTCACAAGAACGTACTCAAGAAACGTCCTCGGAGAATGCACTGGGAGCATTTGAGTGTGGAGTACGATAGTATGCGTATTGAGAAACATCCAGGGTCTATACCACAGTTTTCAGGAGCTTGAACACAGGGTAGATACTACAGTTTTCAGGAGCTTGAACACAGGGTAGATACTACAGTTTTCAGGAGCTTGAACACAGGGTAGATACTGCAGTTTTCAGGAGATTGAACACAGAGTAGATACTACAGTTTTCAGGAGCTTGAACACAGGGTACATACTACAGTTTTCAGGAGATTGAACACAGAGTAGATACTACAGTTTTCAGGAGCTTGAACACAGGGTAGATACTACAGTCTTCAGGAGCTTGAACACAGAGTAGATACTACAGTTTTCAGGAGCTTGAACACAGGGTATATACTGCAGTTTTCAGGAGCTTGAACACAGGGTCTATACCCCCGTTTTCAGGAGCTTGAACACAGGGTGGATACTACAGTTTTCAGGAGCTTGAACATAGGATAGATACTACAGTTTTAAGGAGCTTGAACACAAGGTAGATACTACAGGGTATATACTACAGTTTTCCAATTCCGTCTTCCTGGGCTGCTTTATTAGAATATATATTTCACCAAAGATTATTCTATCTAACCCTCAATAATCTTATATCGATCCCTGTATAACCTTATATCTAACCCTGTACAACCTTATATAACCTATAACCTTATATCTAACCCTCTATAACCTTATATCTAACCCTGTATAACCTTATATCTAACCCTGTACAACCTTATATAACCTATAACCTTATATCTAACCCTCTATAACCTTATATCTAACCCTGTATAACCTTATATAACCTATAACCTTATATCTAACCCTCTATAACCTTATATCTAACCCTGTATAACCTTATATAACCTATAACCTTATATCTAACCCTCTATAACCTTATATAACCTATAACCTTATATAACCTATAACCTTATATCTAACCCTGTATAACCTTATATAACCTATAACCTTATATCTAACCCTCTATAACCTTATATAACCTATAACCTTATATAACCTATAACCTTATATCTAACCCTCTATAACCTTATATAACCTATAACCTTATATAAGCTATAACCTTATATCTAACCCTCTATAACCTTATATCTAACCCTGTATAACCTTATATAACCTATAACCTTATATCTAACCCTCTATAACCTTATATCTAACCCTCTATAACCTTATATAACCTATAACCTTATATAAGCTATAACCTTATATCTAACCCTCTATAACCTTATATCTAACCCTGTATAACCTTATATAACCTATAACCTTATATCTAACCCTCTATAACCTTATATCTAACCCTCTATAACCTTATATCTAACCCTGTATAACCTTATATAACCTATAACCTTATATAACCTATAACCTTATATCTAACCCTCTATAACCTTATATCTAACCCTCTATAACCTTATATCTAACCCTGTACAACCTTATATAACCTATAACCTTACATCTAACCCTATATAACCTTATACAACCTATAACCTTATATAACCTATAACCTTACATCTAACCCTCTATAACCTTATATAACCTATAACCTTATATAACCTATAACCTTATATAACCTATAACATTGTATCTAACCATCTAAAACCTTACATAACCTATAACCTTATATAACCTATAACCTTATATAACCTATAACCTTACATCTAACCCTCTGTAACGTTATATAACTTATATAACTCTCCATCTGTGATTACGCGATGACAACCTCCATTAGCTGTTGTTGTACAGGTTATTTGTTTCAAACCTGTCTTCTCTGACATCCACAACACAAATCAGAGCAGTGATATAACTTCAAACCAGAACCGTGTCCTTCTCACCTCATAGTTGATTAAACGTTTGATGTCGCCTTAAAAAATGACTGTTCTAATCTTCTTATGAGATTTGAGCTTTCAACTGTCACTTCAGCATGTGTAGCTGACTCCCTGGTCATCATATCTGGCTGGTGTAGTCACTTTCACAATGGGGAGTGTGTTTGTGTGTGTGTGTGTGTTTGTGTGTGTGTGTTCCCAGAAAATTCTACAGTAGCTACCACTACCAGATGAGCTTACCCTGAGCTGCAGAGCAGAGCAGCAAGGCAGGATTAGCACACACTGGATTGGCTGGTTTGAGAAATAACACTCCTTTCCAAAGTTCTGTTTTCTGCTTGGCTTTCATGAGAGAGTTAAAACCTTGAGGTTGCATATCTCGACTACTTTAGCAGCCCCTGTCACTACCGCTGTATCCTACTAGGGGAGAATGCACTGTGTGTGTACGTGCGTGCGTATGTTTGTGTGTGTGTGCGTTCGTGTGTTTGTGTGTATGTGTGTGTGCGTACGTGTGCGTGTGTGTGCGTGTATGTGTGCATGTGTGTGTGCGTGTGTGTGTGCTTGCGGGCGTGTGTGCGTTCGTGTGTTTGTGTATATGTGTGTTTGCGTACGTGCGTGTGTATGTGTGTGTGCGTGTGTGTGACCTAATTTAGAGGAGCAAAACTGAGAAAGGGAAAGTGGATGATAGAGAGAGGGAGATGAAAAGAGAGAGGAAGAAGAAGAGAGAGGGAGAGAGAGGGAAAACATTCCATTAATTTCAACACATCCTCCTAACGTTTTAAAGCTACTTATTTGTTTCCTCCCTCGCTGTGACATCACTTCCCCCTACTGTATTACATCACGATGCACCTCCCCATTCACTGAATCTTCTTCCAGCCAGCACAATGGCAATAGAGATGAAACAACCCTCTAACCCTCTATAGTGCCTTCGGAAAGTATTCAGACCCCTTGACTTTTTCCACATTTTGTTGCATTACAGCCTTATTCTAAAATGGATTAAGTACATTATTTTCCTCTTCAATCTACACACAATACCCCGTAATGACATCTCAATACCCCATAATGACAAAGCAATACCCCATAATGACGTCACAATACCCCATAATGACATCACAACACCCCATAATGACATCACAATACCGCATAATGACATCACAATACCCCATAAAGACAAAGTGAAAACAGGGTTTTCGAAATTTTAGCAAATGCATTAAAAATGAGAAACAGAAATACCTTATTTACATAAGTATTCAGACCCTTTGCTATGAGACTCGAAATTGAGCTCAGTGCTCAGAGCTCAGGTACATCCCGTTTCCATTGATCATCCTTGAGATGTTTCTACAACTTGATTGGAGTCCACCTGTGGTAAATTGAATTGATTAGACATGATTTGGAAAGGCACACACCTGTCTATATAAGGTCCCACAGTTGACATTGCATGTCAGAGGAGAAACCAAGCCATGAGGTCGAAGGAATTGTCCGTTGAGCTCCGAGACAGGATTGTGTCGAGGCACAGATCTGGAGAAGGGTACCTAAAAAATTATGCAGCATTGAAGGTACCCAAGAACACAGTGGTCTCCATCATTCTTAAATGGAAGAAGTTTGGAACTACCAAGACTCTTCCTAGAGCTGGCCACCCGGCCAAACTGAGCAATTGGGGCAGAAGGGCCTTGGTCAGGGAGGTGACCAAGAACCCAATGGTCACTCTGACAGAGCTCTAGAGTTCATCTGTGGAGATGGGAGAACCTTCCAGAAGGACAACCATCTCTGCAGCAGGACAACCATCTCTTAATGGTAGAGTTGCCAGATGGAAGCCACTCCTCAGTAAAAGGCACATGACAGCCACTTGGAGTTTGTCAAAAGGCACCTAAAGACTCTCAGACCATGAGAAACAAGATTCTCTGGTCTGATGAAACCTCTGGTCTGATGAAACCAAGATTGAACCCTACGATGAAGCATGGTGGTGGCAGCATCATGCTGTGGGGATGTTTTTCAGCGGCAGAGACTGGGAGACTAGTCAGGATTGAGGGAAAGATGAATGGAGCAAAATACAGAGAGATCCTTGATGAAAACCTGCTACAGAGCGCTCAGGACCTCAGACTGGGGCTAAGGTTCATCTTCCTACTGGAGAACGACCCTAAGCACCCAGCCAAGACATTGCAGGAGTGGCTTAGGGACAAGTCTCTGACTGTCTTTGAGTGGCCCAGCCAGGGCCCGGACTTGAATCTCTGAAGAGACCTGAAAATAGCTGTTCAGCAATGCTCCCCATTCAACCTGAGAGAACTTGAGAGGATCTACAGAGAAGAATGGGAGAAGCTCCCCAAATACGAGTGTGCCAAGCTGGTAATGTCGTACCCAAGAAGACTTGTAATTGCTGCCAAAGGTGCTTTAACAAAGTACTGAGTAAAGGGTCTGAAAACGTATGTACATCTGGTATTTAAAATTTTTATTTGTAACAAATGTGCAAAAATGTCTAAAAACCTGTTTTTACTTCGTCATTATGGGGTATTGTGATGTCATTATGGGGTATTGTGATGTCATTATGGAGTATTGGGATGTCATTATGGGGTAGATTGATGGGGTAGATTGAGAGACAGAGAAAAAATGATTTAATCAATTTTAGAATAAGACTGTAATGTAACAAAAAGTGGAAAAAGTCAGGGGGTCTGAATACTTTCCGAATGTACTGTAGACCACAGCTCAGTGATTGGCATATCTGTTCCCTTACATATACAGTGGGGCAAAAAAGTATTTAGTCAGCCACCAATTGTGCAAGTTCTCCAACTTAAAAAGATGAGAGAGGCCTGTAATTTTCATCATAGGTACACTTCAACTATGACAGACGAAATGAGAAAAAGAAATCCAGAAAATCACATTGTAGGATTTTTTATTTATTTATTTGCAAATTATGGTGGAAAATAAGTATTTGGTCAATAACAAAAGTTTATCTCAATACTTTGTTATATACCCTTTGTTGGCAATGACAGAGGTCAAACGTTTTCTGTAAGTCTTCACAAGGTTTTCACACACTGTTGCTGGTATTTTGGCCCATTCCTCCATGCAGATCTCCTCTAGAGCAGTGATGTTTTGGGGCTGTCGCTGGGCAACACGGACTTTCAACTCCCTCCAAAGATTTTCTATGGGGTTGAGATCTGGAGACTGGCTAGGCAACTCCAGGACCTTGAAATGCTTCTTACGAAGCCACTCCTTCGTTGCGGGCGGTGTGTTTGGGATCATTGTCATGCTGAAAGACCCAGCCACGTTTCATCTTCAATGCCCTTGCTGATGGAAGGAGGTTTTCACTCAAAATCTCACGATACATGGCCCCATTCATTCTTTCCTTTACACGGATCAGTCGTCCTGGTCCCTTTGCAGAAAAACAGTCCCAAAGCATGATGTTTCCACCCCATGCTTCACAGTAGGTATGGTGTTCTTTGGATGCAACTCAGCATTCTTTGTCCTCCAAACACGACGAGTTGAGTTTTTACCAAAAAGTTATATTTTGGTTTCATCTGACCATATGATATTCTCCCAATCCTCATCTGGATCATCCAAATGCTCTCTAGCAAACTTCAGACGGGCCTGAACATGTACTGGCTTAAGCAGGGGACACGTCTGGCACTGCAGGATTTGAGTCCCTGGCGGCGTAGTGTGTTACTGATGGTAGGCTTTGTTACTTTGGTCCCAGCTCTCTGCAGATCATTCACTAGGTCCCCGTGTGGTTCTGGGATTTTTGCTCACCGTTCTTGTGATCATTTTGACCCCACGGGGTGAGATCTTTGCGTGGAGCCCCAGATCGAGGAAGATTATCAGTGGTCTTGTATGTCTTCCATTTCCTAATAATTGCTCCCACAGTTGATTTCTTCAAACCAAGCTGCTTACCTATTGCAGATTCAGTCTTCCCAACCTGGTGCAGGTCTACAATTTGGTTTCTGGTGTCCTTTGACAGCTCTTTGGTCTTGGCCATAGTGGAGTTTGGAGTGTGACTGTTTGAGGTTGTGGACAGGTGTCTTTATACTGATAACAAGTTCAAACAGGTGCCATTAATACAGGTAACGAGTGGAGGACAGAGGAGCCTCTTAAAGAAGAAGTTACAGGTCTGTGAGAGCCAGAAATCTTGCTTGTTTGTATGTGACCAAATACTTATTTTCCACCATAATTTGCAAATAAATTCATTAAAAATCCTACAATGTGATTTTCTGGATTTTTTTTCCTCATTTTGTCTGTCATAGTTGAAGTGTACCTATGATGAAAATTACAGGCCTCCCTCATCTTTTTAAGTGAGAGAACTTGCACAATTGGTGGCTGACTAAATACTTTTTTTCCCCACTGTATGATTAATTGTCATGTTTTAATGTATTGGTCTGATTAACATCATCAACCCATTTAATCCCATTGGTCACAATAGTGAAGAAAAACAGACTCTGGAGAAAGTTAAACATTACAGTGTCTAGTATGATTTGGAGAAGTTTCATATGATTTCTCAAAATGGTCGCAAGACCGCAAGCATAAATCTGTACTTTTAAAGGTGTACTTTAAAAAAAACAAATACATTGTCGACATTTGTTTATATTTTCTTTGTAAATATGTTTAAAGGGCAGAGTTTACATATGTGCCTTCATTTTTTTAAACATTTAATCCATGATGCTTGTGGTATATAAAAATATCTTAGCGGTCACATTTGTGACCCATGGCAAAATACAGTGGCTCTAACTTATTATATACAGTACCAGTCTAAAGTTTGGACACAATTACTCATTCTTTAGTTTTTACTATTTTCTACATTGTAGAATAATAGTGAAGACATAACAATTATGAAATAACACATATGGAATCATGTAATAACCAAAAAAGTGTTAAACAAATCTAAATATATTTTATATTTTATATTCTTCAAAGTAGCCACCCTTTGCTTTGATGACAGCTTTGCACACTTTTATGTGGGAACAACTTCAAGACAGTTGGAAAAGCATTCCAGTTTAAGCTGGTTGAGAGAATACCAAGAGTGTGCAAATGTAGTGTATCTTCAGCTTAAACTGACATATTTTAGTGGGGATTTATTTATGATGCTAATTAGATTTTTGCAGGGGCGCGGACATTGACCTTAGGGGGGCTTTAAATTGCAAATCCATATCAATCCAAATGCTTAAGTATTTGCGAACACGTTTGATTGGAAAACCATCTAATGAGTGAAAATGTAGTTAATCGGAAACATTCTTACATTCCTGCATACAGTAGCTATACAATCTGACTGTTAGCATGTGGGTGTTAGGGTTAGGGCATGGGGTAACAGGGCTGGGGTGTGTAGGTCATTGGGGTATATGTATTTTGGGGCTGATGAATCGGTCACAATGGGAACGAGAATAAAACTACTCTATATTGTGCTTATCAATACATTATGTTTTCTATACGAAGCATTTACAACTTGCAGTTTGTTTAAAATGGGACTCTTATTCTCCTTCCTCCCAGTATCTTGTAAATAAAGGCATTACGTTGACATCAGGTGGCCTACGCTTGCTAATGAGACAATGAATGAAGCCCTATGAAACGCCAGTTCTATTGCATTGTACTGTCCCTGAAGTGTTTCTTCATCTCCTCACAACATTAATAATGCCAATGCTAAATCCCTCTTTAATAGACCTGTGAGGTTTGATACTGTCCTGTTACTGAGATAATGTGATTGGAAAATGAATTGTTATGTGAAACAATGCCGGAGCTGACTATGACTAATTAATGAAGTCCCTGTCTGTCTGCTGCCATAGGCACACACAGAGAGAGAGAGAGAGAGAGAGAGAGGCTGAGAGAGAGAGAGGCTGAGAGAGAGAGAGAGAGAGAGAGAGAGAGAGAGAGAGAGAGAGAGAGAGAGAGAGAGAGAGAGAGGCTGAGAGAGACAGAGAGGCTGAGAGGCAGAGAGAGAGGCAGAGAGAGGCAGAGAGAGAGAGAGAGAGAGAGAGAGAGAGAGAGAGAGAGAGAGAGAGAGAGAGAGAGAGAGAGAGAGAGAGAGAGAGGGACAGAGAGAGAGCGAGAGAGAGGAAGATGGGGCTTAGCCTGTCCTCATTTAATCCTTTATAACAGAACAGTGCAGAACAGAACAGAGCAGAACAGGGCAGAACAGAACAGAACAGTGCAGAACAGAACAGTGCAGAACAGAACAGAACAGAGCAGAACAGTGCAGAACAGAACAGAGCAGAACAGAACAGTGCAGAACAGAACAGAACAGAGCAGAACAGAACAGAACAGTGCAGAGCAGAACAGTGCAGAACAGACCAGAACAGAACAGTGCAGAGCAGAACAGAACAGTGCAGAACAGAACAGAGCAGAACAGAGCAGAACAGAACAGAACAGTGCAGAGCAGAACAGAGCAGAGCAGAACAGAGCAGTGCAGAACAGAGCAGAACAGAGTAGTGCCCAAGAATCATGCCACACATCGGCTGTAGAGCCACAGCCACTGCCAGAGCCAGCTTGGCTAAATACGACAATATTTTGATTAGTTGTAAACTGTCAACCACTGGACTGGAAACACTCAGCTCCTGTCCAGTCCAGGTGGGTTGGTGCTATTTCAGACTGATTGAAGGTACAGAAGTAAAATAGTTGTCACCTGATAAATAAAGTAAAAACGTCTGAAATTATAATTGTCTGTCAATAGTCCCAATTAAACGAGAGATGTGCATGGATGTCTACTTGAGGAATATGAACTCAACTGTCTCAACAGTTCTGCAATGGTTATGATATATACACTACCGGTCAAAAGTTCTAGAACACCTACTCATTCAAGGGTTTTTCAAGGGTTCTACATTGTAGAATAATAGTGAAGACATCAAAACTATGAAATAGGACATATGGAATCATGAAGTCACCAAAAAAGTGTTAAACAAATCAAATAGCCACCCTTTGCCTTGATGACAGCTTTGCACACTGTTGGCATTCTCTCAACCAGCTTCATGAGGTAGTCTCCTGGAATGCATTTCAATTAACAGGTGTGCCTTCTTAAAAGTTAATTTGTGGATTTTCTTTCCTTAATGCGTTTGAGCCAATCAGTTATGTTGTGGGGTATGGTAGGGGGGTATACAGAAGATAGCCCTATTTGGTAAAAGACCAAGTCCATATTATGGCAAGAACAGCTCAAATAAGCAAAGAGAAACGACAGTCCATCGTTACTTTAAGACGGTCAGTCAATATGGAAAATGTCAAGAACTTTGAAAGTTTCTTCAGGTGCAGTCGCAAAAACCGTCAAGTGTTATGATTAAACTGGCTCTCATGAGGACCGCCACAGGAAAGGAAGACCCAGAGTTACCACTGATGTAGAGAAGTTCATTAGAGTTACCAGTCTCAGAAATTGCAGCCCAAATAAATGCTTCACAGAGGTCAAGTAGCAGACACATCTCAACATCAACTGTTTAGAGGAGACTGTCTGAATCAGACCTTCATGGTAGAATTGCTGCAAATAAAAAAATGTTGGTTACCACATGATTCCATATGTGTTATTTCATCGTTTTGATATCTTCACTATTATTGTACAATTATTTTACAATGTAGAAAAGCGTAAAAATAAAGAAAAACCCTTGAATGAGTAGGTGTTCTAAAACTTTTGACCGGTAGTGTATATTATGTTTATAAATGAAATATTGAATTTGACATTACAGCATTCAGACGTAGCCTCCAAACGTCAATGGAAAATGTGAACCGTGTGTTCTACTGTTAAACTGCACTTCGGATTGGATGGCATAGAGCAAAATACTTGAAATAGCTTATCTATTTACTACTGTGACGTGGGTCCAACTAAATAAGATGAATGGTAGCCTATACTAAATAACTTGTTGTAGGCCTATAGGCTATTTCATGAGTAGCCCAGTCTATAAAACCATCACATTCAGAAAATATGAGGAATTTATTCCGTAAAGATCATGGCAATGAATTGAAAAATTAGACATATATTTCTAATTATTGTACAATGCAAAGATGAGAAAAATATATATGTTTGCTCTTCTCACTAAAAGCATATGTTGGCATATACTTATTATATTTAACTAGGCTACCTGTTTTTTGTTATGAATAAGAGTGTCATATATTCACCATTTGCACTACTACTGCTAGACTACGACTATACTATGAGACTACTACTAGACTACTACTAGACTACGATACTACTACTAGACTACTACTAGACTACTATACTGCCACTAGACTACTACTAGACTACGAGACTACTACTAGACTACTACTAGACTACTACTATACTACTATACTACCACTAGACTACTACTATACTACTATACTACTATACTGCCACTAGACTACGAGACTACTACTAGACTACGACTAGACTACGAGACTACTACTAGACTACTACTAGACTACGATACTACTACTACTAGACTACTACTAGACTACGATACTACTACTAGTCTACTACTAGACTACTATACTGCCACTAGACTACGACTAGACTACGAGACTACTACTAGACTACTACTAGACTACGATACTACTACTACTAGACTACTACTAGACTACGATACTACTACTAGACTATTACTAGACTACTATACTACCACTAGACTACTACTAGACTACGATACTACTACTAGACTACTACTATACTACTATACTGCCACTAGACTACTACTAGACTACGAGACTACTACGAGACTACTACTATACTGCCACTAGACTACTACTATACTACGAGACTACTACTAGACTACTACTATACTACTATACTGCCACTAGACTACTACTAGACTACGATACTACTACTAGACTACTACTATACTGCCACTAGACTACTACTAGACTACTACTATACTACTATACTGCCACTAGACTACTACTATACTACTATACTGCCACTAGACTACTACTAGACTACGATACTACTACTAGACTACTACTATACTACTATACTGCCACTAGACTACTACTAGACTACGATACTACTACTAGACTACTACTATACTGCCACTAGACTACTACTAGACTACTACTATACTACTATACTGCCACTAGACTACTACTATACTACTATACTACTACTAGACTACTACTATACTACGAGACTACTACTAGACTACTACTATACTACTATACTGCCACTAGACTACTACTATACTACTATACTACCACTAGACTACTACTATACTACGAGACTACTACTAGACTACTACTATACTACTATACTGCCACTAGACTACTACTAGACTACGATACTACTACTAGACTACTACTATACTGCCACTAGACTACTACTAGACTACTACTATACTGCCACTAGACTACTACTAGACTACTACTATACTACTATACTGCCACTAGACTACTACTATACTACTATACTGCCACTAGACTACTACTAGACTACGATACTACTACTAGACTACTACTATACTACGAGACTACTACTAGACTACTACTATACTACTATACTGCCACTAGACTACTACTAGACTACGATACTACTACTAGACTACTACTAGACTACTACTATACTACTACTAGACTACTACTATAC